>VZTU01020631.1:177374-238891 GCA_013400835.1 Zapornia atra | reverse complement strand
GGGGCGGGGAGGGGAAAGGGAAAAGTTAATATTGTGCCAGCTCTTAGAGAACCCTGTGTCCACTAGGGAGCAAAACTTGCAGCACACTCAGATACTGTTTTTATTATGGACTTCAAAGAGATGCTGTGCAAGTCATTTGAGTAAGAGTCTAAATGCCACAGTGGGTATTATTTGGCCTTACATAACTCCAGTAGCTTTAGCACTATAAAGAAAAATGTCAAATCTGGCCCTAAGTGTTTGAAACATGGTGAATTACCCTGGATATTAGCTGTGTTAAGTTACCATGAAAATATAAGCCTTAAAAAAAAAGTAATTAGCACTCATACCTTGCTTTACATTGGCAATGCACTTTGTGGATAAGAGCCTAACAGCAGTGTTAAAGTCATGCCCATTGTGCTTTATCAGACTACTGGATTGGAGCCCTTCAGGTTAAAGGATTCAGAATAATGAAAGGAAATCCAGGTGCAATTTGCTTCTGAGGTTTTACTCTAATATCAAATCCAGCAGGGTTAGCTGCTTCCTCTGCTTGTTAGATTACCTACACATTTGTGATTTTAAGGTGCCACGAGGTCGTCTGCAGTACCTGTGCATTTGTTTGCTCGGTTTCAAGAATCATAGGAAATTTTAAGTATGAAGAAAAGGATCAAGAAACTGGTAGCTGTAATCTATCTAGATACCTTTTCTTTTCCCATTCTTAAAATGGTATTTCCTAATGAAAGGATCACTGCATGTTAATGGAGACATGCTTGCACGTCTATTTATCTTTTGCGTATTTTTTTCTGCATTTCCCTGTTAAGAAAGTTAAGAGGCAGAGCTGCTGCCCTTCCCCACAGCTTGCCATAGATCATCCCCTTTTGTGTGGCACTATGTCTACTTTGAAAGCTTGGTTATAGTGACAAAAATGGTCCCATGTAACTGTGATCACTGAGCTAATTAAACTGAGATACAACTGAGCTGCGAGCAGGCTGATAAGTATCCAAAGCCAAATCTGAGTTATCTGAGTACAACCTGTGGAAGTATGGCTCACCCTTTCTGCTGTACAAGATTACAAAATTACTTCTTGAGTCAATACTCATCTGTACAGCTTCAGTTCAGAGGAACTCCCTAAAAGAAAAACAAAAATCCAAGGTTGCTCAGAGCTCAAAACTTTCCCTGAGGAGGATACTAGACAGTAACAGTATCAGCCAATATAATCTAGGACTTTTTACCACCCAAAAGATTATTTAATTGATCAGCCATATATCTTACCACATTTTCTGAATTATGTAAAATTAAATGAAAGCTAGCTATCTTTAATGTTCTGGCAACTTAAAAATCAACTTTTCTTGAGTGATATATATATATATACACAGGACATATATGTTCATTTTATTTCTCTGGAAGCAAGACAATTTTATTAATTGTTTACACAAAGGAAGGAATTTTCTTATGAATGCACAAGCATCTGGGGAAGTTTCTTCCCAGAAGTTCATAATGTTACCGTAGTGGGCAAAGAACGGACATTCATTGGGAAAGAAAATCTCTAGTCTCCAGGAAATCATCCAAGAAGCAGTTTATAAAACATGTAAGTCTTGATAGGGATATAAACCCACATGCCTCAGGCTTTAATTCAGCCTCTAACTATCAGAGGTTAAAGCAACTTTTGTGGGCAACCTCCTCCATAATTAACTGCTCTGGGGTTTCCTGCACTGTTTGCAGGTTGCATCAGCCATTGCTAGAAACAGAATTTATGAATAATCTGGCATTACAGTCTGCTCTGACAATACTAATTTTACAGTAGAAATTGGCACCCTTTATATAATAAGAGGTATGTTTTAAATTGGGATGTCAAAATTAATTCTAACATGTTTAAAATAATCATGATGTTTTGGTAACTCTCTTAATGTTGTGTACTAAGTTTGCTCACTAAGGTACAGTAGCTGAGGTAATCCAGTTGATTTCTGTAATAGGATAGAAGGTAGACTCCTATCTTTCTCAGTATTAGCATTCAAAATATACCATTTCTTATATAAATGAGTGTGGGGAGGGGACCATTGGGTAGGAGGTCACATGTACTTTTTTTTTTTTCCCACTGCATTACATCCCTGTTCTGACATCCTTGGATATGCTCTTTTCGTTCACCATGACATACTATGTTAAAGTACTGCATTGTAAGTGAAGCATGTTCATTACCATAAGGAAATCTTTCATAAAATCATGTCAATGGGAAGTAACACTTCCCATTCAAACCAATCTCCCTGATGGAAAAGGGTGCTTGGAATTAGCAGAGATTGTCTAGCTCCATGGATAATTTATCAGTGCCACCAGCTGATCTCTAGAAAAGGCTTTAAAATAACAAAAGACAACTAATCCATTTTTTAAAAAAAAAAAAAGATTGAAAATGTGTTTCAAAAGCTCATTGGTGCCTCTCATATTAAAAAGCTTACCCTAGTGCATTCCATCTATGCCTTTAGACTATTCTTTACATCGTTTGCATGAAGAAGCTTACAGCTCTCCCCAGACAGTGAGAGGATTACAAATGTTCGTAAGTCAATAGCCTTCACATTTTTAAAGTATTTGCTTATTAAAGGCTACTTTAGAAAGTTCAGAATCAAAACCTTCCTGTCTGACAAGAAAACCTTGGCACTTTCCTAAATCTCAGTATAAAAATTATGCTTTTCATTTCTGTAACAGCTTCTCTCCTAGGATATCCAGGTGTTCTGGATAATTAACATAACTTTAATACGTAACCCTGGAAACATCCCTCTGCAATACAGAACTCTTTACACCATGTTCTTGCAAGAAGAGGTCACAAAGCTGGCAGGCAAAGGCAATCAATTCAGTGTTAGATTCCAACTCGTGTGAAGGAGACTTTGATAGATTATTGATAATTTGATAGATTATTTGATGATAATATTAGGGATGAAAAGACCTGACATGGGCACATTGTCTGACCTTCACAGCAGCGAAGGATTGTGTCCAGTGAATCTCTAAGCTTTTAATCCCATGGATATGGCCCCAAGACTCGGCCTTTCTGCACCCATTTGCATGCAGATATTGTTCTGGCTTTGCTCAGATCACAAGGAGGAAAAAGGAAATGTGACCATGCTGCTTATATGTCCTATAGTCTGTCCTTCCCCCCTGCAACTTTGAATCTGTGAAGAATTTTAAGCAATTCTGACATAGAAAAAGAGACCACACAGATGGTCCAATGAATTTTATGGAAATTTTATGGGGGGAAAAAAAATATTATGGGTCTCAGAACTTGATCTAGAGCTGTGGTAGAGCTCTGAGGATATAAAACACAAATCCACAGAAGAATCTCTTCATTAGCCAGGATGCTCATGGACCAGGTTATTATACCAGGACAGATAAAGCAATTCAAATTCCAACACAGACAGGGAGAAATGTAAATAATAATAATAAAAAGCAATTGTAAAATAGCATTGAAGCAGTTGTACCTTTCTCTTAATTCTCACTAGAGGCTGCAGCACAGTAATTATTCTATATTAAAAACAAAAGTGTTTAACAAATGTAGTAAAAATCCTAGGTACAAATAATCTGTTGCAGAACAAGAGGCAACACTTAGTTTTACTGACTTGTAAACTAAATCTGTAACCAGAAGTTTATCCTCTTGTTTAATAAGGACTAACAGACTTGTTTGGAAAATACATTAAAAAAATAACCAAAACACAAGATTTAACACAAATTTTAACAAAACTCCAAAACTCTTGGGCCTCATCCATAGAGCTAATATTAGATAAAATAATTAGACAATATGGTGGGGCAGGAGGGAAGTTGCATCTGTATTATAAGTGATGACTTCTCCTTTATTGACTCTGGCCTCACTGAGACATGCTGGTTTTGTGGGATTGCTAAACTGGTTAATAACAGGAAGAGAAAATAATGAGATTCTGGTAAGAAGCCTCTCTGAGTAAGACTTCCACTTTTCTTTGGATCATATAGATGGGTTAAAAAATGTACAACATTATTTTTAGCAATTTTCCTTGTTTCGAACTCACTGGTGAGGTGATTTTTCTGCAGATTCCTTCCTAAATATTAAGATCTAGGGGGAAAAAAAAGAAATGGAAGTGCCAAATTATTGCTTTCCTGCATATATGGAAGAGCTAAAGACATATTCAGGCTCTCCTACAGGCCATGCTATTGTCTACTCAGAATATTTTTACCAGTCCATTGTTTCACTTTGCAGGGGACGTGATTTTCTACTGCAAGAGTTAAATCAATACCGTTTTATAAATTGTATCAGTGTAAAAGTTCTTTGTAGTTGGGTTGTATATTGCCCTTTCTGGACAGACTATCTATTACTACAGGTACCCTAATACAGATATACATGGCTCTACTCTTATGCTGCTGTGCCATTTTTATTATACTAGAGTTTTGAAAGCAACTTCATTTTTGTGCTATATAAAGCTCTTCTTATGTTATTTAATACTTGTGTTTCAGATCGTTCCCTCTTCTTTCCTGCTCAGAGTGAAGATGAATCTAATTTTGTTCCGCCCACTGCATATCTTACTTGTCTAAATATATAATTTCTTTAGGTCAGAGTTTTTTATTGAAGTGAGCATGTGTGTGTATATATATACTCCATGCTGAGCATCCTGGGTACAGTGATAACTGCTCAGGCAGAGCTGGTGAAGGCATGGACTGGCCTCTGCCCCAATTAACATTTTTAAAGCAGTTTGGAAGTAAACAGAAAAGATACACCCTGGATTAATCAGTGGTCATGGACTTCATGTAAAATTTACTGAGTAACATGAATGTCTAAGAAATAGCCAGACAAACAGTAGATGACTGTAATAGAAACTAGTGTATGATTTGGATCTTATTTAATTAGGGCCACTTAGCAATATCATAAGATTGATACTAGGAAAAACCTTAACCATAGTCTAGCTGTATCTAGATAGGCATAGGAGCAAAAAGATATGACTATAGATATGGATATAGATTAGATATAGAGGATACAGATAGAAGAGGGGAGAAAATTCTAAATATTGAAGGTCTGAATTCTGGCATAGGAATCTGAGTCTCAGAGCCCCCATCTGCGGCACAGGGAGCCCAGTGGGGCACCTCCAGGTGTTAACCAAGTCAATTCAAACTGCTTCAAGAAATACCAGGTAAAGTGAATCAGCTGCTGTTCCATAACACTGCCATAAGAGACTTGATACAACTTGTATAGCTGAGGGTATGAAAGGGGAATGAGACTCCTGACTGGCTCAGTGACTGAGTTTGTCTGCTTTGGAGGATTGTTAATTATTATCCTCTTAACTGAGCCACCCTCATGTGCAGCTTATCAGCCCAGGTAAGTAGACAGGCTGTTGAGAGAAGAAACTGTCTTTACTTCTCACTTTGACCTTTATTTGGCAATTTCTCCTTTAGAAACCTAGACCTACTGTTTACAGTATTTATCCTATTTAATAGTTGATTGCACACCACCTAATCTCTTGATGTCGGACTAATCCATCCACGCCATGGATATTTTTTTACTGCTGCCAATACTGGACTGTCTTTATTTATCACAGCCATCCTCACTACATCTTCTGAGGAAGCCACATCAATCAAGTAACCATCCCGATTCACTGCATCCCAGGATAACAAGAAACGCCTTGTTCTGTCTGTGTATTTTCTAGCTGTTTTTTGTTTTTAACAATAACAGTTAGCTGTCTCACAGGGTGCAGCTTGAGCTGTTCACTGCATTAGGACAGGTCTTCAGTGGTGATGGGCAATTTCCATCTACCCTGAGCATTTCTCTCAGGAATTTTCTCACCCACTCAGGCTCTGCCCTCCAGGGATGGGGAGCAGGTTGCCCACAGACATGCAGTGCAGGGCTGACCCTGGTGCCCCCATGGGCCTGAAGGAACCATCCTCCCAGAGATAATAATGCACAGGGACTTTGTGGCCACCAGAGAAGGAGTGTGTGATGTCCTCAGTGGTCCTCAGCCAGTTCCCAGGTGGTCCTCATTTTGCCTTGATATTTCCAAATTTCTTCTGAATTTTCCCCTGCAATGCAGAAAGACATTGAGGAACATCCCAGTGAATCACCACAGTCCTTGTGACAAGCTACTCACTCTGATCCTGCCATCCAAACCACAGGTCAGTGTTGAGGGGTTGGGAAGGGAAAGTGGGTTAAGGGGAAGGCAGAAGAGAAAGGATCCTGGGATGGAGTGTTTTTTATCTTGGGCAGGATTTCTTCTGTCCTTCCCAGAGACCTCAAATTTGATATTTAGGCCTGATTCAGGAGCTCTCCTACAAAGCCTCATTTTATGAATAAACCAAATAAATGTATAAACTCTACAAGAAAAATTATACCCATCAAAACATTCATAAAGCCGTGTATATTCACACACAAATCTGAGGATGTATAAAATTACAGCCTAAACCATTTTCCAAAGAAGTTCTCTTTAATTGGCACAAGGTGTTGAATTATGCAGAACAGATCTCAACAGAGATTTTTTTTTAATATAAAGTTAATTACTTTATCTTAGTTTGCATGAGGAAGCACAATACTTTTTTTCACTGACTCTGTATCAGAGACAGCTACTATCCCTGTTACTCTGTTCATGTAATAAAAATCAAATTGCATCAATTCCTTAACAAAGCACAGCAGAGGCTTCCCTTAATAGAATCCTTATTAGAGAATCAGATACAGCTATCTCCAAAGAAAGGATTTTTAAAAGGTACTGGGATTTCTCTGTAGTTTATTAGATTAAGCAACACTGGAATTAGCTGCTGGGAGATGTCAGCTTGGAGTAAGAACTGCTGGGAGGAAGCAGAGGCAATTAGGATACCCTCTGTTGTTGACATGATTTGATGGAAATTTTTGATTTTATGAGACAAGCTGGAGAGGCAAGAGGTGCAGAAGTGCTGCCTGTTGATGCTTTGACTCTTCCATTGCTGTCCACACAGAGTTCTTCCCTCACACCCCAGTTTCATTTCCAGACAAAGCCAGGTTTGCAAACCCTGATCCATTCCACTCCACAGCCTTTTCCAAAGCCACGGCACAGGGAACACAGGGAAACTGGGGACTAGGGTGAATCTGCTATGACTGGATTCAGTTCAATTTCCTTCCTGTGCCCCAAAACCAGAAACATCTTAGCAGGCCCAATCACAGAATCACAGAATCACAGAATCACAGAATCGTAGGGGTTGGAAGGGACCTCGAGAGATCATCGGGTCCAACCCCCCTGCCTAAGCAGGCTCCCTATCTCATATCACTCAGATAGGCATCCAGACGAGTCTTGAATATCTCCAGAGAAGGAGACTCCACCAAGTGCCTGGGCAGCCTATTCCACTCCTCTGTCACCCTCACTGTGAAAAAGTTCTTCCGCATGTTGGTGCAGAACTTCCTATGCTCTAACTTGCAGCCACTGCCCCTAGTCCTGTCCCCACAGACCAATCTAGGCTTGAGAATTTGTAAGGAGGCAATGGAATTTTGCATGCCTTTGTTTTTGTTGAGTACAGTTTGCACAGGCTTATTCCTAGCCTGAAATGGTATTCAGTTTGTGCCCCGAAGCATGAGGATTGATAGCCCTTGTCATTTGCTCCCAGCTAGCATAACTGCCGTTATCTTAGCAAAGCACACCCCATTGCCATCGGACTCCTCTGGAGAACAATTAGAAAAGTGCAGCAGCTGGAATAACGAGAGCAGGGCAGTGGCAGAGTGGCTGCAGTCAGGCTGTGTGAGAAACGGACCCTGTGTACATCTCAGAGCAGCTCTCCACATCTCCCCAGGCCAGAACTAGTGAGTCTGCCAGTCTCCCACCGGTGGTGGGAGGCTGGCAGGGCTTTTAGAGGGGCTGGCAGGGCTGGCCAACCAACAGCCCCTGCAAACCCTTCCTGGTGACTTGAGCACTACAGGGATTCAGGATTTGGAAATCCCAGTTTGTGAAATTTTAAATGACTGGTGCCAGACCCCTCGGCCACAACTGCTTATTGTGTTCTTGGCCACTGCCTTTGTCAGTCCATAGCAGCCATGCAGAGTTCACTGTATACTCCAAGCTCATGTGCAAACCAGTGCTGACAGTCAAATGCAAGGCAGCACTGTGCCACCCAAAGTTACCCTTTCCCCTGTACTCGCTCCAGCCCTCCAGAGCTGCTGAACTGGGGAAAGTGACTTCAGTTCAGAAACATATCCTGCCTCTTTGGAGTGGTATTTTCTCTCCTGGCATGCTGTGATGTAGAAGGCTTTTACAGACACCGATTTCAAAAGTAAACCAGTTTTTCCCCTTCCTCTCTGGCTGTGGTGCTTTTGGAGTGCATGGGCAGCACCTGAAATACAGTGGGGGTTAAAGATCCAACAAGGCGGCTCTATCAGGGCTCCAAGATTTGGAGCAGGAAATGACTCTCAAAAAAAGAGAGTAAAGGAGTAGGAGCAAAGGCATTGCTTGCTGAAGCTGGAAGTGTTTTGAAAGGGCCATTGCCCTGACCTGCTGTGGAGCTGGGTCGGCATGCACCAAGGAGAAATGGAGGAAAAATACACACTCCCAACTCACCTTTCTTCCTTGTCTTCATTCCCCAGACAGGCAAAAGGACTGTTCCTCTTCTTGGAGGTCTACCAGAACTGAGGCAGGAGCAGCCACTGGTACCTGGCTGTGACAGCATCAGTGATACATAGTGAGGTTGACACTGAATTCTCAACTGCGTCAACTGCCAGACTCCAAAAAAAGCAGGCAGGATGCAGTTCGGCAGCGCTTTCTGGATTCGTTTGCTCTGATATGAGGTGTCTAACTGAGCTGTCACCCTTATGCCCTGTTACCATCAGCGGGCACAGATGGGACTTTCCACAGAGCAGTGGTGTCTTCTGTGGGCTGAGTCACACTCCAAAGGATCCTAATTTCTGAAACTGTTCTGGATGCAACTGTCTCTGAGAGTAGAAGAAACCTCCAGTGAGGCTCCTGGACTCTGAGTTTTTGTTCCCCACCTACCTCGGGCAAGTGCCAGGAAAGAGTGCAAAGTGCTTGCCTTCAGCTTGCAGAGGCATTTGAAGACAGGAGGCAAGTTTAAGTGGAGTTTGGCATCCCGTGGGGTGAACTTTTCCTGACAGCCAATGCAATGATATTGAGCACTATCATTCTCTGCTGTGCACATCTTTGCCTGACCTTATCCTGGATGCATCCCCTTTGACTTACTTCTTTAAAGTGCCTAATAGATTTTATTTAGCTTGAGGCAGAGCAAACCTCTGCTGGATTGAACTAATGTAGAAGTATTAGAAAAGATTGGTACTGGGAATTTTTTTCCCTTTTCCCCTTGCTGTGCAATAGGAAGAAAATGTATGACCTAAATCTGCCAAGCACCTTCAAAGGGAAGGAAGAAACACATGTGGAAAAGCATTAGAAAGCCACCCAGCTCCCTTTAATTATGATGAGAATGCCAACATTGCTAAATGAATAGAAAATAAACGGAATAAGTATTAAATGATTATGGTTTCCCTCACATATTTCTTTTCATCTATTCACCAGCAGATAGTTTTACAACATAAATAAATCTTTTCAGATGTAAACAAGTCTCCAGCACATACTGCTGGAGTTGGCGGTGGGGCTGTTGGCTGCTGGGTGGGGAGGGAAACTGCGATCTCCAGCACCCCCTGCAGCAATCCTCGCCAAAAGACAGGCTCGGAGGCTGCATCGCAAGGCGAGGGGCACAAAAGCGTCTCTGGTTATGAGTATTTCTGGGATTTAAAACTGTAAAATGCACTTATATGCAGGGTTTAATGCTCTCGGTTTCTTTTTGTTTCTTGGTGTGAGCCCTGCACAGGAGGAAAACCTTGCGGGGGGAATCTCAAAGCTCCCTAAAGTGGGAAATGCCATCTCTGTCGGAGCCCACGTTCTGCTGGAGCAGGCAGTTCTTCTTCAGCAGCCATGGTGTGAGTGGCCTGTGGAAGGGACTAGAACACTGCAAGGAGAAAGAAGCTTTGCATATCCCTAACATTTGGGAAGAAAAAACATCCAGAGTTTTTAGGAAACCTAAAACTCCTCGCAAGGTTTAGTGCCAAGTGACCACTGCATTGCTTTCCACCAATCTGACCCATCTGTGTGCCAGAGACATGTTACAGCCTCCAGCCCTGGCTGGCTGTTTAAGTGAGACCCAAAAAAAAGTATAGTTACTCTCTTAAGCTCTTCTATTTCCCAATTTAATCCTTTGCTTGTTGACCACTACCTTTCCATTTCACCTTCACTGATCCAGCACCCACTTGCTGAGGTATTGAAATGTGGTAAGAACATAACACAAGAACCATATCCCTTTAAAGTCCCTTTATATCACTGAAATAAGTTAATAGCACAGCTGGCCATGCAGCACAATGTACCCTGTGCAAGGAAACTGTAGTGTGAGGACCATCCCTAGTGCAAAGCTCCGCAACCCTGTCAAGCACCTTGCAGATCTGCACTGGTTCTTACCAGCTGGACTCTGTCTCACCCTAATGTCAGCAAAGAGATGATACCCCCATCTAAAGGTTTTTCGCCCTGTAGGAGCAGAACTACCTGCTTGCAGAGCTGTTGGTGGCACCCTTTATTTTGCTGAAGTGCAAACGTGAACTTTGACATATTTGTCTCAGAACCAGAGTGGCCCAAGCATGCTCTTTCCAAGTGCAAGAGAAAAGAAAGATCCACAAATTGTTCTTTTCTTTGCCAGAGTGCTTCCCAGGCAGGTTTTGGGCAGAGCTAATTTGGCTCATCCCCGCAGGCCTCCCTGGTGACAATTACACAACCAGACCCCTCCCACGTGGGGCATTTCACGCAGCTCAGACATGCAGATGGGAAGAGGGCTATTTATGTTGTATTTATATCCTCCTTCGATGCATCCCTGCGCTTGAGAGCCACGTACCCCCCTACTGCTGCCCTGCGGTGTCCAGCCCTCCCCTCACGCCCCTTCTGTTAAGTGCCTAATGTGACTTTTCTCCTCTGCCCTGTCCTCTTGTCAAGTCACCCTCCTGTGGAGCAGCTGCTGTTAGAGCAGATGTAAAATGGTTCAGTAACACTCGCTAATATTAGCTTTGACACCAGCACAGAGAGGAAATAAATTCTTTTGTGGGGGAGAAGCAGAAATTACTTAATGCAGCAGATCAGAGCAGCATCCATGACTGCTGGAAGAGAGCTGGTTTAATATCTCGCTGAGTATAACGCCCGTGGAAAGCAGGATAACTCTTCCCCCCAGCAGCCAGAGTACAGCTTGCACCATCTCACCCTGCACAGCCTGTGGTGACTGCTCCCCAGCCTTGCCGGACTCTGGTCATTAATCTAGAATCTGCTTATTAGACCATAAAAAGCCACCTCTGGGGACTTTGGCTGGGAGGAGAGGTGCTTCACAAGCTGGGCTTTTCCACAGCAATCACAGCAGGCCCTAGCACCAGGGGAGAGGTGGTCAAGGCATGATGAAAAGGGGTGGCTACTCACTGGTGTTTAAGCAGGCGCAGGTCACAGATTGTGAAGGGTGGTGGCAAGCAGCTCTCATGCATGACTGATCCCCTCCATTTACATGTTTTGGCATAGGGCATGCAACAGTCTGGCTGGTCATGAGGACGAGGAGAGGGATTTGCAGTGGACAGTGAAGCTGGATGGACTATTGGAAGCTGATTTGAAAAGGTGTCAGCCTCCTCCTGGGGCAAAGAAGAAGAGCTGCTCAGCATTACATGCCTTGCTTGTACGCAGCCAATTCCTCCTCATGCTCTGTACTTCAAGGCTTTCAGCTCCAAACCCTGCTTTCCCAAAAGCTCTTGCTCCAGCCTAGACAAAGGAGGGATGCAGGGCCAGAGAGGCTGCACAGAGTTCAGGGAGTCTGAAATCCTTCTACTCGCAAGAGCACCCTGTCCTTGGCTGCTCTGGCACACCTCCTCTCCAGAGAAGTAAGATTTGCTCTGCGCTGAAGGGCTTCACCAAGGCAGTAGTTTGGTCAGTGGTTTATGGTGGCCTGAGCTACAGGGGAATCGCCTCTTATTCACACGCTGCATGCAGGGAGACAGGTTTTCTGTGTGTACCAACTACAGGAGGAGGTTTTACCTCCCTCTGAAATCTCTGGTATGAGAGGGATTCGACACAGATGGGATGACCTAGTATGCAAATTATTATGTTCCTGACCTGGAAATTCCTCTTGTTTCTCCTTTGTTCTGCTTTTGGGTTGAAAGCACACAAAGCATTTCAGCAACGTTTGTACAAGCTGCCGTGGTGGGAAATACCTTCAAAGGGTCCCTTTTGCTAGCGCTGCAAGGCTCAATGCAGCTCAAGTTATAAAGAAATGTGGCTGAATTCAGGAGCTACACCCATTGACACCACCAGTAACTGGCCCATTGCCCCTCAGACTAGCTCTAATGGCAATCTTTGCTGGTTGTGGGTGTGTCGAGCTGTTATTCACCAGAGCATGTACCTGCCTCAGTCGTAGCTGATTCCATGGACAGTTTCTGCTGGGGTTATGGATCGACGCTGCATGTGCAATGTAGAGTATTATATTCAGGCAGAGAGAAAATAATGAATTCAGCACAAAGAACTAAGAAGCTAAACTGTTTAGATAACCTTAGGCTTTTTCTGCTAAGAAAATCAATACAGTTAGAAGCTCAGAAACTATCCACATTGCCAGCAGAATCAGGCTACAAAGCAACAGAGAACCCAATGTAAATGACCAAAACAGTTTAGTTTCCATTTTATTGCTTGTGTTGCCTTCTCTTTTTTTTTAATAATTCTAAGTGTCTCTGTGTAGTTTTCAGCTCTCTCTTAAGGTACCTTTGGCTGTAAAGTTTATTTATTTTTTTTATTCCAAATCTTGGTTCAGAGTCCCATGTATAAGGAACCCCGTGGGTTCCCATCTCTTTTGATGGTATCAGTTATTAGTTATCTGCCATGGAAAAGACTGTGTCAACTTGCAGTTTCCCAGCATGGGTAATTTATTCTCTGCATTCCATTCACAGGTTTGGTCTCCTTACCCCAATAGCTAACATGGGTGCTAATTAGTAGCTATACTTCTCCTGTCAGGTTGTGTAGGCACCCATCAAGTAGCACCTGACATGAATTTAATTCACATCGTGGATTAACTGCTTTGTTATTTGCATTGCACTAACACCACCGTGTCCCAGCACTAGCTGGGACCCCAGTGCACATAAGAAGGAGAAACAGACCCAGAAGTGTGGAAAATGTAATTAGGTGTGAGGGCACTGCCTCAACAACCCTGACCAGCCTCACCTGGGACCCCATCCACACCCTTCCCCTGGGCCCAACGACTCTATTTAAGCTCAGGTCAGAGGTCAACATTTTCCTAAGCAACGCAATGGATGTATCTGTTCTCAGCTTTACTGCAGAGCTAGTTTTCTGGATAGACTCAGTCTTGTGTTGTAGGTAGCTTGTCTTTAGCCCTGTTTCATGGATGGACATTGGAGCTATGCTGTGGCTTTATCTCTGTGTCCTTTGTGTCTTTCTTGGAAGGCCCCTAGACTTGATGTCACCTTGCTTTATCTGGGACTGTTTGTAGACCCTGTTGTGGCCACTGCTGTAGTCTTCCTCAGGTCTTAACTTGTCTTCTGTTCTGAAGCAGCCCTGCTCTTGCTGTTTCCTGATATTGGGGCAGAGAGTAGTGGGGAGGAAGGCTTGACTGCAGCAGCACAGGGAATGCTGGAGGAGCTGCCACTAAGGAGTGAGGAAGGATTCCCATTCTTGTGTCCCTGCAATGAGGAATAGATGTATTCAGCAGTCATCATCCCATGGGATCAGCAGGAGGAAATCATGGGACTACTTGTGGCTTCCTCGTACCTCAGGTAAGTGTCCAAGGAGGAGGAAGGGTGTTTGCAGCTACCTCTTACTACAGCAGTCAGTTGGGATGCAGTCAGGGCCAAGACAACCTAGAGACAACTGTGGGCTGCGCTTGCTGTGAAGCTGTCTTTGATCCTTGTCCTTCTCATTACATCGTATCTGGCCATTTCTGGCCTTGATCTGGTTGGGGGGGCTACAGACCCTTTCACAGTGGTGTCTGAAGCAAGAGCCCTACTGCCCCTGACCCAGGGGTCCATTTCTGGATGTGTCCAGAGCCCCCCTTGGAGGTCTTAGAGTGCAAACAGCAGCTTAGCTGAGATCTCCTTTGCTCAAACCTGGACAGAGAGGCAAGGCACATGCTCCTGGTTTCTGTACAGTCATTCCTACCCTGTATGAGGGTGCAGCATGTTCTCTTTAGCAGCATAGGTATGCCCTTAAATGTGCGATGACATTCAGAAATAAGGCTGATTAAAGGAGGAGGGAAAACACCAGAGCAAAGAGTTCTTTTTAAGTAAATAACAAAGGACTCTAATCTTTGGAGGCAGCTTGTTTCCTGCGTGTTTTAAAGCTTATGCTGCAGAAACATGATGCCACTTGCTGCAAACTTTGTTCCTTTTATTTTTTTTATCTTGGGAAGGGATTAGACACAGAAGAGCTTGGTAAAAGAAGTAACTGTAGACACTGAAGAGTCAGGAAATGGTGAGATCACCTCCCTTGGTATATTTCATATGTCAAATGGCTATCAGCCCTTGTCAGCCTTGCAGAGTATCAGGGACTGGAGCAGACTGTATGCTTCAGACATAAGGAGAGCCAGCTGGGCTGCCCCATACGGCAGTGCCTTTCCTCAGTACTGCTGAGCCATCTACATCCCCCAGCATGAACAGCAGGTTTGTGGAAGCCAAACTTGCATTCTTCTAGCAAAGCTCAGAGGAGGAAGTTCAAATCCCTTGTGGGGGTTTCTCGTGCTCATCTTGCTGTGCTGCCAGCCTGGAGCCTGCACAGAGCTGTGTCAGCCCAGGTGGAAACACTGTGTGAAACAGCTCTGTGTGCTGCAGGGAGTAAAACTTTAGGAGATTTTTACTGAGCAGGAAACCTTAGATTTCCCCACAGGGACCAGGGATGTGCATACTGAGGTGTTGGATGACAATATAATCTATAAAACTCTCATGCTAAGAGGTGTTTCTCTGTAAAGAATGAGGTGATGTTAAACAGTGGGAGATTAATCACTCCTCCTCCCCTTTCCTCCCACTTACCTCGTGGATCATTAGGTCTCAGGAAGGTTTTAATTCTGCCTCTGCCATGTGTACATGAAAAAAATTGCCAAGAGTTTCACCTGACTGGTGACTAGGTCATGTTAAGATCTGTATCACAATCAACACTCATTAGTCCTAAACAGCAAAGAAACAATGCATCCTCCTGGGAGAGGAGAGTATTTATCAAGTTAGGAGGCTCTTCTGGGGATTATCTTGTCAGCTGTACATAGAGCTTGTGCTTCCTTCCATAAGAGGTACATGTATAAGCAAGAGACAGGGAAAACTGGTGTCCCTAAGCATGCCTCTCACTTGATCACTTGAATGATCACAGTTTTATGTCCTAGACTGCTTCCTTTGAGGAGAATTTCCATCACAGGCTCTTCAGGGTGAGATTTTCAAAATGAATTCATCAAAACTGAGGTGATCAGTGCTGAAATAATGTCTTTCTTCAATGCAACGCCCCTGCGACTGGCCTGGATTTGTTTTACTCCAATTTGAGCCTACCCTACTATGTGCCTGGAGTTATTTACTGTGAAACTGCTTGAGACTGGGCATTCACATCTAGAACAACAGGCTGTGATTCACCCTTGGACCTATATTGATCAGACTTTTTTTTTTATGGTACATGCCCCTGAGAACCTATTTTTGTTGAGAAGAGATTGGGTAGTGTCTGCTCTTTATTGGGTTAATAGTGGAATGCTTGTATTCATCTGCTGGAGCTTCAAGTGATGCTGAACTCTGTAGAGAGCAGGGACAATAATGTGGGATTTAGGTGATCAGATCAACTGAACTAAAAATCAAGAAGGGGGAGGAAACATTTGACTTAAATCTTTGAGGTAAAAATTAAAGACTGGAAAGTTGCAAGTAGGGAAGAAAGGGTAAAGGAAATCTGTTTTCAAGATACAAATAGATTTTTTTCTTAATTTACAGCTTCAGCTTTTTGTATTATTAAAGTTGGAACTAGCTTACTACTTAAACCTTAAAGTAGTTTATGACTGTGATTTTTCTTTTTTTTTTTTGCAGAAGGCTATTTGATTCTTTCCTCCCAGTTTACCAAACCAGGCATCAAAACTCAGCTCTTCCTTTACAGATTAAACTAACTAGAAGCAGTACTTCACTCTGCCTGTTAAAGGTGATTCCAGTGGTAACTGCTTCCATGGAGAGTGCAGTGAATTTTAAACACTCCAGCTTCTTTCTATGAAAAATGCTGTTGAAGTGTATTATAAGCTATTATCAAGTTTACAAAAAAGATTCACTCTAAAGTTATGGTATTTTATGCCAACTTTCAGCTTAGACTAAACTTTTACAGCCAAGATATAAACTCCTGAATATAGGATCTTTGTAATAGAAAATTTGGCTGCTTATAGGGTCAGGAGGAGCTATGGTATAATATGATTTATAACTTACCCAGCTTGGATTTATATTTCATCAAGGTACAGTATCAGGAGCAGATGTTACAATGACAGTCCTTCCTTTTTTGTTGCTGTATAAAATCAACACATAATACAGTCCTAAAACAGAACTGCTGTTCTCTTAATGGGAGAGCAGGTATAGCTCATGTTTCCCAAAAGTATTTTTACAAGAGTAGCCTTTGTAACAGCCACACTTGAGGTACCCTCAAGCCCTTTCAAAAGCAGTGGCATTGACAATAAATGATCTGGGTTTAAATGGTGAAGTTAGAGACTGGAAACAGAGGAAAATTGAAGGCTGAGCTCTCTTGAGACAGAAGCCAAACTATGGGACATCCAGAAGATACTGGCAAGGAAAAGCCTATTTTAGAGACTGGAGACAGGGCATTTGCCATGGATGGGATGAAGTTGCTGAAGTTGGAAAAGGACTCTGGAGGACTCTGGTCCAACACCCTGTTCAAAGCAGGGCCAAAAAGGGGGATAAAGTCACTTTCTGTTACTTGACTGTGGAAATAAATGTTGCTTCTGCTGAACTGCAAGGATATAGCAGTGCAGTGCTTGCTCAGTGTCCAAATCAACCAGTTAAGTGACAGCTATGTCATACCAATGCCACCCCAAAATAAATGTTTCCCTGGATCACAGTATAATTTGTATGTAGTAGATAAAGACGTTTAAGCCTTCTCCTGTCCCTTTGTGACCCTTTATCCCCTTTATTTTTACTTTACTAGCAGAACAGGGTTGAAAAGTTGCTTTAAGGCATTTAATAAGTATAAAAATACTTTGTTTTGAAACTCTTGGCATTGCACATGGGCTTCTTGGGGGGGGGGGAAAACTGGTTTATGTTACAGTTTGGATCCAGCCTGACAAAGTTTTTTGTCCTGTGCTTGTGCAGAGTGTGCTTTGGGGAGGATTCAAACACAGTGCTCCCAGGCATTACTGGAAATAAAATAATGATATCAGGAAAGCCTCCCAGCAATTTTCTGAAAACTAATTATTTGAGATTACTGACTACTCTACAGAAAATCATGTGTGCAATTATTTCTGCCTTTATTGTTTTGTGTTGCTGTCTGCCTTAAAGCCTGCAAGGTTGAGGGAAGACTGGTCTTCACGCACCACCTCTTTGTGGATGTATAGATCCCTTTCAGGCTTCAGAACCATGTCTTTGTCTACTGTCTTATAATTCTTAGGACAATGCTGGCAATATTGGTAAAGAAATCTGTTCAGTGGTGAAGCTGAAGCTTCCTAGAGATTCAGTTTGTACCGTTATTGCAGTTAACTACATAGTTTCTAGTGTTCTGTGCCCTCAGTAGAGATAGCAAGAAAACAATGAGATTTAAAATGTTTTAAACATATTCCACTTCCTTTAATTAGCTCCTGGCAGCAAGGAATGCTGTGAACAACCAGTGAACACTGGCTGGGAGTTAATGCTTGTAATTTCATGCTTTTGTGCAGGTTCACTGTTGTTTCCTAATGGTGCTTCTGGCCTTGAAGGTGCTGGATAATCCATGCACTGAAAAGGGCACTGATGTTAGCCTCTGTTAGAGGAGGTCAGTGAGTGGAAGCACAGAAGAGAGAAGTTCAGATTGTGGCAAGAAAAGGACACTGCAAATATACCATTGTTTAATGTGCTGTTATGTGTCGTGTACCAGAAGGGCAGGATTTGGCTGCCTCTGAGAGTCAATACAGCTATTCAGGAAGAGATTCAGTTGGCTGCATCCTGGCTATATTGTCGGTGAGATTTCACTGTGAGTCTTTGCAAGCTCTGTGTAATTAAGCCTGCAAAATACTGAAGCCTTCCAATTTGCAGAAGGAAGCTCAGCCTGGACTTCTTGCAATTTGACAAGTCCCTGAATTATACCTTTCTGGCCTTGCAAAGAGTTTCACAGAGGTAACTTATCTGATGCAAATTTGGTATGTCTGAATTGCAGATAGTGCATAGACACAACTTTCAAGATATTTCTTGTAATTTTTTAAACCTTCTAATCATTAAGTACAAGTGGAAGTGTATATATATAAGAAGATATAATAGGACTTTATTCCAACTCTTTGTAATCAATTGTTGGTCAAAAACTGAAGGACCAGAGTGGATCTGTATGACATCTGTCACGCTGTCTAGCGAGCTGGATGCTAAAGGACAAACCAGAAGCCCTGGATTTCCTTATCAGTTCCCCTCGCATTGCTGCTTTCCTTTTCCATGACTACTCTGCTTCCAACCTGACTCCTTACCAAGTCTGCTATGTATGCACAGTTTGTCACTCCATGATAATCTTGATGGAGGCATCAAGGAGCTATCAGCATGAAAATAAGAGGTAGGATGAGTGATTAGAAAATTTCTGGAGAACAGGATGACAGGGTGAATCTCATAGGCAGAAATTTTTTCCCCTCCCTTAATCCTGGGGAACCCAGGACTTTCAATTAGGGCAGATGCACTCTGCATTTTCACACATCAATCTTTCATTGGCCTCGCATCAATCATTCACTGGCTTGTGCAAATAACTTCTCCCAAACAATATTCTCCCGTCAGAAGCAGGCAGTGTCATCTGCAAACCTGTTTGAATATTTCATTGTTGCCAGATGATGTTTTTTGTTGAGGCTTTTTGTGCATTTCCTGGATGACATGGCAAGACAGTCCCCATGCTCCTTGCCCTAATGAGGCTGGAAAGCCAAGGTAAAGCAGGCTAGTGAGTGGGTCTGTGTCCTAGAAAAAAACCTTTTTCTCTGTAGTCTGTTCAGGGAGGGACAAGAGGATCTGCTCACAGGCTGTGCTTGTTCACTACTAGTTCAACTCTAGGCCAGTCAGGTTTAACCTAGCTGATGTCAGGAGTGGCTAAGGAAATGTCAAGGCCATACTCAGCTGACAGCCATTCAGCAGATGGTGATGGGATTCCTTACAGATGTGGCGTATCACAGTCTTGTTTTCATCTGAAAACCTGTCATATCCTCCTGCCTGCTCCCTGGGAATTCTGGAGTAATCACTAATTAATATATATATCACTGGTAGGTACTGAATTCTTCTTGGCTTTTTGTCAATGTCCTGACCGTATTAACTACAAAGTCTCAGCACAAGGTCAATAAACCTGTTGAACAGAGAGGGGCTCCTGAGGTTTTGCTAGGGTAAGAGTTCTTGACTGACATTGTCAGACTTACCTTACAAAACCAATTAGCTATTTAGCACCACTTATACACACATAAAGCTTACTTTATCTACCTGTTCTTCCAGGAAAGTTTTAATCCATAGGTTACCCTTCATGTAGCTACCAGCTGACTTGTTTTCTGAAGGTGCTACTGAAAGCTCTTTCTGCATGGTCTTTGGGAAGCCATGTTTGTCTGAGTGTAGGTCAACGTAGGTGAGAAGGGCTTATCTGAAGAGAACCAAAGGCTGGAACTGAGGGAAGGCTTGGTGAAAACTGACCTAGCCAACAACTTCTGAAAAGAACATCTGGCCAGCTGTAGGAAGCAACAGTAAGTTGGCTGATCTGAGCACTTCAGAACTAGACATATCCAGAAAGTACCTCACTGATGCCAATAAACAGTAAATGCCTGTGAAGAGGGATTGCCCATGCCTGGTTTGGATAACATAGTGCTTACTTGCTTCTCAGTGAAGAGCATGGTACTTGTAATGCAAGTGCATCTCAGATAAGGTCACTGGTTATTGTTTATTCAATCATCATTTATACAGTGATGATGATTACTTCCTGTGATGGCAAATAGCTTCTGCAGGAACGGTGTGCTGACTTGACCTAGGTCTTTAAAAAAAATAAAGGTGCTTTAATAGATTAAAACTACAAATTAACACCATGTTCCTATGCTCTTATGGTCTCAGATTTCTCTTTCAGTTTACAGTAGATCGTGCAAATGCATGTGGAACTTTTTGCCTTTGTGTTTTCTCTCATCATGTTTCTTCTCAGCACTATACTCTTACAGTAGAAAAAGGCTTTGGAATCAATTGCTGAAATGTAGTTCAATTTATGGTTAATAAAGGGCTTTGGGAAACCACTTTGTATAGAAAGTGAGATATAAATACAGGCAGCATATTTATTCCCTTTTCTGAGCTTTGAAATTATACTATTAAGCTGGCAAACCTGTCAAATCTGTAACTTAGCTTACTCAAGTCCTGCCTACCAAAAGGCACTTAAGTGGATGCTTAAAATTAAGCAAGTGATTTAATCCGGCTTTATACAGTTCTTAAACACAGGCATAAGTCTCACTGAAGTCAAAGCAAGCACATTAAAGTGTATGCTAAGTACTTTGTTAAATCAAGACCTAACTATATTTTCATATCCATTCCTAACTGAAAAACAACAGGTATGTTAGAAGAGGCAGTGACATCTCAACTTCTGCCCCGATTAAATAAGTTAAAAAATCATGAATCCTAAAGCAATTGCATTGCCATCATACTTCTTTCCTTTTATGATTAATCTGGAATTTGATATGTCTTTCTATAGGATTAATATCGTAACAGCAAGGTAATAGGTAGTATGACATTTAATCTCTTTGATTAAATTCCATACTAAAAATGTCCCATAAATAAAAGAAACAATTGAGGCAATCATAAATTATCTTCATTGTTGCAAAGTGATGGATTTAGTGGTTACACAGGGTAAAATCTCATGAGCTCATTAAAAGCTATAAGGGTTTTTTCCTTTCCCCAGACATGGAAGATGTTGTGGCCTACGGCAAGTTTTCTCACACAGCTTTCATTTAATCAGCCAAAACCTTACAAGGAAACAGAAGATTCTGTATGTATGTGCTCAATTCATTTTGTACTAGAGCTGACTAGAGCCAAATAGGGATCTCTGGCTTTGAGTTTTATCTTAGGTGCCTCCTGTGGGCTCAGCGCTATGTGCCTAATGTAGGAGAATGTATTTTTTGGTTAATAGCCAGGATCAAATTGTTTCAGGATCTGAGTCTGCTGCTTGTCTCTGCCACAGACCTCCACTGTGACCTTGGGCAAGTCACAGAAGGCCAAATTTTCAAGAGCTCAGCATCAGCCCTCAGAGCCAGCTCAAAATGTATCAGCCATACCATAGTGCCAAATTAATAAGGTTTGGATGTGGTCCAGTGGACTGTGCTCTTCTGAGTACTTACCTAAAAGCATTGCAAGGAAGATGCTTATCTCTGAGTCCCTCTGAAAATCTGCATTCAGGAGTAGTTTCCAATCCTTTCAGGGCTTCTTTGTGCTACTGAAACACAACTGGAGGATGATTCTCCCTTTGCAAAGTAAAAAAGTTTGTACCTAACCAGAAGGGCTTCACTTAGCATAAGAAGGCAACATTTTTCCTATTCAATTAGAAAACCCTTTATGCTACATATGCTAAGACAGTCTTTCCTTTCTGTTTGACTATAGCAGGTAGAAAAGTTTAGTGACAGAAGAGGAATGTGAACTAGACTTTCATCCAAGTTGCTGGGCACTTTCAAGAACTCTTGTTACCATTTAATTTACCTTCTGATATCAGTGTCCCTTTGACTCCTTATAACAACCTGGAACCCATACACTTAATGAAGGCAACACAGTTGCATGGGCTGTACTTTAGAGTCCTCCTGCACTGTACCTCTGCTGAGCTGTGTGGTCCCCAAGGTTAGGGATGGCCAAGAGAGCCTGCTATATTCTGACAGTGCTAAAAAAAAAGTCAGCCTGTTCATGTGATTAAGGATTAAAATGAAAGGCTTTCTGTAAAGATGCATTTTTAATATAAAAGGCTGCCAGCAGAGAAGTCTCCCATGGTGCAGTTTGCAAGATCTTGTAAGAGTTTAGCGAGATTAAGCTCATGTAAATTCCTTGAGAGGCACTCGCACAACCCACGGTGAGGTTTTGCTGCACATTTCACTAGATTAAATCCTCCATTTTGATGTTAAACCTTTTTCAAGTACCCATGAAAACAACAGGACTCCAGTGTCAGGAGCACCAGGTTTTCTACTGGAGAAATCCATGGGGAAGCCGTATTGCAGGTGGCATGCAAGAATGGGCTATGAGTGATTTTGCTGTAGAATCTCCGAAATCAGCAGAGACCAGGGAACTCATTCTACTTCAGTGTCCTAAGCAAACAAAAAGAGGAGAAAAATGCACATACTGCCTTAAAAAATTTCCCTTATTACTAATCTCAGGAGCTGTCTATGGCTTCTGTCCCTTAAATCTTGTCTTAGCAAAGATTCATGGAAGGCAGGAGCTCACTGACAGCCCTGATAAATCAATCAGATCTTGGATTGCTTTTTAAAAACTTCAGACTGTTTTCCTGAAATCTGTTATTAAACATGCCCTGTTCTGACCAGTTCCTTGCAAAATGAATTCCAGCATAGTTTTGTTGGAGAAGTTATAAAGGGAGAATGGGCATGTGGCCAGGGACCCTCAAAATGCCTTGCAAGTAAACAGCCTGTAGAGCATGGCAATCCCCCAGACAATGCAAAAAATATCACAGTGGCCCAGGTCTGAATCAGAAGCACCTGCTGGTGGAAATGTAGTAGTGCTTTGGGCAGATAAACAGTGAACCCATCCCAAAGAAATTAAAAGGGCAGGAAAATCACATCTTAGCTTCCTTGTGCTTTGTTTCTTTGCATACCAGTTATATCAGACTGAGTCAGTGCAATACCAAAGTACTATAGAAATCTCCTAGTGAACTTCTAGAAATTATGATCATCCATACAATCCTGCAAAACATTTTCCTTCCATCACTCATGTAGGTCTGAGAGTCACAAGCTGGAGCTGGGTTTCACAGTGGGTAATGTTAACCTGTTTTACCCATTCTTATTAGGTGGAGTAATCTATGTAACAGACGATGTCTATTTTAATTAGCATCTTCGCTCTGTTTACTTTCCTTAACATCCAGGGTGATTTGAAATGCTCCAGGATGTAAGATATACATGTGGGACTGGGAGATATGACCCAGGATGTAGGGCTACTCAGGCCCCTCAGAAGTGGCGTGTGCAGGAAAAGTAGGGCACCTGCAGTGACACTTTTGGCACTTCATTGTTTGCACATCTATTGCCTTGTGCCCAAGAGATGTTGGGAGCATCAACATTCACTGACATTGCTGGCAAATAAAAATGCTCAGCTTCATGTAGGCCTCAGTCACCTTTTTTCTGAAGTTGTGCTCCTTCAGTTTACTTCATCCAAGAAAACTGCCATAACCATAAGGGCCATCACAGGGTCACCTTGAAGGGGAGGGTTAGCACTTCAGCCTGTAGAGTTTGTACTGGTGTTTAGGGATGGCTTCAAGGTTATTCTTCATGGGGTTTTAGGACAGGTTTTTTTCTTCCCTGTTAAGTACTGCATAAGTGTATCTCAGTTTGGCAGTTGTTCAAAGTATCAGTCTGTGTATTTATTTGGTTTTTTTCTTGATGTCATTTCACGTAGTTATAGCAGATTTAGAAAATGAGATGTTAAACAGAAATCAGAACAGGGATGTCTGATGTTCCTGGCAATGACCTGCTAGAGCTGCAGGCTTGAAGAATGGGTGAAAGCTCCAAGTATGCTGCAGCGTGCATCAGACAACAGAGCACAAGCATGAATTCAAAAGAGGGATTGAGCTAGAGAGAAAAGGGATTTACTGGATATATTTCAGCAGACCAGAATATAGGATTTGATGACATCCTGGTATTGACCCCATCGGTGTACACAGCCTTGAGGACAAAGACAGTATTCCTGTTAAGTATTTGCAAATACCCTGGAGCAGTAGGCTCCAGTCACAGCCAGAGGTTTTTTTAGGCTTGACAATAAATGTGAAGAATACTTGGCACTTATCTGCGAAGTTCAGAATTATTGGTGCTGGAATCTTTGGCTGTTTAGCTAATGAGAAAACAGAAGTACCACAATCTGCCTTCCCCAGTCATTCACACCTTCACAATGAAGACTGAGTTTCCAATGCTTCTGGTCCCACTGTTGTGTAGGCTTTCTTTTAAGCTATCAAGTCTGTATGATAAATAGGTTTGAGGAAATCTCTTCACATCCGGGGATCCCATGAGCAAAAAAAAAAAGATAGGGCTCAAAGTATGGAATAAATTATTCATACTGAATTATTTACTCAGCTCCACTTATTTGTTCTCATTTACTTCCTTTTTACTTAAACTAGATCATTCATCTTCTCTTCCTTCTTTGAAAGATATTTCAAATGTTTTTTTAATCACTTTGCACATATCAAATGCTGTTAGATATTACCATCATGCTGCTGTTTGGGAAGCCTACAAATAGTATTGTATACATTGAAGAAAATAAACCTCATTAGGTTTGTTAACTCCATTAATCACAGTCAATAACATTAATGAAGCATACTTTAGCATCACTGTCAGACTTAGGACTAATTCAACTCATGATTAACTTCTGTGGAATTACAGTCCTCTTCAAATTTATTCTCCAGTACTATCAAATTCTATGTTAAGTCAACATTTTCCCATGATTTTTGAAAGGTAAAATAAAAATTAAAAAAAGCTTTTGGAAGCATTTAGAAAGGTTTTGAGCTTGATCACAGAAGGGCCCAAGAATCAGAAAGTGAAGAGGACAAGAAATTGAAAGAGAAACAGCACAGAATTAAATGTCTGCTTTTTTGCTCCAGTTGCTCCACTCCAGTCTCCGTGTGATGGAGTAGTGGTTGCCCCAAGACTAAATCCCAAAAAGGGCTTAGTCACCAGGGAGACAAGTCTGGGCTAGTATGTCAACTTGAAGGTTTAAAGACCCTTCCAACAGGCAGATTTAGTAGTCTCTGATGACCATGGGCTTTACCTTACTGTTTCCTTATGGGTTGTCTTAGATACATTTATGGATTAAGAGTTCCACGCTTCGGGGGGCATAGGAAGGTGCTATCAGAGTAATGGATTAATCTATTTTTAGACTGCACTGAGACAGTTATATTTAGCAGATACTGCATTGTGCAGGCCTGATGTGATAAGAGTTAATTCTATGTGGAGCTTCAGAAAGATGAAGAATTTCTTTTCATTAAAATTTGTTCCTTTGTTGACAAAACCAATTTTTTCTTAACTGTATAACACTTCTAACTGTCCTACTTGCACATATATCACATTTACCAAGCATTTTAAAATTTAAAGCAACACCTTTAATGTTACACTAATGCTGTTTTCTGCTTCTGATGCTTGCTTTTCTTTTCCCCATATATCTGTCATTCTGTTTTCTGGCATGGATTAGAATTGGCAATATCTAAAATACCTTGAAAAAGAGATATCTTCCAATAAATCTTTGCAGCTAAAAGCAGGAATAACCAGTGATATAAAAGAGCCAGTTTTGCAGCTAGACTTGATAAGTATCTATTCACATTAATACATACCAGCCTTCTGTATGAGGTGCCCAAATCTTCCTCAAGCGCAGGAGCTTCTCCTTAGAATTTTTCCCATTCCCACATCATAAAAACAGATCAGATGCTCGTTTCAAAAGAGCTGATCCTAGATAAACATAGTTCCTGTATTTCAGTCCCCAGTTACAAAATGTTAAGTGTTAAATGTCTGTGTTGGGCTTGAGGTCAATTATTTGAATTTTCTTGTAAGAAAAAAAAACCCTGAAGCATCTCCAATGTGGCATTGCCTCAATCAGCCAGCCTGCCTTAAAGCCTTTCCCTGTTCCTTATGCTTGGAAATTGAGAGTTGCTCTTACATAATTAGCTGGCAGAAATATCCAGGAAGGGGGGGGGAAGACATTTTAGAGTAGTGACTCGTCTGAGCCTTCGCATCAGTTCCTTTAAACAGCTCTGTGGCTAACATCCCAGGTTTCTTCCAGTGACTAATGCTGGGTGCTAGTTTAATGGGTCATAGCCATTGATTGGATCATAAATACAGAAATCCTACCACTGAAGCTTAAAAAAAACCCCCAAACCCAGAGCTACTCAAGATGAAGCTAAAACTCAGCACTGGAGTAGGACATAGCATGTATCTCCTGGCCTTCCCTTACAGACATCACCTTTTCTGATCTAGCTGCATTTCCTTTATGCTGAAAAGTAGTTGTTTTCTTTTTTTTTCTTCCATAAATCTGGGTATTATAAACTCAAGCCAAATTCTTTTTCCTTTTTTTAGAAAGAGGGGGAAGCAGGGCTGAGTGACTAACAATGAAGGTCACCATGAGAAGACCTGGAATTGGTTGAGAATCATGAAAAGCCCATCAGTTTTGCCAATGTCAGTGACATTTGTGTTCTAAAGCAGGCTGGTACATCGGCCTGAATTTCTAAGGGAAGAGGCTACAAATGAGAGCAACTTCATTATTGCAGTGCTTTATTGAAGTCTTTGAGGGGTAACTAAGGAGCTATTTATGCTGACCTTTACAGTACTGGCCTGAGGCTCAAATCAACATGGTAATATTCATTACCAGTAAAGCTCTGCTGAGATACTTCATGCTGTAGCAGGTGGGAAGGAGGCAGACTGTTACAGCAATGGCCTGAAAGATTTCCAGGTATGATACCTCAGAGATTCAACATCCACCAGTGACTGGGGGCTATTTTCAGCCCTACTTGTATATCTTTCTCCTCCTATGCTTAGGTGCCGGATTGCCATGTGCTGCACTGGTGACATCTGCTTATTTAAACTTTAATCTCTGATTTTGCAGCCTTTGCCACATCTCGCTTAGACTCCACGACTAGGGTGGTCAATTTTATGTTGGGAAAGGAAGCATAAAGAGGGGAACTAAGCCCAGCTCCCAAAGTGAGCAGCGGGAGGAGATCATAGCTAGAGATGTGTCAGAATAAAGTGTGGTCAACTGCAGGCAAATGCATGTCATGAATCAGGTCCTGAAACTTGTGAGATTTTAAAATAAGTTTGGATATTCTATTTGCTATCTGTCTTAAACTGTTCTCCTGACAGACCTCCTGTTGAACACAGGAAAATAGGCTTGTGGCGCTGAGAAAAAGAGCTAGTCCTTTCTACCCCTTCATCATGGTGATCTTGTACAGCAAATGCACCAGTTTTCCCAAAGACATCACTAAATTATTCTCCCTTCCTGGGTTCTCTCTGGTTGGTTTTGTTCTTCCTTTGATATTTCTATGCCACCAAAGCTTTCTAGAAGTGATGGTCAGTGTAGTCTGAGGTGATGGAAAATTTCCTTTGTCAGGGATTTTCTTTGCTAGTCAGAAAGCAACAGTCCTAGTAACCGCGTTTAGTTTTATCCCAGGAAGCTTGTTCTGAGAGAGGCACAGAAAAAGGGAGAGAAGAAACCTTTACCCATGTGGATGGGAGGGAAATGCACCGAGCTGGACATGTGTTGTCCTTGCAGTCCTGTTGCTGGAGACGTAAAAGTGAAAACCGCCCTTGCTTCTTCACTTGATGGGGCCAAAAAAAATCCTCTGAAGATATATGAAATCAGGTTAGATTTGCCCCTAGCATGCCAAGACATCAGCTTGCCACCAGAGCTTTTCCCTTTCAAACAGAACCTGTCCCTGAGAGATCTCTACTCCAGGACACAACTATTTGAAGAGCGTGTGTTCATCATGCCTTGGCTGGCATTTCTGTATTTGGAGCTGCTTTGCCAATTCCAGCCATATGAAAATCTCACAAGTAGTTTCTAAAAGCAAATCCCTTCTGGCTGCCTTCCATTGGTATTCTGCTCTGTCTTGTAACTTTTAGGTTGTGTTTGGTCATGTTCTTACAGCTTCTCTTTACAGCTGTGAAAAAATGAGTTTTAAAAACAAGTGAAATTTGTAGTGGCTCAAGAGTAGGAACTTTAAAGTAACGTTTCAAGACTCAAAATATAGAACATGAGTAGTATCAGCTGAGCTGGATTGCTAATGCTCTTTTTTTCTTATTATGGACTTGATTGGGAACACTCATTGTATCATAGAATCATAGAACGGTCTGGGTTGGAAGGGACCCCATGGATCATAGAGCTCCAACCCCCCTGCCACAGGCAGGGCCACCAACCTCCAGGTCTGGATCTACACAAGGTTGCCCAGGGCCCCATCCAACCTGGCCTTGAACCCTTCCAGGGATGGGGCATCCACTCCTTCTCTGGGCAGCCTGTTCCAGCCCCTCACCACTCTTTCTGTAAAAAACTTCCCCCTAATATCTAATCTAAACCTTCCCTCCTTTAGCTTTAGTCCATTCCCCCTTGTCCTGCCATTATCTACCCTTTTAAAAAGTTGAATCCCCTCCTGCTTATAAGTTCCCTTCAGGTACTGGCAGGCTGCAATGAGGTCCCCCCGCAGCCTTCTCTTCTCCAGGCTGAACAAGCCCAGCTCCCTCAGCCTTTCTTTGTAGGGCAGGTGCTCCAGCCCTCTAATCATCCTTGTGGCCCTCATGAGTTTTAACCTCAAGAAAATATTAATCTCTTAATAGAACATAATTTCCAGGGATGAGTTCTCAGTGTGGCATGTGTCAGAAAGGACAAACTAGAAGGTATATTTTTTTTACCAGTTCCATTGGAATATTGTTCTCAGGGCTTTCTGGGCATGGGAAACAAAATTAAAAACCAAAATAAACCAAATCTTTCACAGAAGCCCTGATTACATTTGCAAGGTCACCATAATCTTAGAAGTTCTATCTGACAGCCAACACTTTCTGCAACAGGGAAGCAAACACCTGAAATGTCCATCCATCACAGAGCGATGAGCCTCCAGCTACGCATCTGGACTCTGCCTTTCTTACCAACAGTAGTTTTCACTCTATATAGACAAACATTAGATGTCATATGAAAGAAGCATGATATCAATTTACTGGAACTTTAAATCTTTCTTACCAACTGAAAATTTTAGAATCTGAGCCAGCAACTTTAGTTTTCAGGCAGGTCTGGCTTGGCAAAATTGAAGCCAGTTTTTCATCATTTTAATGGAATGAAAACCTGAGTGTGACATGAGGGGCTCAAGAACCTAAAAAGTTCATTGCACTTTGGATTTCAGATTCAGGGTGACGGTCCAATTACAATACAGCTTGACAAAGATTTGTTATCTGCACAGAAAGGTAAGAGTAAAAGGGGCTTCCTGGATGACAAAGTTTAGTCCCCTGCTTGTACATGTGCTATATAATTCCTGTTGGTTTTATCTTTATTTAAAAAAAAAAAAAAGTATTCACTTTAAAGGGATTTTTGTTTTCCAAGAAATGGATTTGGGCTTAGTAAAAGGCAAAAGATGGAGTTGAAAGCTTTTTGGTTCAGGCACAGATAGACAAGCCTTGAAACAGGAAATATAACAGCCTTAGTGGTCTTCTGTGTGAAATCAAGGTCACTGAAGAATTTAAGGAGAGCAAGGTGAGAAGGTCAGTCGTATGCCCAGCAGAAGCAGATAGAAGCTTCTGCTCTCTTTTATACTAACCAGAGAGGAATACAGGAGGTAATGTAGGAAAATAGTCTGCAGTGATAAAGCACCCTGTAAACCTTATAATTCTGTGCCTCCTGTGAAGCATGCCAGAACCGCAGCAGAAGCACAGGCCAGGTTTGATTGACACTCTGCCAAGGGAAGGCACAAGCACAGGAAAGAAGGAGTTGCCATCCTCTCCTGGCAGCTCAAATGTCACACAGAGATAAAGGTTACTGCTGGTAACAAGTCTTGTTTCCCAGGGAGAGAGTGTGCAGCACCATGGCTCTTCACACACAGAAAGTGGTACTGGAGCAGAGAACTGGGTGCACACACAGGATTTAAGATTAACAGTAGCAATGGAGCTGACTTCCCCACAGTCACAGTGCTGTTTGCAGAAGTTGCACACCATTCCTGTCTGACACTCAGTAAATCTGAGGAGACGTGGAAGGAAGACTACATGTTTGGAAAAGTGATGTGCCCTACAAGCAGGAGCCCTTGCTTTGTCACTGTGAGAGCGTGATGCTGGGCTGCTTAGTGCTTTGGTGATGCATCAGGATCAAAAGTAGAGCTGTCTTGGGGACTAGGAGAGCAGCCGAAGTCTCAAGGTGTGGTGCAGGTAGGGTCGTTAGAGCTCCAGTTTTCTTCAGAACTTGCCTCAACCCTTTGTACTTCCTTAATTAGATTGAAATGCTTGAGAAACCACTGATTTTGACTCTCCCAGTTCCACTCCCTGATGGCAGCACAGTCCTTCACAAAAATTAAAAGCATGAGGGAGGAGAAGAAACACTTCATTAAATGCTTAGAAACTCTGGGAATGCATTGCTACTAGGCAGAATGAACAATCCTGCATTTTAGTATTAAATGTTTCACCTTGATCATCTTTTAACAGTTGTTAGCTTGCTAACAATTAACCAGCAAAGCCATCTTTGATGTGCAGATCTTGTCTATAAGCAGTCAGGAAAATTGAATGTCATTTGGTCTTCTCCGGGTTAGTGGGGAGCTGAGTGAAATTGCTCTTGTTGTGTTGTTGCCTCATGTCCAGAAGTAAATCTGGCTGGTGACAGATGCCCTCTGCCTTTGCTCTCTCTGCAAGGTAAAAGGAATCCATGAGTAAAAGCAGGAGCATTTCAATATTTTTTTCTCAAATGTTCTGCATCTCATGCTAGTTATTTTCAAATCACTAGCTTGAAGAGCCACTGAGCTTTCCATAATACCCATGTTCCCTCTCTTCTTCCCTCTGCCTTTTTTTTATGCCTGCCTATCAATAGACTGATAGGATTAGTATAGAGCTTGATTGAGTGCTGGTTGTCAATCAAACCTCCCTGCCTTAACCACCAAACAACAGTCATTTGGGTAGCAAATGCTCTCCCCGGCAGAAGGTCTGATGGAGGCAGGGATCAATTCAGGTTCCCAAGATTTGTCCTTATGAAAGAGAGGACAAAATTGCTCCTTGTGATTTCAGCCCTGCTGGTCGCTAGTGGTGTGTGCTATGTAGCAGCTGATGCTCCCCACCTCTCCGTCAGGCTTCGTGGTATTCTTCACTTCCCGGTTAGGAAGATTGAATTTCTTTCTGTTTTTCATTAGCTTTATCCGCTCAGCAGCCTGATGAACTCAGCCGCTGAAGCCGGGGAAGGAGCGGGCCGTTCTCCCCGCCTCAGCCGCTCCAGGAGGCTGCAGCCGCACTCGCGTGTGCCTTGTGCCACCGCGCGGTGCTGCTGCCGCACTGCCACCCCGCCGCATCCCGGGGGCCTGCACCGAGCCCAGCCCCGCCGAATGGCTAATAACCCAAAAATACAGCCTTCGAGCCTGCCTTCACCCCTGGGAGCTGCCGCAGCCTGAGAAGCTTTCCAGGGAGCAGCATGTTAAAAGCTTTCCCAGAGAAAATAGCAGCGGCTATTGAAGGAGATGATGGATCTGCCCGAAGGAGGGCTCCTGCATGTCCTGACTCTCAGGCAGCAAAAACCCTAAAGGAAGGGATTAAATTTTGTTCTACAAAGCTGCTGATTTGGGAGAGACACGAGGAAACTCTATTGGTTTTTAAGCAGCCGTTGGTCCGCTGACAGTTTCAGGGATGTGGGGCAATATATTCCTCCACAGTTGTCTCCTCCTCTCTGGCCCCTGGCTCGTGCCAAATTCTGGAAAACTTTATCTAGCATCTCTTACGATGTAAGCGATGGTAACATTAGTGAGGTTAATGCCTGAAGGAAATCTGTGCCTAATGGCATTCTAATGTATTTTCTAAATTGCATTATGTTTTTCAGAAGGCTCCACCAGAGAATAATCTGTCTCAAACTCGAACCTGCATAATTTATCCTGGTTTTCTGCAGAAGCAAACTTTGCAGGAATGTAAGTACCTCTACCATTCTTTCCTTCTGTTTGAAATTTGACACAGTAGAAGTTTCACAGACCTGAAATTCCCACACGTTTTGCAAAACACAAGAAAAGATCAGAGAGACTCTATTAGTGCTTTTACCTAGAATAAAGAGCAGAGCATAAACTGACCGTTCATTAGACATCAAAGTATGCATTCGGGAGGGCAGTTGGAAGACATAAGTCCACAGAATCACCATCTCCTTTTGATGTGCTACTTGCAAAATGACATGTTATTCTTCTCTATGCACGCAAAGACAAAGCAAAAGAAAGTGAACATCACAGGTGGTTCTCACACTGGTGCAATTTCCTCACTTGAGTCATTTTTTATAAGGTCACAGCAATACCCTGAAATTGTTAGAATGGCATCTGGGCTGCCTTTTTGATCTAGAGGATTCTGTTACCTTTTTTGTTTTACGGTTTATTGTAGCAAGAAAGTACTGACCCTGAAAATCTGTGATCCAACATTTGTTCCTCAGGAATATTTATATTCCTATAAACACAAAGAAAGAACTTTTCCAGACAATTGGTTCCATAAAATTATTTCATGTAAGGCCAAATACAGGCATCCATGTTCCCAATGAAGAACAGTCTTCTGAATGAGCCTTCACAGTCAAGCTAGCAAAACAATTTTAGAGTGAATTTACCCACTGCCTATAGGTAGTAGGAAAAGCTTGAAATTGATGCAGAAAAATGTATCCAAACAAAACCATGTACAGGAAATAGAGGTGACGCTTTACAAGAAGACCAGAGAAGGATCCAACTGTATCGAGTCATTCTGCATAGTTTTGATTAGTCTTTATCAATATAAAGAACTTTTGAACCGTAAGTTTGTTAGTCATGATATAAAAGGAAGCACATACCCATGCTATATGTAAGTCAAATTGAGTTACTCCTATATATAGCCATACTATTTCTTTTGGTTCATTTCAACTCCCCCTTCTTACATTAATTGTCTTCATGACATGTTTTTCTTAGAGGTTCTGTTCCCTGGCAATTAATTTTTTCCAAACAATGAGGGGCTAAGGTTTCCATGCTGATTAGCAATTCAGTCAAATCCATCTTTCTTCTTTTCACTTTTGGTGTTATTTCATCTTCTCGGTTTCATCTGCCTTTGACTCGCTGAAACAATCCAGTTTAGCTTGAAGATTTTTTTTCCCTTGTTATTAATACAATGGCTCATTAGATTAATCTCTGCTTAAAATTCATGTCCTCCTCTCTCACCTCTGAGAGACAACCGCTGAAAAGTGGCCTCCTCTGATGTGTATTTACTAGATACTGAGGGTTGCTTTCTGAAAAACCCATTTCCTTCCCCAAAAGTCAAAAGATCCAGGATGGATGGATTATCTGGTCCTTCTAGTTTATAACTTGTAGCATTAGGCTTGAGGTTTGGGGATTTCTTTTAATCAAAGGAGATTTAGAAATGCTTGCTGGAGTTCAGTGTTTGTTTTTCAAACTGTGTGTGCCAATGTGTCTTGACAAAGCAGCTGTTCTCTGAAAATGATGACATTTCTACCCTCCTGGGCTGGAAAAAGAAACTTCTGTCCAGACTCCAAGGATCTCTAGTGACATTAAAAGAGATTTTCATGAAGTGGAAGGCAAACACCATTAAAAGCTGTAATTTTTGCTCTTAAGAAATTATGCATATTTAACAGGATGTCTTTGAACTCATGCCACCTAAGTAGAAAAACAAACAGCTTTTTTGAGAGTTTGAGGATTATTTTACATGAGAATTTAATTTGTTTAAATGGAAATGAATATGGATGAGGATATTTGAATAGGTTCAGTGTGTTCGTTGGTCACAATTGCCAAGCAGGGACTAATCTTGGTGATTAGTAAGGGTAGTGATAAAAATATGCTTGTACCAAATATGCCTCCTGATTGGCAGTTTATCGCTCTTGGAGGACCAGATGTCAAAAGCCATATGCTAATATTCATCACAGAACAATCCTCTGGTTTACACTGTAAAATGCACCATCGTCGGCACCGCTGAGCAGTGAGCGATCGGCAGCCCTGAAAGACAAGAGCACTTTCAGGCAAAGGAGCATTTGCTGCAGCAGTTGGAGGGGGAGAGCAGAGGGTTTTGGGGTTGCTCCAGGCTCTGCTGCTGTCTCCCAGCATCTTAAAAGAACGATCGGGGAAGAGGAGATGCAATATTTTACCTAAACTGCACTTTGTACTTCTGTAGGCCAGGAATTATTTTCTCTTTACACCACACCTGGCACAGTGGGGTTCTGCTTTGTTGCTGGAGGTGTGACAGTGATGTTACTAAATCAGAACAAAAAAGTGTTATGTGAGAAGTGCGTTTAAAAAAAGGGGGGAGGGGATGACACCCCTGCAGATATCAATGCCTTTTGTTTATATATTATTTCAGTCCATGATCTTCCTGAGCTGGGGAAGTTTATATTTTACTGGAAGAATGGCTTTCAAATCCAGAATTTACAGTAAAAAGGAAAAAAAAAAAGATATTAACCAGAGCTTTTATAGTTGGTACTACAAGCAAAAAAAAAAAAAAAAAAGTGGGAAGGGAAAAATACCCCCTTATCCAGAGGTAAAACCAGTTTCTGCTGACAGTGAAACCTTCTAGCCCCCCAAATCGAAATGACACTGGCACTAAATTTGACTGAAAACAGCATTTGGGTAAGTTTATTCTGGTACCATTTCCACATGCCAAGTATACTAACTATAACAGTTGCTGATAATGGAAGCCATAATGCCAAGGGAAGAAGTGCCAGAGCTGTGGGCACTCACTTTCCACCTGAGCATGGTAACGGGGCAGCAAGCAGCAGGTATCTCTCCCTAGAAGCTAGGCAAAACAATCTGGAAAACTAACAAGATTTCCAGTCTCCAGCCACTGCCAGCAATAAACAAACCCACCAAGCTGCTATTAAAGCCTTCTGCACACGCTGCTGCAGGTTCCTTGGGTTTATTCTGAAGTTTTGTATCCTCGTGATTTGATAGTTTCTGTAGGTGAAAAAAACCCCTCTTGCATATATCAGTTGGGCTGCACTGCATTCGCTGCTCTTAAGTGGCTGTTCTTGAAGGCTGTTATCCTAATTTTACATCCCATTTTCTTGTACAGAGACTAAGATGAGCACTAGTTTTGTGCCTGCATAATTTCACCTTTAATTGCATCTCCAGCCATAGCATTTCTTTGATTCATCTCCATTCCAGGCTTTCTTTTGAAGCACGATGAGAATAAAAGCCTTACACAAAGGATCACACGAGTTCTTTTCTTTAGGATACTACCTGGGTTTCTATGTGTTAGAAGCTTAAATTTAAAACTTTTGGGGAATTGGCCTGGGACACCTTTATATTGCAGGAGAAGATATGTGGGGATAGTCCTGCCTTCATACCTGTGTCATACACCTGGCACAAGCTTCCCCTTCACACCAGGGCTTTGCAGCACTGTCTCATTCTGAAGGAAAATGGACAATGTGCCCTGGGGGAAGGAGATATTAATCCAGTTCATATGCTATCCCACTCCCTCTTTCTTTTTTTTTTTTTTAAAAAACATCAATACAGTGAGGTCATATGTTTCTCTGAAACATTACTCTCACTTGTGCCATTTATTCTTCTCGTGAATCATATAATGCCATGCTAATTAAGGAGTGCTTAATAGACCATCACATCTCCATTAGTTTCACCTTGTGTTACTGTTGGAGGGTGTCTCATGCACAGGGAGGACTTAACAAGAGGGACCTCAATGGGGGGAAATCAAGCTCCGAGGCAGAAGCATTAGAGGACTTAGATGTATGTCACAATCCTTGGTACACGGAGTGTGTTGCCTTATTGGTTTTCCCTTTTTGGTTTTGCCTTAGGCTTTGTTGGGGAATGATGCAGGCAGAACATGTTGGAAGGCCACAGGCTGCAGAGGATCTGCCTAAGCAAGAGGTATTGATTGCTGCAGTAGTGCAGGATTGCGATCCTTAGGTAAAAAGGAGGCTCGCGATTGCTTCTGCTTGGAGTGGGCATACACTTGCACAAAGAGAGACACCCCTATTGCAGCAAAATTAAGAAAAGTTGCAGACTGTGCTATTGGGAAATGATGCACAGAGCAACACACAGAGGTATTTTACAGGACTTTGAACCTGGGCTCGTTTGGAGCCTGCCAGCTAGGAAATGCAGGCAGAGTTGCAGGCCAACCTTGCTCAGATGACTGATGTACCTGTAACACCTTAGCTTTAACATACTTCTTGAGAGCTTCTTTAATATTTAACTACAAAGCTTTGATAAGGTGGAACTTCAGGAAGAATGGGAAGACTTGCCTACTGTCTTAGGCTGGTGAGCAGAACATGTCCTGAGATGGTCTGGTGCGTTTGTAGGAACTGTTCCTGTGCTGCTTGAATTTTTCCAGTGCTGCTTGGTCTGGTAGTTTTATGAACTGCTTTTCTAACCCTGCATTATAAATCCATTAATTAATTTGGTTCTAGCAGTAATACTGACTTGATGAGCAGTGTTGCACAGTCCTGGTTTTTAAGAACGGTAGTTAGAGTTGATTGAAAAGACTAACAAAATTACAGGGATTTGTTTATGGGCAACCAAACTTTTTAAAACGATGTAGGGTTCAATTATTTTTTTCATGAAGTAGAACCACTTGAATTTCTTTTGTTTTGCAAGGAAATAAAATCAGGCCCAGGTTGAAACTTCATAATGCTTTCTCTGTTGTATAAACAAGAAAGGCTGAAGCTGCATTCTATATGTCACTAGTGCATTAACAAAATTATTTATGGCTAGGACAAGCTCTATATGGACACATAAATTTTTCTAATTTATTTTGGTAAGGTAATCAAAATCAATGACTTAAAAGGTCCAGAGAGAACACTGTGTCTCAGAACAGCCCAGTCCCCAAAAGTAGTTTAAACTTGCTTAAAATCTTATGATTCATAACCATTTTGTACCTTTAAACACCAAAATACCTGTAAGAATCTAACTGAAAATCATGAGCTGTCAAGATCGAAATGGTTGAGGGACTCCTGAGTTATGCTACTATTATGTTGGATCAAACTTTTTAAGAGGTAGGAGTATAAGGAACCATAACTGCACACAGCTAATTAATTATCTCTAGAGGTGTTAGGTAATTTCTGCCTGCATTTTCACCTTACTATGGACTTAGCAGAGACAAAACTTCCGTTTCATTTGTTACACCACCACATATTCTGCAGTAGCACTAATATATTGTGGTTTATTTTTTCAGCATATATTCTAGGGGTCATCAGATTTTAAAGCTTCTGGTGCTTCCAAACATAATGATTCTGGGGGAAAATCTCACAGATTTGGGTCACTGAATCTCACTAAGTAATACGGATTGCAAGGCATAACCTTGCAAGCCCTTAGTTTGCAAACTGTTTCAAGCACCTTTTTAGTCTCAGTCGCCTTGCTAGCAAGTCTACTTGGGCAAGGGAGGATGTTACTCTCAGCAGGGGGGTTATTCTGGGTCCATCTGTTAAACTGACTTGGAACGACCCTGGTATGGCTGAGACTTTCTGTATTTATTTGATACCCCACGCTTTTTTTCCTCCCTCAACTCATAGCTAAACTCAGAGCCTACTTCATGATCATAACAAGGATGACTTGTGTCACTTTGGGGAGCCCTGAGATTATTTTTTAAATGAGAGCTGGAGAATCCCTGTTAGCAGAGGCTCTGGCTAGGGCACTATCTCCTGATGCTCCAGAGGTGTGCTGGGCTGCACTGAGCTGTCTGGGCTCCTAACTGTGTGAGATGGCAGTGAGCAAAGACAAACTACTCTGGGTAGTGGGATGCTGAGCTTTCATAACATGGCTTTTGTGACCAAAACCAGCATCCTGGTGTCCTGAGGGATGCCTACCCAGGGTAAAACTGAGAGTGTGCCTGGATATTGCAAGTTGCCTTTTAAATGAGTTGTTCTGAAAAATCAACACAGGCTGGACAGGACATGGTCTCATCATTTTCCTGACACTCTAATTTATTCATTTTTACCATAAGGCCTTATTTCCTGATCCGGGCATCACTCCTTCTGGGGTCTTTTGAGAAGCAGCTGTTGCCTTGGCCTACAGTCTCAGGTTGCCTCCCAGTCACAGGGGAGAAGCAGATGGAAGCTTTGGGCTGCTTCATTTTTTAGATATAATATGTTAAGAAAACAACGGCTCCTGTAGCCAAGGGTGGCTTCTAGCCAGGCCAGAGGCCAAAATATTTGTTTGCACCATATGTGACCCAACTGCTAAGCTTTAAGAAATGGCCAACAGCTCTAAGTATGGGTATTGAAAGAGTTTGTCGTCTTGGTGAGAAAGGTGTGGTGAGAGGCTCAGCTGCGGGTAGGAGCTTTGTGTAGGAGGATGAGGGGGACAGCTGGCTGCTGAGCATGTCACTTAGAGTACCTGTCAGGGAGGTAAACACCTATAAGGGGCCCTGGCAAACATGGGCAGCACTTCAGTCCCACTCTCCTTTGTATTTAGATCTAATGTGTCAGAAACCTAAATCCTTCCTGATCTCATTTTGTTTTGCTGAAGTTATCAGTTATCCTCATAGTCTGTGTATCCTAATTGTAATAGCATTTTCTTATATTTTTAAATGAAGGGAGAAACAAATTATCTATTGACTTATTAATGTTTATTTCCCCGAATTATTACTGGAGGCAATTATTTTCCCAAGCATAGCTCCTCTGAGACTAAAGAAAAGTGAGAAATACAGAAATATCACTACAGCTCAACTGAGTTACTTGCGTTCAAACAGTCCTTTCCCAAGCAGAGTCTGGAAATCAGCCCTGTGACCCTTCAGGGTGCTGCAAATCACTGCACTTGCAGCTTAGAAGTACTTTTTCCATCTCTCAAGCCTTTAAAATCTGTTTCTCAGGCAATACCTGCAGCTTTTGGAGAGTCCAAGTTGATCCCAGACTCAGAGCAGTCTTGAAACCCTTTTGCAGTCCCCTTGCCAGCTGCTGCTCCTGAAATGACTGGAGTGGCCATCTGTCATGTTTAAGCATACAAATGTCAAATGTCCAGGATGACAACAATCAGGAAAAGGCTGCTTACTCTTCCCAGCTGTATCTGGTGAATGAAAAATGACCTTTCCCTGTATGTCTGAGCTGTGGACAGCGGCTGTTGCCGTGCTCAGGCTCCCTGCTCACTTGGCTGACTTCTGCCTCTCAACAATCCCAGGTGTGCTCAGAGCAGAGCTGCCTACTCCTCTTCCTAAATTCTTCTCCCCTATTAAGGGAAAAGTAAGGAGACAAGCAGACAAGGGATAAAATTGTAATGCTTTGCTGATGCCACAGGCTTTCTCTAGCTCTGGCTAGGCTTTTTCCATCCTGCCAGCACTGGGAAGTGCTTGACATGGAAGCACTTACACATTAGGTGGTGCTAAACTCTAATAAATGCAGGCAAAGTGATTGCTGGGGCTGCTAGCCTCGCTGTGCTTGGCAAGGCTCCACACTCATCCTCAGACTGTGACTACCATCCTGCCAGTTCAGAGGCTTGCTACTCCACACGTAAACTTGCCATCAAGTAATTCTAGGTAAAAAGCTTCCTGTCTACTTTTTCTTTTCTTAAAATTCCAGTCAATATTTCTAAACTCAGTTAATTTAATGTTTTGGGACTCTTGCCTGCTTTCAGGGTTGCTCCTAGTATGGGAATAAGTAAATGGGGTAGGGGATGCTGTCTCCAATCTGCCTGAGTCTATCGGTCTAACAACTTCCCGCTGTTTCCCAGAGAAGATGGTCCTCCTGGCTGCTTCACTTACTAAACTGTGGCCAGAATTGACCCTGAACTCAAGGCCTGGTCAGACAATGTTTTTTGAACTCAAGTACAGGGTCGTGCAATTAGGACCTTCATGCACTTACTTCAGTCACTACACGGCTGAAAATGCTGACTCAGTTCCTAATTGAGAGTTTGGCATGGGGGGGTGAACTGTTATTTAGTGAGTAAGAATATGAAGAAACTTAAGTTGTCATAGGAGATCCTAGTCAAGCTGCCACTGAAAAAAATTTACAACTGCCATTCACAAAGTTCTTCTGTATTGATGGTTTTAATAAACCTACTTAGCTGTCAGAGATGATCTAGGGTTACAGTGGGGACAGTTACCTCTCAGGAACTGCCCTGCACTTGCAAGTCCCTTCTCTACTACTACTCTCATAAGCATTGAACAGGATATGAAGGTGACACTCACAGGTCTCTCTTTGGAACAGAACCCCAACTGTTCTTACTTTAAACTTCTCTCAGACATTTGTTGAACAAATTGTCATTTTCTGTGCAACACAAGACTTGAAATCTTACCTTATACTCATCTTCCTGCATAAGCAACATGGAAATTCCCTCTGGGTCTGAAAGAGCATGAAAAAAAATCCACAGGCAATGCTACGTTCTTCTTTTGGGTCAAGTGGGATAATCATAGAGGGCCTACTCCAATGTCTGGGCCAAATGCATACTGGAAGAGGCAGGAGATGCTGTCATGCCTACCTGACTGAAGGCTACCTGCTTGAACTTTCCTAACTGTATCTGTTACATTTGAGAGGCAAGATAAGAGTGAACCTGAAGTTGGGTACCCAGTAGAGATGGAGACTGTTCTGCCAGGAATGAGGAGGGGAAGATGTCCATGGTCTTTGCATACTACTGAGCACTCTTTTTTTTCACACTCCGTGCACACCTGAACAAGCTGTCTCTCGGTAGCAGGATGCAGTGAGGGCTGGCATGGAGTACACTGTACTTGCAGCCACCCATCACAGTTTGCTATTGAAACCTTTAAGAATCACAGAAAGGCTCCTTTTAGTTCTATTGCATGGGAGATGATTTGATTGAGGAGATCCTTACAGGACAATCATGGACAGCTTTGGAAATGAAGGCCTATAAAACAGCCAAAGAGATGCTTTGAAACAAGCTGCCAAATAATGAATAATCACAGAGAATTTAAATGAGACCCATAGTACAGCCTTTTGTTTCTAGAGGCAAGCTACCTCTCTTGGACATTTTTTTCCCCCTCTGAGAACAAAAGGCAGAATCAATAAGCCAGTCAATGAGACTACTGGAAACCACTTTGAAGTTTGTGATGAAAGAGAATTTTCCTTCCTGTTTGAATTGCAGATTCCTTTGCACAAACCATGGCTGGTTCACTTCCACCTCAGCAAATCCTACTGAGGAGTCTAAGCTCCCATCCTGCCCCACTGCCCAACCTTCCTGAGCACAACTCCACCGTGTGAGTTCAGTCCGCTCTGGTCTGTACTGCAGACATCACTTGTCACAGTAGGAGCTGAACCTATTGTTTCACATCCCAGCCCTCAGGAAGTTTTGCTGTNTTCAAGCAGTCCTAAACTCTTCAGCATTCAGGATTTGCTTTTAGTTTGTAGCCAAGGGTCAAGAGAGCTGCAAAAGTGGTATAATACGTGTTAAGTTGCATGTAAATTAACACTTGATAGCCCCAAATACTTGATGAATTATCAGTCAGAAACTGGAGGGGAGGAAATGCCAAATTCTTAAATATGAAAAAATCATTATTATTAAATGATTTTAAGAGTGCTAGGAACCGTATCAGTCTTACTTTTAACTTTTGAAACTGTGTAATGGGATGAATTTGGATCTCTTTTGACTTTCTAGCTCATACCTGGAAGACAGTATGGAGATGTTTGCTCACTACTTGGTTCCTACCTTACAGATGCACAGTTTCTCCTCAGCAATTTCAGAACTGTTTGGTGGCACAGCACCAACGAAGTAACTACCGTATGGTTAACTGGGCCAGCTACACTTTACTGTTACAATAGGCAGTGCTTCTCATCCTTTGCCATGTTTGCAACCTCACCAGAGACATGGGTAATCTCTATTAGCATGTAGTCATGTAAGCCAAGATTGTCTTTGACCAAGGCAGCTCTTATTCAAAGTATCCAAGATGGGGATGGCTTCTGTACTCCGCATGTTTGCAGCACCTGACAGTTTGCTTTCCGTGGAGGCTGCCTAATACAGTCACTCAATATTTTACTCCATTCAAAGCTGGAACCTGAGACATTAGGATAGCAGGTTCCAGCTACACTAGAAATGGGTAGAGCAGAATTTAGATAAATTCTGTACCCGTAAACACTATCTCACTGACACTGGATGGTCTGTAACCTCTTCTTGTATCTCACTAACTGATTGTTAAGCCTTCAGTTGGTAAACTACAGCATTCCAACCCACCAGGTCCTTCAGCTAATCTCCCTTTTAGAGGGGAAATGAAGAATGACAAATCTTGGTGCCTTATCTTAGTAAGATGAATCCAGGATGAGCAGTGATTCTGAGATCCAAGAGAAGACATCTCCACCTTCCCTCAGCCTCTCCCAAGTGAACTCCAAAGGGCACAGGGCTTCAGTGAAGGACTTTTAGTGTCCCTGTTACTGCTTCACAGCTCAAAGAAATCCCTACCACACCAATCATTTCTGAAGGAAGTTCACTCAACTGAAGTATTCTACTACTGCAACTTGCTTTAAACACCTCGGTTACTTCTGACTTAAAGTAAAACAGCAGAGTCATCTTCAAGCAGAGGGTGGGGAAGAAAAGGCTAACCAGCCAACTGCAAAGCCACTATTTTTAACTGAAGGCAGAGAGACATGGTGCATTTTTTATAGCATGGGAGAGAAAAGTGCACAATATGAGACACTGATGCAGAGTAAATGTTTCATGAGCTGACCTAACACATCTCCCTGAGAGGAAGGAGCTGGCATGGCAGTGACAGCTTGAGTTGCCTGCAGGACTGGGACATAAAGTCTCTGGTAGCTGAGGTGGCTTTCTCAGAACCTGAGGTTTCCCCCTTGGACTTCCATAGCTTTTTGTTAAATAAAGATTTATCCTCTTCTCAGCAGAAGGATCTGATGGTACATCTGATGGATGTACCACGCTGACAGACATTGGAGCGGGACAGTACTGGTGATGTGTTTGAAGCTCTGAAGGCTGCAAACCTGCCTGTCCTGTACTTGTGAACACATGAATAATTGAATGTTCTGCCAGACCGTGCTCTTATTTTTAGTAGCATTGTTGCAAATGCCCTCTGTGTTACAGGGATATCTTGTGGAAAAAAAGTTGTTTGCAACCTAATTTTAACATGGTTAGCAGATTTTGGAAAAATTGGAGGAGAAAAAACTTTGCTTTAGTCTGATTCTACCTCTTAGTTGTGCTCCACCTCTTGTGCTATCTCAGATCTATGGTGGCAGGAGAGGTTAGAGAAAAGCTCGCATCACAGTTTGCAGTGTAAAGAGACAGTGTGCCAAAGGAGCCAAAAGAGCAAGAAGAAACTAAGTGATATACGTCTCTGCAGGATACTTCAGTCAGGTATTCAAGGATATTGTTTCAGCTTTGTGGTATCTACTGTAGATGTCACATTATTATTCTTTTTTAGTGTAACTAAGTAATTCTCCTCCTAGACAATCACTCTGCTACAGTTACCAGTGAACAATAAGGCACCTTTTCCCCCAAGTGATGCTGATGCCAAGGTGCTTTCACAGTCCCACCACCAGAAGGTGCTGAAAAATCTTTGCCATGATAACAGCACAGCGATGCTCACCACACGTTTGAGATGCAAAAGTCAACGCTGTATTTTATGTCACTCTGAATTAGGTGAGATATTAAGGTGCCCAGAGCACTGAGCTGTCACGAAGGACGAGGGTTAACAATGCTTACACCACTGGCAAAGGGGATCAAGTTTTGTAATGTATTCTATACAGAACTTGGGCAGGATCTCAGTGCGCTTGCTGAGAGGTCAGCGGTGCTACTGCTCTGTGTGTGAACGCTTGTGTGACCCTTTTGCTGTTTGGACTGTTTCAGAAAAAGCCACTAAACCCAAGGTATTGCTTCCTGGCCTTCCATTGAGAACCACACGCAAGCGGCCTCGGGTATGACGGTGTTGTTACATGACTCTCCACTTGGTGTCCTCACTTGCCTGCTTTTTGGATCAGCGAGAACAAGGAAGGGCTCTTGTTTCAGGAAGGAAGCAGGCAAAAACGCAAGACTTAAGTATCCATATTAAGGAACTGATCTGCCAAACTGAGCCTTATCTAGGCTCTGACCGAGCACCGTGGGGTTGGCAGCATCTCTTCTGATTCCCGTTGGGTTTGAATGGCTTCAGGATGAGGCCCATGCTTTGCAGACAGAGCAATTCACATTGAGGGGCTTGGCATACCTCCTTTGAATCCTGGGAAGTGTGGCGACCTCTAATGCATAGGGCTTGATACGGAGCTGAAAATCCCTGGGAATCCCTCCTGATGCAAAGAGCACAGCTGTCCCATCGTGGATAAGCAAGTGCAAATGCTTTCGCACCATATCTGGTAATGAGTTACTGAGCAGCCTGTGTTAGTCTCATTTTGGGTGCTGAAAACACACCTAACCCATAGGCGTGTGCTTCATGCTGAAGCCAAATCCCCTCTAGCATGTTTATTGGTAACTAGATAGTGAATTCGGAAACCTCCTGTGGTTCTCTGTCTTTGCTTCAGACTGAAGGACAGCTACCTGTCGGGCTTTTGTTTTGGTTCAGTTTTTTAAAATTTTCCCTGTTAACTAATAATAGTGTACCTACCTTTAAAGCTCACCTAACTCATTCTAAAATCTTGCTCCCTAGGTACCTAAAGCTGTAAAGAATAAGGTCCATGCCCACTAGCTCATGTATTACGATCACCTACTCATGTGGGACTGCAGAAGAATCTCTCTACGTTTTCCTCTTGCCCAATTCTTCAAAACTGAAATGAGTCTTTTGGTAATGGGAATTATTTTAACAAATGTAATCAATGAATTTATTATTAACTTGTTCATTTCAGTATGATAACTGTCACTCTCCTTAAAGAAATGTCTTCACAGCATTTATATTATGCAAAAAAAAAGGAGATTCAAAAGTTTTGACCAGCCTGGACAGAGAAGGGTTTGAATCAGAGCTCTACATTGTGGATCAGCCCTGGGCTGTGGCACACTAATTGTTGTGGGTAATCTTTTTTTTCTGTTCTTGCAATTGAAGAGTCCTGAAAGCTTCACTTCTGTAGCTGGTGGAAGACAAAAAACTATTTCAAAACACAAGTCTTTCATGAAGGAACAACACTGTATTTCAGATGATCCTAATTTTACCAAGTTCTGCCATTTTAAGGTCAAAAACCATAGATTTTTTTTTTCCCAGATCTTATACAAAGCCATCTTGTCTCCATACAAAAGCACAAATGGGAGAAAATCCAGCTCTTCCACCAGGGATTTGTTCCAATATTAAACACTAACTTGAGTTTAGAATAGTTTGCCTTATTTCTTTTGTGAAACTTTTCCAGCTTCAATTTTCAGCAAGTTGTTCAAATACTTCCATTCCCTGCTAGGGTAAACTCCAGGGGAATAAAATTTCCTGTTAATGGGAAAAATTTGAACCCATCAACTCATGAGTTGGACTTTCATCCAGTAATTCCAACAACAATTTAGTAGCATAATAAGAGGATTATCTTCTTCACTTACCATTCCTGTTCCCCAAACTCAATGCCCATCATTCCAAAGTCTTCTAATTATTTTCTAGGCCGTTAAATGAGATTCTCCTCACAGAATTGCAGAATTCAACCTTTGTCCAATTGAATATTAACTTGTACAATAGTATCTGACAATATTTTAAGTCTATTTAAATCCAGCTTAATTTGATCTTTCTTCTTTACTACATAATTCTTGATTCCTTTTCTTTGTCTAGATAAATCTCAGGGCATGGGCCTCTACCCTGATCATTTTTCTTATGAACTTTCAGGATCCAGTTTGTGGCTATTGGGAGCCAGTTGGCAGAGCTGCTTCTGTGTGCAAGATAGGACCAGAGCTGCAAAACCAGAAGCATTTCTTTCTCCAGGGTATAGTCTGAGGGCAGCTGGAAGGCTTGGGCTGTCACTGGTATATTAGGTGTGACATAGCCGCTGTCTTTAACTAGGTGAATCTCTGACAGCAGAGCCTGTTATTCATGGAAACAGTGACAGGACTGAATCAATGGGCCAATTTTCTGTGTAACCATAAAAGATGCTGCGTTTCTGCATAGAAGAGAAAATGCAGAGAGAACTGATTCTATTTGTGTGAGTTGCACTGGAGGAATATTGCTATTTTAGAAATAACTGCTATTGGTTTTGATTTGATGTGGGATACAATAAAGCCTAAACTGAATTATGCAGGGTTACTATTATTATTTTGAAAGCTCAGCATGGGAAAAATTTGTAACAGCTCATGTGCTCACATCAGGGTTCATTTCAATTTTACCCTCATGAACAGTTGTACATTCATTGCTGATTGCAACAATCTTTTAATCAAGAAAACAGCATGGATATTTTACTCCAGCTGGTAACAGGGGTCGGGGGAAATAGTGAAATTAATTTTACAAGCTGGATTTGAGAAGTGAATTTCTTCAAAGTAATGATACTTGCTTGTCCTGGTTTTGTCTGAGATAGAGTTAATTTTCTCGTGGGTAGCTGTTGTAGCACTGTGTTTTGGATTTAGGATGAGAATAATGTTGGTAACACATTGATGTTTTGGTTGTTGCTATATAATGTTTTCAGTTTCCCATGCTTGGACAGTGAGCAGGTGTGCAAGGAGCTGGAAGGGATCATAGCCAGGACAGCTGCCCCAAACTAGCCAAATGGTTATTCCATACCATGTGACAGCATGCTCAGTGTATATAAGCTGGGGGAGTTATATGCCATGGCTTGGGAACAGGCTGAGCATCATTTAGCAGGTGGCGAGCAATTATGCTGTGCATCACTTGTTTGGTACATTCTATTATTATTATCATCCTTTTATGTCCAACTAAATGGTCTATCTCCACACATAAGTTTCACTTTTCTTCTGATTCTGGAGCGGGGTGTGAGCGGCTGCATGGTGCTTAATTGCTGTCTGGGGTTAACCCACAACATTGCTAAATAGAAGTGGTGGTTTTAAAGCTTCTTTAAAAGGAAAAATGGTGTCAAACCCAGCCTTAAAGCATTGTGTTGCAAATATACTCCAAATTTAGCAGCAGCAATGGGAAGGTCTGTGTCACAAGCAGCCTACAGAGATAGCTTTCCCCGTTGCTCTTCATGTGTCAGCAATGGGCAGGAACTCTGATTTGCTTCACCAGCAGCAAATTATAAATCAGTAAATCAATGAGCCAGCACACAACAAAACAGCTGGAAGCAAGGATCTCCCTGTCCGTTCTCCTCGCTGCTCAAATTAGTTCATGCAGTGCTTGCTTACCCTTCAGTGTCCAAACCCAGCATCTTAAGTACCTTAAAGGCTGGTTTTATTTAACAACAAAAATGTGGTCAGATGCTGCAGCTGTCTTCCCAGACAGGTTAGATGTAGGGAGAGGGTAAGATAACAATTTCTGTGTTCTCAAAGTCCCATATCCCTTGCCAGTTACTCACTTTCACAGCTGCCTGGAAAGTACTGTTCATTAGTTTCCCCACTCTTAATGTGAAAGAGGAGGAAAAGACAGACAGAAGGATCCCTTTAGATGATGATGTTGATTACTTTTGTGGTAGTTTCACCCTGGAAAATGTTGGGGTAAAAAGTGGTATCTACTGGAGGTATCTACTGAAAGCTTGAGAATTCTTTAAGAAACCTGTTTTGAGGGTGTGTCATCCCCAAAACCTCAGACACACACTTTTCCAACAGAAAATGGTACTTCTAGAGGAAAGAAATCCAATTTACCTGACCACTATTTAATAAGCTCCAAGACTATGACAGAACCTTCAAGTACTGATAATAGTCTGATGGTGTCACCCATCATCATTTTTTGGCTGGGTCCATCAAGATATGAATGGCACAAACAACTGAACTTGCATTAGAGAGTTGCCTTGAAGAAGGACCCATTTGAGCATCACGGCTGCCAAATGAGCATTCAGCTTTGGGTTTTTCCATGGGCCAGTTGCCTGCACCTACTGTGCTGGCTTGTGCCTCCTCTGGCTCTGCCATCAACCAGTCTGAATCCATGCTTCCTGATGGAACACTGCTCTGAGTCTAGGACATGGGACAGACTTCTGAGGAGGCCTGAGGAGGGAAGAGCAAAGAAGAGTTTACCCCACAGACCTCACAACTGGGTTCAGTGACCAGGTTTGGGGAGATGTGTAGAAGACATCCAAGCTGTGAGAATCTAGTCTCTATTCAGACTAGTACAATAAGCAGGTATGGAGCAGGACCAAAGCCCTGCCAAGCCATGCAAATATTTGGTTTGTGATCAGGAGATATAAGTAGTCTATACTGAATGGGACACTTTGCTTTTGTAAGTGTTTTTTTTAATCTAGGTAGCAGATGATGAACTGCCTCAAAAATGTGTTTTTTAACAGCAAAGTGACACTGTGAAGTTATGTACAACTTTGGAGCTTTTTCTGTCAAGTATAAAAGGATATGGCCAAGATGCTTTAGCCTTTGCCAGCACAGGGGGAGTGACTCTAGATATAAAAGGTGCAACTAGGATGTTTCCCTTCTCCCTGCTCTAGTAAACTCTTGATGGCTTCTTGCATACCTGCGGAATCAACCCGTATTGTTAATACAAGAAAAAGCGACAGAGAAATCCTTGGTTATATAGTACCTGTTTTCCCAGCTTATTTCCCAGACAGATTTGGTTTGGGGGGTTCTTTTTTCTATTGCCTTTCCTGGAAAGCTAATAGGGACTGGGAGACTTAAACCTATTCAAATTGATCTCTTGATATTTCTCATTGGGTTTTATATTCAGATCATTCCATAATGAGAAAACATTTGGATTCGTCTTACAGAATCAAGTAGCTTTGATATGTCATGTTTTACCCTACCCTGTATCTTCTACATGAAGGGAGTATAAATTGACCCCTGTCACAGTCATAGTTTCCTTATCTGTTTTATTTATTTATTTTGTGTGGCATAGAAACTGGCAAGTAAATCTTCTAGAGAAGCTCCCAGCACAAAAATGAAACTGAAATATTTAATCTCCATGGGAACAGTTTATCATGGATGGAGGATTTCCCCCCAGATCAGACTGTGTGCTTCCAAGAACACATCCTGGAAATGATGATTTCACATCAAAGCTGAAAAACGAAGTGGGAGGAGAAAAGAGGAGCTTTGGGGGAGGAGGGGGAACCTGGCTGCTGGTGTTCACCCAGCCTGGGCAGTCTCAACCTCTGTGATCTAACTCCTATGGATTTAGTATCCATGTGAGCACTTCCACAGATTTTAAGCACTTCAGGCAGAAGTGCCATTGTTAGGTATTTAATCTGAAAGCAAAGAGGATCATCTTTCTTCCTTTCAAATCTAAATCCCTTGTTAGCTTAGTTTCTTAGGAGAAGAACACAATCAGATTTTTTTTCCCCCGATATAATTGAGAGTCAGGCTTTTTTTTTTTCTTCCCTTTCAAAGAAAAGTACAAGTTCCAAAGGAATGCTTACTTTTATTGCCAGAGTTTTTTCCTGATCACTGAAGTGCGCGTGATGTGTCAGCTTCTTAAATCCCTTTATTCTGTGTCCGAGTACATACTCTTCCAAGTATTTTATTTTCAGTCTGCTGTGTCATTTTCTGCTTTCCTCAGAGGTTTTTCTTTTAATTGCAACACTTTAAAACTTGACACCCACATAGCATCACACATCAAGACCCAGCTTCTCTTAAGTCTTAGACTTGCCACTCCAGTTAGTGGATTTCTACTTCTAGGCAGCAATGCAATCCATTTAATTGCTTATGCCATTCTCCAGCGGCAGAAGAAAGCAAAATCTCTCAGGAATGGCACTTTCCACAACCTACAGGTGAACTAGGACCCCCCCTGCCCCTGTGACCCTGAAGGATTTATCTTCTTTCTGCAAGTGACTGAATTTTCTTCATACACTGTTACGATATTTCCTCAAATGTCTTGAGTCATGATACTTGGACTTCTCTTTACTATGGCTTCTCTGCTTGAGAAGTTCTGCTCAGGCTCTGCAGTAATGTAAATCTCAAATCATCTGCTCGTGATCTTTGCACAGCTGAGGAGGAATGTGTCCCAGCTACAAGCCAGCTTCAGAGCCTTGTGTTTCTAGTCTTGCTGTTTTGGATCTTGTCTGAGATCTGAGTAAATCTGACATTATTTGACAGCTGTTTTTTAAATGAGCTGGTGGCTTCTATTTTCTAAAGGGCCATGGCTGATATGGGATACTAGAGGTTTTGGTGGCATGCTCTCAACAGAAAAGCAGGCAGGGATTGAATTAATGTGCAATCTGAATTACTGGAGCATGCTGAAGCATTTTTTTAGATTAATTCAATTTCTTGTGAGTGCAAACAACCCCCATGTACGTATCCAGGACACCTTTTGGATTATTCCTTGGAACCCAGACTGCCACAGAATTCAAAAGATTACATCAGATATGTTACTTGTGCAAGCAACACCCTTTTATCCAAATGGATTTCAGAGTAGCAACATGCTGAGGGTAAGGTGGAAGCAACTTTGCATATGTGTATGCAACCATATTTAAGCAGAGGTTCTTAGAGCACTAGGAGCCTTCATTAGGAGACTACCACTAAAGTACTGCAACCCTTAGCTTTGCTTCTGGCAGAGATAATTTGTAAAAATATATGCCTTCCATAAACACCATCCAGGCCTGGTGAGCAAGGGGATGGGGAGAGAAGGCTGAATCCCTGCTCATTCTGCAACATATCATTGATTTCCCCCAAAAAAAGGAAATAGTCCACTTTTATCAGAACTTGGAAGCAAGCAGAAGAAACGTGAAGAGTAGCACAATCCAAGCTGCATCCCCATAAGGTCTCCACGTGGTGCCTGGGTGCTGGCTGAGCAGTGCCTCTTCAGGCTGAAATCATTAGTCTGCCTTTGAAAGTGTTCCAAACTCAGCTCCCCTTTGAGAAGCACCAACAAAGGAGCAAACTTGCATCAACCACAATGGCAATTTTAGTGATTTTCTATCTCAATACCTTTTTTGAATAAAGAGTATAAGTTTGTTTGTGACCTGATCTAATGCCTAGCAGATACACTGACCTGTGAGTAGGTTCCATCCTTCTAAAATTTGCCGTGCTTGAAGGTTTCCCATGAACCACCTTCAAAACTGTGGGGCAAAAAGCTGTTCTTTTCCCATTTCCCATATGTGATTTACCGATGTTTGTAACGCTCATGGTAGTTTCTGCTTGGAGATTTCAAAGGGCTGCCCTTCTGTCTAGTGTAAGTACCCTGACTTCAGCAAAACTATGAACTAGATGGATATCTCCATCTTGCGCTAGTAACTCCTAACTAATCTTATTAAATACTTTCCAGACCCAGATCAATATCTGAAATGCACTCTGTCCTGTAATTAATCTGATGAGCCATGTTATCCATGTTTAAGGGTCCTTTCAAATTTTTCTTCAGAGTTTTTTATTTTAAAATTAAACTGGTTTAGCAGAAGCAGGGTCATGATCTCTGTTTCTCGGTAGCTTTTTCATGCCTTTATTAAATATCCTGTACTGAGTGCACTCAGTAATTCAATGATCCTGCCCTGGTGAAGAGAGTTGGATAGCAGGGTCTTAAAGGCCCTGCACGGGGGCAGGTCTGGCAGTTTGATGGCTCGTGTGCGAAAGGCCAGTCTGACAGATGTGTGGATTAATACCTCAGACATAAATGCATCATGAAGTGTGTGGACCTGCGTGAGTTAGACCAGCGTCATGTCAGCACTCCTGGCTTTTATCTCATGCAGTCATGTGTCCTCACGTACATTTGGTCAGCTTCAGCTCTTGAGGGCAGGATCTACTTCTTGGTGAGGACTGTATTGTGAGACCTGGGTCTTTTGGAGCGAAGGGTTATTCAACAACAATCCTGATGATCAGGGGTGGAATAAGGTACTACTAGTTAGTAAGGGTATAAACCCACAACCTTTAGTTTTAGATGTCCTCCAGAAAAATGCACATGTGATCTTAGTTGGGATGCCTGACTTTGCTAATAGTGTAGATGACAGCAAGACTTAGACAGAGGTAAACCATAAGAACAGAAGGAAATAATGGAATAATATTGTGACACAATTTTGTTGCCAGTGACCAACAATCACATAGTACACGAATGGGAGAGTGCACCTGGCAGTATTTAATGTGCCACAGTTGTGCTTGGACTCAGGACCACAGCTAGCTGGTCCAGTGTTGGCAACAACTCCCAGTTTGAGCAGGAAGTTGCACTACAGACCTCCACAGGTCCCTTTCAATATACCTTTCCAGGAGCCTGTGACCCTGCCCAGGAATCTTGTCCTGTTGCACAATGCACAAATGTTCACAGAAAGGGGTATAAGGGTGAGGAGAGCATATTGGACGTAACCACAGAGAATCACAAGAGCTGGAAACAGCATTGCAAGGCTGCTATCTTTTTCTTCATCAGTCTTTAGTGTGCATCTTTGGAAGGGACTCAGTTAACTGGAGGCATCAAGAAAGAGGTGCTGGAGAAGTTTATGGCAACAGGAACAATAGGAAGTGCAAGATAGAGCCAGAACACGGAGATACTGGGCAGAAAGCAAAGTAGTGCATACTAACCAGAGAGAGATTATCTAAACTCTAGAGTTTTCCACAGAAATCTGATATTTTTCCTATTTCAGGAGTGGAAATCACAAACATTTTTTGTCTTAGATTTAAGGTTTCTCCATGAGACACAAAGAATGTTGCACAACTGAAAATGCAGTTCTTGGAATCAGGGAGGCAATTTAGTTCACCCCTTGGCCAGTGCAAGAGCTGCTAAAGGTGTTCAAACGTCCTGTAAAGGAGGTTCATCCCAACCCCTTTTATTATTTGAAGCTTACATGGTCATGGAGAATTGAGGAGAGAAATGGGACCTTCTGTTCCATCCTATCTCTAGAGACTGAAAGTACTTACCAGCACTTCATCTACTGATTTGGGTTAGGCACAGGCCTAGACTGCTCTAGTAAATGCTCAGTAAAATGGCAAGCTCTGCTCTGCAAAGAACCACTCAGCTGGGCTGCTGCTCAGTGAGAGGCAAGTATGACAAACCCTTCTTGGCTGGGATCTGGGGCTCAGCTTGGCCACGTGTGTGGGCTTCACTAACAAGGTCACACAAGCACCCCCATTCCCGCAGCTAAATTTTAGGAGAGTGCTCTGCACAGTTTGAGTATCCCTGTGTGGGGTGGGGGAAAGGGAGCAGCTCTGGGTCTCTTCTTGCCCTCCCTCCTCATGGGAATTAAACATGAGAGCTAAGTGCTTGGTTTTCTGATGCTATTATTGGCAACCAATGCAAAATGTCCCTTTTCATGACAAGCAAATGACCTGCTAAGTACAAGCTATAAAAATTCAGGTCATGTTTTCTGTTTCATTAATATGCTGCCTGACAAAGCCTTTGCCTGCTGGGGCTCTCTGCTGGGGAATGGGAGTTCGAAAACCCTTAAGGATTTCTCACTGTCATTATGAGATAGAAAGGCAAACAAGCTTCTAAAGGAAGGAAGGCTCCCAAAAGACAGGCTGCCTTTGTGTCCTGATCTCATGAGCAACCACAGGAGGAGGGTAGTAATGCCATTTACACACACAGTCCCAGTAGTGTGGGGTTCGGATGCTTTTATGTTTCACTAATAGCTGGGCCTGAGTGTCCCAGAAGTCAATGGAAAGATTTTCCTTGACTGAAACAGGCAGTAGACCAAAAATGTTATTCAGCCACAAAAATGTTTGCAAAGTTTGTAAGGAGGGGGAGAAAAGCAATATAGAACAGAAAGAGAATCCAAGGGAGAGCCTCTTTGAAATACTTTTCTACAAAAATATTGATTACAGTAGTCTTTGTGCCAGTAGCATCAAGAATTTACTGGAGACAGTTGCTTTTTCTGCATAAAACTATCTTTCAGAAATCAAAAAAGTGTCTCCCCGCAGGCAACATCCAATGTGGGTTCAGAGGCTGCATCATTTCTAGGTATTACTACAGGGCGTTCACATAAAGGAGGTAGGGAGGATGGACTTTTGCTCACATGCTTGGCTAAGGCAGGATTAACTAAAGCTGGATTCTGCCATCATATAATTCTGGTAGATATTTGGATCCGAGACCTTTTCCCTGTGTAGGGAGTTTGAAGAGCAACTTCTTAAAAGGGTAGACAACGGCAGGACAAGGGAGAATGGATTAAAGCTAAAGGAAGGAAGGTTTAAATTGGATATTAGGGGGAAGTTTTTTACAGAGAGAGCGGTGAGGTGCTGGAACAGGCTGCCCAGAGAGGTGGTGGATGTCCTGTCCCTGGAGGTGTTCAAGGGCAGGTTGGATGGGGCCCTGGGCAACCTTGTGTAGATCCAGGCCTGGAAGTTGGTGGCCCTGCCCGTGGCAGGGGGGTTGGAGCTCTATGATCCTTGGGGTCCCTTCCAACCCGTGCCATTCTATGATTCTACGATTCGCTTTTGTTCATGGCAATGTTGACTGTGTTCTCTGGGCTTACAGGTTGGTAGTTGATGTACTGGCAGTGATGTCATGTTGCCCTGCCTAGGGCTGAGGTTTGGCTTCCCAGCTCCAGCCCAGCTCCCATTGGTCTCGCCTGTCCTGCCTCCTCAGCTGTGAGCTGATAAAGTGAGTTTCACATCGAGACCATGGAGGCTGAGATGCAGCAGAGAGATCTGAGGTATAACCTGGTAGGTCAGTGCCACTCAGAGGGTTATAAATATTTCCTTGAGCCAACAGGTGTTTTCCCAGTTTGGCATCCGGATGTTCTGCTGAAACACTTCTTGCCAAACCTGGGGTTTAGGGACCAGGCTGCTTGGTTCCGCCTTCTGTTTTTCACTACCATGTACTACCATGTACTTTGCTCTCTCCAGCACTCTTGCCTAGAATGTCAATGTTTTGGAGAAACACTGCCAGCCTCGTTCCAGGGATACTCAGCCTGCAATGAATGCATTGATTCATAGCTTATTTTTAAAGCCAGAAGGAATTGCTATGCTCATCTGCTCTGACCTCAAGCATGCAGTGGGCACAGGAGTATTTATAGCTCTGTTTACAGCATTCTGCTCTGTATACAAGCCAATAAGGCCAAGAAAAGAGCAGGTCCCTGCCCCAATGTAGGTCTGACAGCCACTACAAGCTCAACTGTTTTATTAAGGCATTGCCCTCAGTAAATGACAGGGCAGACAAGCCCAGCCAAGTCCAGGCCATGTTGGCAGAGTCACCCACACATGGGACTTACTGCGCATACAGCTGTGGCCTTTTTGCAGCAGAAGCAGTGATAAGCTCCAGGTGCAAAGACAGCTGGGAAATCCCGGGTTTGTGCTTTAGTGTCTCTTAGTCTCCACGCTGAGCCTGTCTTGCATCTTCTCTTGGGGGATCATCCCTCCTATGTTCTAATCATATAGAAGCAGCCCAAAAGTCACTTGATAGGATGGCTGAAATGAGCCTAGGGAATAATAAAGAACTTGTAGGGAGGTGAGGGACAGAGTCATCACCAACTGCAGCTGCTGCAGCTCTCCCTGAACAGTATTTCTCAATGTGTGTTCCCTGCTTTGTATTCAGAGATGCAGGCTAAGACACAGCATGCTCCAGAGCACCATGGTGCTGCATCTCAGCCATGGTGCTTGAACTGACCTGCCCAAAGCTCAAGCACTCCATGAAGATAATCTCTCCTGTATGTGTGGGACGGAGACAACTAAAATTGAAGGAATACTAAAAGATGCCTTGCTTCCCACTTGCCACGTCCTGCCTTCAGCTCTCGCAGCATACAGCCAGTATCTAGGCTATTTGTCTTTTTCCTCTGCTCAATCCTGTTCCCTTAGCTCTTGATGTGTGGTGAGTGTCTAACCAGAAACCTGAGCATTAACTGACTATGTTAACTAGACAGATTTGCTAGTTTTTCTTCCTGTTTGATGTCAGATTTCTGCAGGTTAGTGCCCCGTGACTGCTTTTGGACTGCCGGATCAACATAAGAAGCCTTTGTCATTCCAATTCCAGTAAAATAGCAATTGTAATATTTCTTATAACAAGATTTTCATAGCTAAATTTTGTTAGTATTCTGATTGATATGTGTCCTGTCAGGTTCAAATTCCCCTGAGAGCCTGCCTTCTTCACCAGACTCTATTTGTGAGTGAACTGTAACATTGTACATCCCTCGGATGAAATCCCCAAGAGGGAAAATAATTGCCTTTTTACATGCAGAAATGGTAAAATCAGCTGGAGCTAATGCTTTGAGAGTTAAGAGAATCAGTTATTAATATTTCTGCATGGAGACAACACGGCCACTGAGGCTCTTGCAACTCTGAATCTCAGTTTTGCTCTTGGGCAAAGTATATGCAGTCATCTCTAATCTGTTCCATCTTTCCTCAAGCAGCTCACCCAGCAGTGTGAACAAATTGCCTGGAAATGTCGTCATCGGGCTTCATCTGGCACTATCTCCCCTTCTGTCTGGGTCATTGATTTCCTCATCTCCCCTGCTTTAAAACTCACATCATACATTAATTTGTGGCTCTCCAGTACTGAAGCAGCTGCACTGTGCCTTCCCTGCTCAACACCAGCAGCTTTCAGCCTCTGAAGTGTCCTTTACTGCTGCTCGTACGAAGACCTCCCGAACGTGTCTCAAGTGGCCTCCCTGCCTGCTACATAACAGCATGTGCCCTGCCAGCTTTTGTTTCATCACAGAGCTTAGAGTCGTTCTGCTTTTGGAAATTGGGTAAGATTCGGTCTCCTTCCTACAATGACTCAGTGTGCTGGAGAAATCACTCCTGCCTTGTACAAGCAGCTACCGTGGAGCTCTCAGAGCTGTGCCAGCCTCTGCTAGCCACCAGCTGCCCTCCAGAGAGCCCCACAGCCAGCAAGGAGTTGGGGCTGCTCCATACTCTGGTCTTATGATTGCTAAATATAGAGTCCATTGATAAATAACATAAATGCATGAAGGACACAAGAACTGACAGTTGCTGCAGCGCTGTCTTAGCTAATACAGCCTTTTCCTCTGTTCTTTTGCCCGTGTCCCTGCAGCCTTTGCAGTTTGAGCAGGTATCTCTGCGCACCAAATTCATACTTATTTCTCATTGCAAGAGTGTCCAGGATTGAGCCTTCAATATGTAATTCAGCCCAGAGAAATGATTCAGTAAGAGATAAAGTTTTATCTTGCTACTCACTGATGCTGTGGCCACTCTTCGCTTGCACTGGTCAGAATTTATTCCCAGTCCTGGTCTGCCGCCATCATTTAATAGCCAGGTATGAGTCAGCTCCTGTTATCAGACATGTTTGTTAAGCTGAAGCCAGCTAGGGCAGCTAAACCACAAACTTTTACCTACTGTAGGTTTGCACACTATTCCCAAGGATCTAATCTGCCTAGCAGAAATACAACTTTCCTTGCATTTTATTAGGGGCAGTAAAGTTCCACCTTTCCTCAACGCTTGTAAACTGAGTGCGTCTGACATGGAAATAAGTGCAAGATGCTGAGGCCTCAAATGTGAAACCTTTTAACAATAAATTGTTAGCTTAACGGGAATAATTCAAAGGAAATGTCAGATAAAATGAGTCTGTTTCCTAGGCAAGTGTGCTCTTTTATAAAGCTCCACTGATCCTCGTCTTTCTAGAAACCAAATTGGCAGTCTCTTTGTTTTGCAGCCAGATTCCTCATCCTAGGCCTGGAATATGTCCGGAAAAATATTTCTAGAGAATCCCCTATTATAAATAACCTGGAGGAGGGAAGCATTCTATGTATACTTCCTAAAACAAAGAACGTCAAGCTGCAAAAGGGCATGGAGAAAGGGCTGATCTCTTGTACTAGGGAAGAAGAAAAAAAGTCTTGATCTTTAGACTGATGTTCACAGTGTGTGCTCAGGGTGAGTCACATGAAAGGCAAATTGAGATAAGAGCAAGACTCCTGAAAGAAAACTACTGATTTCAATCTCTCTCTGTTCCTCACTTACAAGGTCTTTGCTGTAGGAATAAAAGCTCTGCACTACCTTGTAACGTCTCCTTATTAAAAGGTGCAGAACCACCAGCTCCCCAGAGTTTTCTTGTCTGTGCATTTTGCTGTCTGATTTGCATGTATAATGCCTCTCTGGGTTTTGGGTTGGTTTTTTATAATTTGTGACCTGTGTATAGAGGGTGCTGGTGGTCAGGCTGTCAAAGCCCTCTTGCAGCTGTTAACAGCCACAGCACATGCCATCCTTAGCCATGCTGGCTCTTAAGCAGTCACATTTATCAGTTTTATGTAGTTGCATGTGAATATCACTAGATGTCCTCTACTGCTAAGTAGCTTCATCATAATCTATGCCAAGCACTACACTACACTCAGTGAAATGAATCTCAGCTGTTTAAGCTGTCTTTTTTAATGGCTTCATTGTTCCTCGTGCATAGATGCATAGCAATATTTCTCATCATTCCTTCATTATCTGAAGGAGTGATCTGCTACCTCTTACCAACTGGACCTACAGGGACAGCAAAGCTATTGTATTGGTTTCATGCAGATTTGGAGCCCTCTGACACATCATAGGAGCCCTCAGCTTCTTCCTCTGCCTCTCATTTGAGACTGAGCAGGGCTCAGGATTTGGACTCCTGGTGCTCTTCTCCAAATTCAACACCAAAGGTCAGGCCAATGGGGCTCCAGTCTTGCAAGATCTCATCCAGTGCAAGATGAGATGCACTAATGAGTATGTCACTGCAGGGTGCAGTTGGGTACAGCTCCCTGCTCCAGCACAACCCAGCTACCCACCAGACAGCCACGCCAGCAGCGCCTTCGGTTAACTCATGGGAGGGCCACCACATGCCCTCAAACCCCATCTCCACCCTCTGTCTTCTCTGCAGTGACCTATCCCCAGCTACGTGGCACGGGTGGGAACTTCTACAGACAAAAATCTTACCCATTGCACTGTTCCGGCAGAGAAAACTCTGCTTTTTTGGGGGCAAACAGCCACTGCCTTGCTGCCACACTATGCAAGCCCCTGTGCTTGCAGCCACCGGCTGCAGACATCAGCCTGCATGCAGCGTGCCAGGGGAGGGCAAGGGAAGCATCCCCAGCCAGCCCAAAAAGGCAGCTGCCAGCAAAACAAGCCAAGAGGCTCGTGCTGTGTTAACCCGCTCAGCTTTAATACGAGATAATAAACAGCCACATTCACCCACCCCTAATAGTGAAATATTATGCAATATAAATAATGCGTCCTCTTATTTGGAGACAGTTTGCCTGAAGTATAGCCTGACCTGAGCAGTTCAGAGACTGTACGGTCACTTTAATCTATTAAGTGCAGCTGAAACAGCCTGGAAATGTCGTGTGCTTAAAGCCATATGTGGGGAAACCGTGGCTGAAATTTTAAGGCACTTTTATCTTTGTATTAAGTTTCACAGTTTGAAGTGTTGCCCATCCTGCACTCGTCCCCCAGAGGAAGGCTGGTAAAGGTGGGGAGACCACTTCGTTCCACCACCTCTGCTGTCAAACTGAACGTGAAGTTTTGTTTGAGGGCTCCTTGGAGTGACTCAGCAGGACACAAAAATGCACTTAAATAGGAGTTGTATTGTGTAAGTGCTCAACCACAGCAGCAATTTCCCTTTAGCAATGTTGTTAACTAATATGCACTACAAGAAATTTAATGCTGTTCCAGATACTGGCTGGAATTGAAAGAGGAGTTTTTGGCTTTCCTCCTTACATAATTTTAGTGTTTCTTATGGGCAGGAAGGCTGCTGAGAACTGAGGAATACCCCGGAGACCTGACACACAGGAGCTTTTTCTCTCAAAAGTTACTGACTTTGGAACGAAATGCACCAGGGATTTTCAGGCTTGGGTGTCTGAATTTCTGAATGATTTGGCTTGGTTTAGAAATACAGCTATCTCCACAGGAGCAGAAATGTGCCTGCTCTGAAGGGGTGATCAGTTTAAGATGCCCACGTACAAAGCAAGATACTTAGATTTTGAGATCTAAGCCTGAAACCTCTGTCCTACCAGGCCTGCTGTGTCCTCAGTATTTAGTGAATGTGTCCACATCTTCAAGGGTGTTTTGAGGCTCATTGATGGGTACCTCTTGCCTACGTAGCGTACTGCTCACCAGCAGCTTTGCCAGTGCTACCCTTGCTCACAGCGAGCAGTGCTGATAGCAAAAAGCCCCAAACTCCTCATACCCAGCCACCTCCATTGCTGCACTGCACAAAGCTGCTGACAAAGTCTGCCCTCAGGAAACTGAAGGGACCCAGAAGGAGAATCTGCAGCCAACAGAGGAGCCGAGTTTTGCACCAAATTCATATATAGACCTGTGACTCCTGTTGACAAACACATGTCTTGGAAACCCAGCTGTCGATTCCTGAGAACAAAATGCCTCTGTCCCATGGTTTGGTCAGGAAAGCCTGCGGGGTTTCCCCTGGACACTTCTCCTGTGTCTCGAAACGAGGTGAGATTAGCAGAGAATTTACAGGGTGAGCTGGCACAGGTGTTACGGCCAGGCATGCTGCAGCTGCTTGCAGTGGGTCTGCACCCTCTCACCTCATCTGTGCTGCTGGACGAATGCAGATTTTGCAGCAGAGACTCCTGTATCTTGTTTGTAAAATGGCGGCATGCTCCTCTGTCTCTTATTCACATGGGAAGGACAGTGTGGAGGCTCTCACTTGTTCGGTGCGTGCTACGGCAAGGTGCCAGACTGCCTCAGGTAGACATTTTCAGGGAGTAACTGGGGTGTATGTAATGCTAAGCTGGCACAGGAGGGGAGCTGGGGCTGTTCACTTGTCCGTAAGAACCAATTTGAATCACATATATCTACTTTGCAAGCTGGCATGGAAGTGGACCCTGACCCAGCAAGGTTAAATTAGCAAGTGCCTAAATCTCAGGTGCCCTGAGATGCTCTGGGAGCTTGGCACATGCCTACACACCCTGCAGGATTGTGCCCTGGATGCTCTGGCCGTAGGATGCAGGGCAGAGCCAGGCCCATCAGCCCTTACTCACATGGATTATTCTCACAGAATCGTAGGGGTTGGAAGGGACCTCGAGAGATCATCGGGTCCAACCCCCCTGCCAAAGCAGGCACCCTAGCTCATATTGCACAGAATAGAACCATAGGGGGTATTGCCTGCATCCTCTGCACTGTGTGTGTAGATGAATGAGGGCGCATACAGAAGCAAGGATTTTGCTCCCATCAGCTACAAGGTGAAGGTGTGAGGTGGCAAGGACTGTGCGGGTGAGATAAGGAGTGATGCTTTGGTTCTATCTCCCAGCACCAAGGGCACAGGGAAGAGGTTAGTAACCCACTACGCATGTGTTCCCTGAGGTCCCATCTGGGATGACCCCTGTTGTATAAGACACAAACTCTGCTATTGTGATAAAAGTTGGTAAGACTTCCTTGTATTTAGCGTGTATATATACATATGCGCGAGTGCGTGCATAGAGTAGCGGGCTCCTGACTGCACAGTGTGTGTCGCGTTCGCGTGTCACGAGCTCCGTTTGTACACTCCCGTGCCCCGGTTGCTGCCCTGTTCCTCAAGCAGCGCCCACAGAGATGCGGTTGTTTTCCCTCCTCCCCCTCCTCCTTTGCTGGCGGCTGCACAGCCCCCGAGGCCCGGAGGGACGCTCCGCTCCCTTTCAGCCACGGTCTGCCCGGGGTGCCGGGAGGGGAGAGTGGAGGCACCGGCCGCTCGTCCGCCCAGGCGGCTTAAGGTGCCGCCGCCCGCTCCCGTCGCCGCGGTCCACCTTAACGCGACGGCGGCTGCGGCGGTGGACGGGCCCATTGCCGCGCCGGGGGTCGGCGGTCCCCGGCCCCCTCCCCACC
>VZTU01020631.1:138043-177007 GCA_013400835.1 Zapornia atra | reverse complement strand
CGGCGATAAACCGCAGTTTGGTTTTCCGCTCCTCCCCACGGAGCGAGGGAGTGCAGGAGAGCGCGGCGAGGAGTTCCGGCGCTCCACGCGTGAAAAGCCCGCGGGAGGGGCGGGAGCAGCGTGACACCCGGCGCTAACTGCAGCGGGGCTTCCCCTCTCCCCTCTCTTCTTTCCCCCAGTGATTCCAGCTGAAATGTCGTGCTCCGCTCTGGCATGAGACCCCCCGCGCTCCCGCCGGGAGGAGCGCTCCCCGGGCACCGCCGCTTTCCCTGGCCGCAGATCGGTGTCGGGAAGAAAGGACTGTCGCCGACTGTCGCCGTGGAGCCGCCGCTCTCAGCAACGCCAGGCGCCGGACTTGGGACGGTACGGTCGCTTTGTGCCGCGGGTCTCGCTGGGTGGCGGCGGTGGGCTTTGGGTGGCCCAGGGGGGGTCCTCTTTGCTCCCCCGCCGAACGCTTGAAAATGGGCTGTTTAAAGCGATGGTCGGACCGCTGTGGGTCTCGTGTCTTCTTCCTGGAGGGCGTGGGGGGAGAGGGGCTCGCCCTGGGTTTCGTTATGTAATGAAAGATCTTTGTGAATTGAGGGTTTGATGGATTTTTTTGTTGGCTTTGGTGTTACACCCCCCACACGCACCCGCCCAGCAGATTAGGAGCCGCGCTGGTGGTCTCTGACTTTCCTTACCCCTGGCGTGTCGGATCAGTGTATTGCAAGAATCCCTGTCTAGCATGAAAACTGCTCTTGGGCCACTAAGTACTTTGAGAAAGCTTCCAGGTTCACGTGTTGGGGTTGTTTGCTAGACTTCTAGAAGGAATATAGAGATGCTGCCCTTAACTACAAGGAAACAAGGAGGGGAGAGGTACCTTTATTTGCTTTTACTTTTTGTCTGCTTTAAGAAAATGAACTGAATGACAGCTGAAGGATTGCTGGGGATTAGAGAGAAAACTTGTAGTTCTTTTTTTTTTTTTTCTTTTTTTTTTTAATGGCTCAACTGTCCTAGAAACAGTGTTTAGAAACCCCTGCTTCCCAGATGGAGAAACTAAGGTAAAGCCATGCTGGCTGCAAGTCGAGGAGCAAGAATTAGATCTTGGGTGGACCAGTCTCAGCATCCTGTGCTTGGCTGCTCCAGTAACCCTCTGATCACTGCATGCAACAAATTGGGACTTCACGCTGCAGCGGTTTGGAGTGAAGGCTGGGGTTTCGTTTCAAGAGAAAAGAGCAGGATGGAGTCCTGACCCTCATGGGAGGCTTTCCCCCAGCACAGGTACCCGCAGCACTTGTGCACCCATCAACTCAGCTGGCACTTTCCTACATTAGTCACCTAGTGTTACAAAAGTGTGCGAATCTAAGCCACTGAGTCTTAAATCATCCAAGTTGGGATTTTGGTGGCAGGCTTAAAGGGATGCTACTGACTGGAAGTGTTCTATTTTTGTCTAATCTGGAAACTATTGTTCATGCAGTAGTTGGTACTAAGAACAAGTGCACTGATTTTATAGTCATACCTGGATATAGATGTTCTTTCTGAATTTTCACTGTGAAATTACCTGGTTAGCTCAGGCCTTTTCTGCACAAAAGAGATAAATTTCAAAGGCCTAAGACAGTCATTATTTTCCTTTGTGAAAGGTATGTGTCTGTTCCTCTGAATCTAATAAGGGCATTGTAAAAATGGGGTTTATTAATTTAAGAAAAACTGTGAGAAAATAAGGGAGAGAACAAGGGTGTGGCAAGGAAATTGTGAAGTGATAGCTTTAAAGAAAACACAGCCCACCTCTTGGTAGCATAGCTTTGGACTGCCTAATCGAGATAGGATTTCTTTCATGTATTTGAGTCTGAAAATACAGAGTTGACAGCATCTCTTTAAAAACCATGTCACACATAGAAAGTGGGTACTCTTCATATTATAGTCCTGCATCAGTTTGTTTGACTGGCTTTGATTTTGTTCCATTCCAGGAGATATCCCATATTGTAGAGCCCAGATTGCAGGGGGTCAAACACCCCACTAGCATGACTCCCAAATCACAGCAGCTGCACCAGGGACAGAGCTGGCCCAGCATCTGCTTTCAGAAATGATGTGAAAGGCAGTTTCTATTTATTGAAGTTTTTGGTGGGTGTTTCCATGAGCTCAAAAATTTTTGCAGAGGAACTAAGAATTACAGAAACAAAGGTTGCCTTCTTCATGGGGGGAGTTTTTGATATGTGTTGTGCTGAGTGGTGTTTTGTTTTGTTTTTTTCTTAAACTGGGTCTGAAGCTAACAGAAGGGAGTAATAAAACTGTTTAATCCAGTGGTTAGAGAGGACTTCTTTCCTTTTCCCCATACGAGACGTGGTGTTTGGGGGCTGGAAGGAGGAAGATGAGTCCTGGACTTGACCTGGTGTTGTCTTGGCAAAGTAGTACACAAGGGCAACATAAGGACAAGTGAGTATAGGACAAATGAATGCAATGAATTGTTCTTGTTGACATTCTGTTGTGGTTCCTTAGAGGTCTTCTTCAGCTGTGGATAGAAACAGTGTCCCATACCCAAGAGTTGCATGACCCTTCAGCTCACACCACATGCTGTCAGTGCTGCTTTGCTGTCGAGACCATCAGGGCAAAAACTTGACTCTCTTCTGCCTTTAATCCTGGATGACCTGCTGGGTGCAGGTGAGTCAATTCATTAGGATGAACCAGTCTGTCCTACGAAAGTTTTAGGCTCCAGACTTCAACTGTGGATCAGTGTTTACTTGGTTTTGCCTGGTTTGCTTGCTTTGTGTTGCTGCTGTGATGCTGTTGCTCCTGCTGGCTCCTTGCTCCAGCATCACTCAGCCTTTGCAGCCTGCCTGGGGCTGTAGTGCACCTGGTCCTGGGAGCTGCCCTTGCCTCAGGGTTGTAACTTCTCCATGACTGTCCATCCCTTTACCTCTCTTACTTGCAGAGGTGGAGGCCAGAGGGATTACATCTCAGCAGGGGAATGTGCAGCCCCGATGCAGAGAGGACTCCAGGCTCTTAACGTGAATCCATAGGAACGAAGAGGGGAGTGTTTTTTGCACGATGGCAGTGTTTGCATGAGCTTTTTCCTGTCAGAAATAAGTAGATCAGGGTTGAGGGGACAGATTCAATATGGAAAATGTGGAATTCATTTTCAAGCTTCCAAGACATTACTATAGACAGGGCTGAGGGTGAGAAGCCGTGTTAAAAGATATGGAAATGTGCCTTGAAAGTGACCTTTCAAAGATCAACAATATTATTCTTGGTGTCTGTAGCACCCAAGTTTAATGAAGTATAAAGCAGAAGGGGTTGGGAGGATTTGGTCCAAGTGAAAACAGAATGAGTGTGGGACTGGCAGATGGCAGGAATGTTAGCTCACTCCTTGGTGTCGTTATCGCTGCTCTCTCCTGTTGTTGCTTACAGAGGGACTTGACAGAAGATACTTAGTGGGGAGGGGAGCGTAGCCTTCCTTTTCTATTTGAATGTTACTGACTGGTTTTTTTCCATGGGGAGATAAACGTCCAATGCTCCAGAGGGTCACATCCTGAGTGTTTGTATCCACTGTAAATCTAGAGCAAGTCCATCAACTTCCATGACGTCTGCAATAAGCCATGCGTGGGTCTTTCTGTATGGAGAGGAAAAATGTAACTTCAGGTGCTGAATTTTTTGGCATATTCTTTTTTTTTTTTTTTTCCTTTTTTTTTTGAGATTTATGACTCTTATTCTCTGTTTGAGAATGTAGTGGAGCAATTGCTGGTCTATGCATGCACGCATATGTGAGAAAATGTCAGTGGAGGAGTAATACATATGGAAGTCTTGCTTAGGGATATGGAAAACTGGCCACCTGTTCTTAGATGATGAAATAATTATACAAAAATACGTTTCCTGAAATAATGATTGAAGGAAGAGGTGTGGCAGGGTTGGGGGATGTTTTTTAGTTGGCTGTACTTGTAGTACTTATGGTAGTTATTACTAACTCTCCTGCTAATTTTACTGCTTCAAACACTTCTTCTTCTGTGAGCAGTGGCTTGTGCTGCACAGACTTATAGGTTTCATCAGAAACTAGTCCAATGTCTCGAGCTAGCTGAAGAGATGGGAAGCCTGCCCCCAGGTATCTTTTCTGTCACAGAGCACCCAAAGGTGGGTAGGCAAAGGTCAGCAACTCATACAGATAACCAGTAACTGTGAACCTGATTATCATTGAGACCACTTTTCTTCTTTCTAAAATGGGCTAGTAGAAGTTTCTTCTTTGTGTGCTGTGTTGGAAGCATAAATGTAACAAATGCTGAGATACTTCAGAAGGCATGTAAGTTATCTGAGATACTCCAAGATTGGATTCTTCTTCCTACTGCTTCTCTTCCAGCCAGAACTGACCATCAGAATTGCTCAGTGCTTCTACAACTGAGGGGTTTTTAATTATTGTTTTGCTATGTCTTGTTTGTCTCAGAATTTGTTTGCCATTCATGGGCTTGAGATGAAAGTCTTGAACTACTTTTATTGTATTTTCTTCTACTACTATTATAGAGCAGCTTAAAAAATGTGCTGACACCCCTTTACCTCCCAGATAACGAAATGCCTGCCTTGCCTTCTTCAGAAAGTCTGCTTCTGGAATGAATGTTGTGCCAGATATATGACTTGATGCAGTGTGGTAAAAATGGTTTATTCTTTCTTCATCCCTCTCGGCCCTCCACTACCTAAGCCTTCTTTGTTGCTGCAGATTTAACATAGTTTCATACAAAGCCTCTTTTGAATGTACACCAGTTCTAGTTCCCGTATTAACTTGCTAAACATGCCCAAAGTGGGCGCTTCATTGCACGGAGAAGAAAATCTCTATCTTCCTCTCCAGGAAAGGTTGGGGAAATACCCCTAAGTGGTTTGCTGACCTCTGTTCTCTCTGGTTATTGCAACTCCTGACTGACTCTGCTGAGTTCGTGGTGTAGAGGTGAGTGTCACTGAGTGCTTCCTGGGAACTGTTTCACATCCAAATGGAGTCATGTTGAGGCACGGTGAGCCAGACCACTGGTTTATGTAGTGACCAGAGTTAATCTACTGAAGACCAAACATCTGCTCCAAGTTCCCATCATCTGGGTATGGGTTAACCTCGCTAAGTGTCTCCTGGGGTCAGGTCTGTTACTCTTGTATGTGAAAATAAGTCTTGGTGTTCTTTCTGATTCACTGGAGTGTAAGGAAAGCAAGGAGGTCTTTCACTTACAGGCTCACTCATCAGCATATATTAGTAACGCTCATCAGCTTTTGACTGGAACGTTGATGGCATAATTACTCTAAAAGGGTAACATATTCAAAACTACCTGTGTGACTTTGGGAGTTAGATTCCTAAGAGTCTTAGTCATTATTTTAAACAGGAATCAGCTTTTTAAGCCACACATAGTGCTGGAAGCTTTAAGAAAAGGCTTCTGTTATCATGTCTTTAAAATGACAGTTTCTAGGACGAGGGTGGCAGCTCTGCCACTCCACTCATTTCAGATATTAAATGAGGAGGTTGAAGACACGACTACAAAAATGCTGTGGAAAATAGATTCTCATGGGTAAACTTACTAGAGAAGTCCAAGATGTAAAAGGGTATTCTTCAGTCACTTGACAGCAGGATAGATGTGAGCATGTATTTTCAGTTATGTCTTCAGGACAGCTAGGAGGATAACTGATGACTTGGCCATCACTGTAGACAGAGCAAAACATACACTTCTACAGACGTGATTCAGTGCACTGAATTCAAACGTGTGACTGGAACAGTTGGAGTCACCAGGGCAAACACGGTTATCAGAAGAAACAGATAAACTGAGAAAACAGCCTTGCATGCTCTAGTATTTATGTTTGTGTGGGTAAGACTTTAATTTGCTATCAGTCTTAGGTTTCTTTTGAGCAGTGATGGATTAGTCCTGGTACTTGTGCAATTTTTAAAGCATTCCTGTAGCACTTGTAATGCAAAATGTATTTATTTTGCAACATACCTGTGAGATAGGGACCTACTGTTTATCTCACTTACACAGCTGGGGAACTGAAGTATTCAGCAAAGCTAAACACAGCACACAGGATCATACAGGAAAGTTGCAGCAGGTCAGGCAGGAGCGCATTGAAACTGGGTCTCAGTTCTCATTAAAATCTCCAAGCTCTGGTCCACAATCATCCCATGAGTTTCTGCCTTGGTGTTTCTGAGGCAGCTTGGGGCATTTCCTTGCCCGGGATAGCTGGGGTTTGCCTTTCCTAAGGAGGAAAAATCAAGCCTGGTGATAGAGGGAGGAAGATGATGGATGTCTGGGGGAAGATGGGGAATGAGGAGCATTCCCCCAGCTAGAGATACCACCACCACTACTTTGGCAATCTAAGCTTCCCTGATGCCAGAACAGTCTGCGTCACAGCTATTGGAAGTCTGTTCCTCTGGGAAAATCCCTGCTCTTCCTGTGCCCAGATCCAGCTCTGTTCCTTTTAATAAAGTTGATGCGAGTGGCTGGATTGACAGTGAAGCCTTCTGCCCAGCTGCTGGCTGCTGTCATACTGTAGCCCTGTCCTGCCTGAGTTCTCTGATGGAGGAGAGCTGCTTTTACTCCATCCCACCCTTGTGAGGGGTACCACTGTTTTGGTTTGGGGGAGGAAGCTGTTGAAAAAGTGGCAGGAGGAATTTTTTTGGTTTGGTTGCATGGTGCGCAGTAACAATATGACTCTTACTGCACGGGATGTATACACGTTTATAGGATGCTATATTTAAAAAGGAGGAAAAAAATGAGTCATGGGGAGCTATGCTAATGCTCAGTATTTATGTCTACCTCTTGTGAGGTTGAAGGCAGTGGGAGTTGAGCAACACTCTTGTGAAGTGTCTAGAGGATTTACGGATCAAACTAAAGCCTGTTGAAGTCAGCTGTAAGTCATCCTGTGCCTCATTTGGGGCCTGTATCACATACCGTGTGCTGGTTACACTAAAGTACTTTTCTTGAAATGTCTGAGAGAGCTCAGTGCTGCAGACTTCCCTGAGCTGCACTGGGAGCTGCAGCAGAGGTGTTGCCCTCGCAGCAGGTACTGTTTGTCTGCTAGAATGTCGCACCTCAGTCAGTAGCAGTAGATGGATGTCCCTGTGCCTCTTGGCCCATGCCCACAGCACCACACAAGCTGGTACCCGCACCCTGAGTGGGACAGGCAGACCCTGGGCACAGCTCAGCTTCTCCCTGCTCCTCTACAAGAGCTGCAGTCCCAAAGAGAAATAAGGTCAGGGTCTGCTGTGGTAGGAGCTGCTGGAGCTCTCCTTACAGAGCATGCTTGGGATGCTGGGGCTGGGATACTTTAGCTTATGGCATGTCTCGACACTAATTCAGCTGGTTTGCGCTTAATTATGAAGTGCAAAGGTTGGGGTTTGTTGTTTTGTGTCCTTTAGAAGTTCTTTAATGCAGTACTGCTCTATTTGAGAGTGTCAAAGAATTCAGCTTTCCAAAGTTGTGCTTGCCAGCATGGCTTGGCTCTGGTTGTGTGTAGAGGAAGGGCTTTGACTGGAATTTCACTGCTGGGTGGGCAAGAACAGAGGATGGAGCCAGACTCGCTGTGAACAAACCCAGGCAGTGTGATGTGCCCAGAAAATGCAGACTTAATAACAACAAGGTGCTCTGAAGCTTATTTGAGAGGAAGAGTTTTCAAAGTGAACAGAAAAATGAAATCTTCAGGTTTCTTGGGCTTTTTGTTTTGTTGTGGTTTGTTAGGGGGTTTTGGTTGGGTTTTTTTTAAGAATTTGTCATATGACTAGGAAAATCAGCATGTTTAAGCTTCCTTTGGTATATTTTTGCAGGGTACACTGGCAAACAGAAAAGGCTTTAGTAGTGTAAGGCTGGTTCTGGTTTGTGGAAACAGAATACTTGCTCATCATGCAGACCTAAGAGGGGTTGAAAAGCTCTCAAATAGAGATCTGCTATTTGCATTGCTGGAAGCACAGAGCCTAATGGTGAGTCTAATATGCAATAGCTAAACAAAGACCCATCCAACCCAATTTAAAAGGATGTTAAGGGACTTTGGTGCAGTGGGAATCCCATCCATTTTTTTCTGGAACTGACCTTCCCACTAATAGGGCTGCTAAAACACTCCCTGCAGCATGTCACTAGGTACCCAGTCCCTCCAAAAAAGCATTTAGAGGATTTTTCTTCTCCTAGTTTGTGAACATGTGATACAAGCTCTTTGGCACTTGTTTTTTGTTGTGACACATAAAGATACCAAAAAGGTAAGAAATGACAAAAAGTAACACAATGCAAATGGAATTTAATCTTTCAGGCACATCCAGACACTAACTGGCTCTGTTATCTGCTCTTAACATACCCAAATAGCTCTTGAGTGGTCTGCATAGACAGTTGGCGATTAAGTAGAGATTGTGATCTTCAGAAAATATGTAGCTAATGTCTTGTGTAATACTTGGTATGGAAGTGTTAGTGCCACCGGTGTAAGCACAAGACTTGCCAGGTGTGGAACAGCTATCTGTGAAGTTCTTCCCTTTGGGGAGAACTTACTGGTACCCGGCACTCAATTTCAGAGCCATGAAGGGGCATTCAGAAAGCTTTTGCTGTCAGATGATGAACTAGGAAGGGGAAGATCACAGAAGGAATCCTTTCAGCTCAGGAGTGCTCGCTGCTGAGCTGCAGATGGGAGGTTGGTTTGATGGCTGCTGGCATTTGATGGGGACAACAGTCCCCAGCTAAGCTTGGAGGAGGAGGAGGAGACATGCCCTAGCGTTCCTGGCAAAACCCGAATTGGTTGCGAATTGGTTTTGTGAAAGGACAGTGCAGCATCAAGTACTGCTGTCATTCTGAGTAGCATATTACCTTGCTGTTAGGTACCTGCCTAGCCCCATGTCTACATCTGGCATAACCATCCCTGGACGATAAGGTAGGTATTGCTTGAGCCCATCCTGTGCTCATCCTGCTTTGCATCCACCTGAAGAGACCTTGGTGGTAGCTGGTGAAGGATCGTAACTCAGGATTAAGTGTTACAATGAGCCATAGTGATGAGGTGGACTTGAATGAGTAGCTGCAGCTCTTCCTTCAGAAAACATTTTGTAGCTCAAGGGCAGAACTCTGGGACAGAGATTTCTCTGTTTCCTCCACATGTTGTGGATGCTTTAAAATTTAATCTGCAAACAGGCAAAATAGCTGGCATGAGGAGCTGAGCAAACCATTTGCTTTTCTTGAGGTTTGGTCTGAAAAGCACTGTTTCAGTGCTCTGTTGAGCATCATTTCCTCTCTGCATTCTGCAGAATGGCTCCTCACATCACAGGGGTGTGGATAAGATGCTGCATCACCCCTGTCCTGTGAGCTGTGAGATTTACCTGTGAAGTGTTAAGTCCATCTTCAAAAAATTTGACTTGGACTGAATGCTTGCAGAGTATGAGAAGTCTTTCATATTAATCAGCGAAGTTAGCTAAGAATAATTTCTTATTCTTTTTGCAGTGTAGCAAGTCTGTTTAATTAAACATCTGGGATTTGAATTATTAAATAACAGAACCATTTCAATCCACTCTTCTGTTGGTAAAGATCTGTAACCCATTTTTATTCCTTGGGTTTTTAAATTAGGAGCTTCAAAAACTCTTCGAAGCTCAGGAGGACAGTTTACTGGATCCAGGAGGGCAGAGAAATACAATTCTTTTTCTAAGGCCTCCTGAGCACAGCAAGTCACTCCCTGTTGTTTACATACCGGCCTCACAAGAATATGGGTATAAATGTTAGGTTGTCAAAGCAAAGGAAAAAAAATCATGTTGTCAGATATATCCTGCATTGAAGCATCTGTGTGATTTTGTGCAGCATAGTAAATCCTTTGCTGCACAAAACATTGGAGCAGTTTTCCAGTTTGGAGGTCAGATTGACTTATCTGTTTTGGGGAGGAAAAAAAATCAGAAAAATAACATTATTTACAGTTCACGTGGACTTGAAAAGGCTCACAAAGAGGTAGATGGGTCTAGCTGAGAGCTGGGAAGGGCCAAAGAGGAGTTAAGCCAAAGAAGTGAGGGGTTGCTGAACTTGGGCAGTGGATAGAGGTCTACCACCACGATGGCAATGAATGAGGAGCTAGGTAAGGTGAGGAAGTCCCTGCTAGCATCTGTAATGGGGGCAGAGGGGCAAGCAGCCCTGGGCAGGGTGGCTTTGTGGGCAGCGGGAGGTGAGGGACTCACTGACAAAGCCACTCAGCCCTCATAAGCTCCTGAAATACCTCCTAACCTCAGGAGCTAGTGTGCTCCTGCTCCCCTGGAGACTGGTGCACTTCAAAAGCCTTGTTGAGTGGAGGGGTGGGTGGACACAGTGGGTGGAGCTGATGACCCAAAATATCATTTCCCCTTCCTAAGGCTGGGCGTATACCAAACTTGTGTCTCTGTGTGGTAAAAAGAATATGAACCAAAAGTGCTGAGAGATGCAGTGGTTAAATTGAAACATGCTGCGGCAGGATGAAAGTAATCTTGTCCCTTACCAGCCCTTAATGCTTTGGGGCTTTATTTATTTCCTTTTTTTTCAAGTGGCTGCAATCCATGCCATCTCTATCTGCTTTTAATAGAGTTTAATATGCAGAAACATGTCGAGACACCATCAGGGTAAACCATCCCAGGTTGTGTTATAACTCAGAAAGTCAAGATAAAACATAAAAGCATCTACAGTTGTCTTTCAGTTGAAATTTTATTTTTGCAGTGTCCTTGAAGTATGTGAAGACGATCCCTGTGTGGGGTGTATGTCCCTTAGGGAGGACCCAACAGTTCAAAGAAGGGCCAAATCCAAATTTCTTGCTCATTCTGTGAGTCTGGTATGTAAAGTATGACACAAATGAGAGACTTGCCTGAGTTACCAAGACTAAGGCTAACATCTGTTTGCTTGGTGTTTAAAAATGATGGCACTACACGGGCACAGGAAAGTTCTATGGGATCTACCTTAAGGTCAGAGCAACACATCACTGTATCCCACTATTTCTGCGAAAAGACCTTGATGTCTTGACTCCATTGTGACTTTGCAGCAGGACAGTGTGTGGTGGACAGAAGAAAAAATGGAATTTCCTGGACTTTGCTGTGGCAGAACCTAAATATTTCCATGAAAATTCTCAGCTGATATCTGTATGGGATTAAAACTCAGGAGAATCTGAGCAAAGAAGCCTGTTTGCTTATGAGAGCAGAGTAATTGAACCAAAGCAATGCTAATTAAGGACCAGGGATGATTCGTTAAACATACCTCTCGATTTGACCTCAGGAGTCTAGACTCAGATACTTTGTCTGCTTACTTTGTTCAGTTCATGTGTGGTCCAGTCTTCGAAACAAACCTTCCCAGGTAAAGCAGGAGTTCTCCATGCTTGTGTTACCCAGTGCTTTATACCACTGCAGGTACAGCTGCAGATGGTGCCACTCACATTTAAGGAAAAGTGTGTTCAGCCCCAGTAAATGATGAGCAACATGGTGATGCTGGTGTTTAACCAGTGTTTTAGCCTCTTGTCCCACCAAGGGTCCATCCCCTTGCCAACACCTAGTGATGTGTGTGCTGTCTGTGTTGCTGCAGGGAAGGGAGCTCCTTGGTGGGTCAGGTGTAGCCCAGCACATCATCCCATCCCTCTGGGACAGCATCGCTTCAGGGAATGTGACTGCATATCCTCTGGAAATCTGTTCATGCATCATCGTTGGTGTGGGGCACTGAGAGGCTGAGTACCTTCAAGGCTGACTTCTGAAATGAGTAGAACTGTGTGTGGTGTGTTTCTCCCCTGTGAACGCTAGAGCCAGTTTACAGGGCAAAAGCAGATGTTATTGTTTGGTGTGGGTGAAAGATGCTTTGTGATGATGGCGGTGGAGGGTGTTCCTCTCCCTCTAACTGGGAAGAGACTCTGCTGTCCCTTTTTTCTTTTTTCTTTTTTTTCCCTAAATGACAATTGACTTTTTTGAGGGGGTTTATCTTTTCCTGAAGTTAGGAGTCAGTTTCTGATGTGATTGCACAGAGGTAGTGGTGGTTGGAGCCCTGCTGTTGCCTCGTTCATCGGAGGTGCTTCATGAGAGTGCAGAACACTTTTGAGGTATGCTTTCCCATAGCATGCTAATCCAGTGAAGTGCTGCAGACTCGCTTGCTGGCACTGTTTAAATCCATAATGCAGCACCACCTGCCAAACCATGGGGCATAATGGAAGTGTTAATGAATCTACATATATACCCTCCCACGCTGCTGCAAGTTGAATGACTGAAAAGTTGAGGCAGAGGATTTAGACTGAGCACAGATGGAGCAGGCTCTGGGTGTCCTGATGCAGGTCTGTACTGAAACAGGGGAGTGAGGGGCGACCACAGTGTTCTGAAGTTGGATCAATTGACCCATAGGGTGTTTTTGAAGAGGTGTGGATTTTTGAGTGCTGCTCTCTGACATATGGAATCATCCACTCATGACACCTGAAAAGAAATTTGAGCATCCAACAGCAAAGCACAGGTACTGAGGACTCAAGTACATCTTTTCTGAAGAAGTATCCTTGCAGGATGCCTCTCTCTGATGCTGGCACTCAGTCAATACAGGGAGGACTTGAGTCATGCATGGGTAAACTCTGTTCTTCAAGGGTGATTTGGCCAGTTGCCCACTGGTCTGAGTATCAAAGGTGTGTGTTTGCCACTGGGAGGGCTTGTCCAGGCTGGGAGGGAGCAGGAGGAGGATAGCAGGGAGGGAGCAGAGAACAGTGCAGCTGAGCTAAAGAGAAGGGCTGAGAAGAAGCACCAGGGCCAGCCCGACACATGGCTGGAATGCTGGCAGTGTACATGCACCCTGTCTTCAGGAGGGTTCACAGGGATGCTGTGACCATGTGCAGCTGTGGGCTGCCATGAGTGGGGCAAAGGAGGGGTCCGTGCATCCCTTCCCCATCCTGCTCCTCACTGCAGTAACTAGCCTTGAGCTCTGGCCCCACTCCTCTTGCAGACAAACCTGTTGGATTTGCCAAGTACAGAGTTCCTTCTCCAGCATTTTGTAATGATCCTGGAAAAAAAATGTTATGGGTGGTGGGCCAGTGATGAGATCTTGGAGTCTTCCAAGTGACAGTGTAGTGACATGGACCCAGGAAATGCCTGGCAAATAGCCTGCTGTGTGGTTCTGGGATTTAAAGTAATGACATTCTACCCAAAATCTGCAAAGTGCCTACTTGTGTAAACCTGGGAGGTGGCTGTTCTTTTATCTTCTGAATGGCATGCTGGTGAAGTTCTACTAAAGGTACATCCTGTGCTACTCTGTACCTGTGTATGAGCTGTGGGGAACTAGGGCTGTCCTTGACCCAGCAGTCATGAACTTGTCAGAATTCCCCCACCCCTATATGGAAATGCTCTTACCAGAGTCCTTTGCGTCCTTCAGCTCTTTACAGCTGACTGAGGAGATGCAAAGTGTGCTTGCCAGGAGGGAAGTGTCTTTAAAAAGCCATTTACATCTGGTAGAAACACTAGAGATATAAAAAGCATTAAATACTGAATTGAGCCTGACTGGAAGACAAACTTTGAGCCAAATGCTTTGACTGATTTGCAGGAGGGTGGCTGGAATGAGCTGGCCATGTACCCTTTCTAGCCATAAACCATCTCCAAAGCATCTGTAGGTGCCATGAAGTCTGCATTGGCTTAGACAGGCCTGCCCTGTGCTTATCAAGGTGTCCATAAAACTATAGTACAATGAGCCATCAAGGATCTGGATGGGGGGTAGGTGCACAGCATGGTCAGGATATTGTCGAGCACCCATTGTTTTGGCAGGGAGATGCAGTACTGTGGTGAAGGCAAGGTGAAGCTGTGAGTCCATGCTAGGCAGTTATTGACACTGCCCAAGTTCCACCTCCCCACAACTCTTCAGTGCCTGAATTTGGCATGTGGACCACTCTGCCTGCCCAGGGCAATGCCAGCTGAGGCCAGGAGGACTGTACCATGCACATCTGCCTGTGCCATGCACATCTGGCTCCATCACTAGCAGCCAGGCCATGTGCAGGCAGCAGAGCATCTGGCCGCAAATCAAACGCTGCCACAGTGCTGGGCTATTGCTTTGGAAACCTTGCTGAGCAGTATAACTGAGCAGCAAAACCACCCAGGGCAGTGGATTTGGGGTCTTTATATTGGTGTGTCAGCAGGCTGGGATGTGTAGGAGGGAAGCTGCCCATTTCCAGGGATTGTGTGAGCAGGAAGGGCAGCTATTGGAATTCGAAGCCACTTCCTCCACTATAAATTTGTTCTTGTTGTGTTATCTCTGGCTGGGCAGGGCAGGAGAACATCTTGGATATCTGATTTTTTGCTATAGTATGTTTAGGTCAACTTCATCAGTTCCATGATAACATAGGAGAGGCATTCCTGGCCTCACTAGCAAAGAATTTTCAAGAGTAATACAGGAATCTGTCATCCCCTGATGTCTCTCGAGAGCTTTGGAAATAAATGAGTAAGGAAAGGGATGGTGGATTTAAACACACAGAAGGGATAGAAGTAAAAGTAGCTGAGCCATCTGCTTCCTCAGGGCCTAGTCTAGTGTGCAGGGATGCTCTCATTTCACGCCTTAGCAAAAGGCTTGGGTCAGCCTCCAGTGGACACCCCTATACTGGAACCCATATGGTTTTAATCAAGGTCTGGGCGTTACAGGAATGGATCTTGTGTAGCTGCTTTCTGGTCACATATCTGGATTCTCCTACAAAATTGATGGCAATAGTGCTGCAGCTCTACAGATGACCTAAAGTGTTATTTTTAATTAAAAACCAAATTAAAAATCTGGCTTCTGCATCTGAGCATTGGCTTGTCAGAGACAGGGATCTTCATACATATTTTGAAAAGGGCACTAAATCACTGAGAGAAGCCAGCTGAAGATTAAGGGAGTGGTTGGGGGAGGCAAAGGAGGAGTTGGGGGAGGGAAGTGGAGTTTGTTTTGGATTACATTTGTCAGTATGATTGATGCATGCTGGACTGCATTTACATACAGATCAAGACACCGAGAAGCACGTGCTTCCAAGTAAGTGTGATTGAGCACCCAAGCTCAGCCTGGCCACAGGAAAGCTGCTGCTCAGTGCTACAGCAAGGGAAGGGCTCCTTATCACTTAAAGATTTGCAGTGAGTGGGGGGAGACAGGGAACCGCCTACCACCTAAGCAATTTCCAGTGACGTGGCTTTTTATTATTATTATTTGTTCAGATTATAATTCCATGTTTCCTGAAATAACTACCAAGTATTCATCAGGCAGCTACTGCCTTTTGCTGCCTTTTGTGTGAATCTCAAGTGCTTCATTACTCTCCTGGTGTGTTTTCTTTCTCTTACAGTAAATCTGTGCAGCATCTGCGCAGTGGGGGAGGTGATGCGATGTTGAGTTGAAAAAGAGAAAAGGTCTGGCTGGCACTGGAAGCTGGTGAGGAGTTTAGGGAGCATAGCCCTCAGGGTGCAGCATCTTTTTGCACTGGAGGAGAATTCATGAGGCCACTTACAGCACCTGCAACTACATCCCCCAAATTCAGAACCCAACTGGTTGCAGCTCTTTATTGCTGGGGTGAGGAAATTATTTTAAAGCAACAGTTGGTTTATGACTTTTTTTTTCTTCCACTTCAGTAGCAATGTGATCGTGCTTTGATCACTGCTCCAAAGGGAAATGCCTGTAATTTCCTGTGCAGGTCTTACCAGGTGCTGGGCTCCATCAGATCTCCTGGAAGCTGATGGGAGTTGAGAGTGCTCTCACCTGACAGGGTCTTCCTCATTAGAAAACCTTAGAGAGTTGAAATTTCACTTGGGTTTTGAACAACTTAATACCAGAACTTCAAAGGGCATCAAGCTCTGACTTCCCACATGATGGATCTCTTCCGTGCTGACTTGCCACTGAAGATTTGCACATGGCCCAGTTTGGCTTGGTGTGTCCTTTTTGAGGCACTGACTGGCAGGAAATCTGACAGACTGGTGGAAACTTGGCAAAGGGTTAATCATCTTTCTTTAATAATAGTTGGCGGTAGCTGTTCATACACCTACAGGTCCTTTGGCTTTCGAAGGTTTGAGACATGGTCATGCCAACTTGAGGGCAGAATTCCTGAAGTTCATTTGGGCCTGATCAGCATGACTCAAGGGATGCAGCTGTCCGCTAAAAGGGTGCGTCCCATGTTTCAAGGGTTCTCAGTAGCTCCCAGTCCAAGGAATTGCCTGCAATGCATAAGGCTGAACTATTTTGGAACCTGGCGAGCGTCTCCGGGTGTGTCGTGGTGGTTGTGCAGCCACAGCCAGCAGTCTGCAAAAGGAACAGAGAGGGAAGTGTTCAGATCTTGCAGAGTTTCAGCCCTGGAGGCATTGCATGGAGCTGCTAATGCTTGCAAAGTGGCCAGGTAAAAGGGCGTAACCGAGTGAGCTGTGGCTAGAGGAAGAGTTATTAATTGCAACCGTAGGAGTAGTTGGCAGCCTTTGTGGCTCATAGCCTTCCTCAGCCTTAGGTGAGGTTGTTGTCTTCAGGTACACAGAGCTCTGTCAGGTCGTATGTGAACACCTATCCATGGACCAAAGCAAGTTGACGATAGAAAAATTCCCTTGGCATTGGGCTGATGGAATTGGTCAGCATACGTACATACATAAGTATATGCTAAATCTCCGTCTATTGCTCTAGCAGAGGCAGGCTCCCTAAAGTTGTCAGGCTTTGGAGAGCTGCAGCAGAGGAGCAGGGAGCTAGTGGTTCCCACACAGACTCTGCTGCAGCTTTTTCTTGCGGTTTCATAACAAAATTAAGCAATTTGTGTCACGTGTTGCCATGGAGACTGTAAATCACTGTCATGCTGGGCTTCTCTGTCAGGGAGCCACTGTCTTTAATTGCACTAACCTCTCCTGCAAATCCATGGCTTGGTTTTGACATCATTTACCCGCTGTAAAGGCCTTGCCCTGGGAGCTCTGTCTCCAGAAGAGCTGGAACCAGGGATCAGGATGCTCTCATGCTGAATATCAAATATCTGGACTCAATTTTCTTACTGTCCTGCGTGGCCACACCTCCACTCAGATGAACAGAAATTGTAATGGTTTACACAAGCTGAGATCCGTCCCACTTGCATTCGGGGCAGGTTTTGCAACAAGGATGGGGATTAGATACACTGCCTACATCTTGTGGTGACCTGTTGGCACTTTGTGGTCCGTCACACAAAATAAGCTAAATTTCTCCATCTTCAGTGTTTTTTATTTTACTTGGCTGCTCCAAGGGACAACCTCAGCCCTTCCACTCCATCCCCATGCCCTGACAGATAAATTGGGATTTCATTATGTCTATTCTGCTTCCATAAAAAAATTTTCCCTTTGCAGAGGAGGCTCAGCCTCACTGACAGTCTTGGGTCTGTGGGGGTCTTTTAGGGTTTTGTTTGTTTTTTCCCCTTGCCACCTTCCCCAAAAGTAGCCACATTTCTGACTGACTCAGCATTACTGGCTTGTTCTGTCAGGACGCAGATCTTGCCAGTGCATATGAAGACGATGGTATAAATCAACCTAACCCAGAGCCCTGACGGCATTCATCAGCATAGGGTAAGGATCCTTCTCTTGGCTCCTTCAAAATAAACAACTATATAAATTGTAAGATTATTATCATCAGAGCTTATTAGCGTATTACCACATGCTGCTTTGTATTCAGACAATAGATAAAAACGTCTGTGCTTCGGTTTTTTTCCCTCAGTCAGATCTACAGCAAACACGCTTATTCTTGCTCCTGTCTGAGGAGGACTGTCAGTACTCTTGCCAAAAACACATGAAAATCAGCCCAAGTCTTGTGCACTTGCCTGTAGTGACATAAGCAGCCGGTGCGGAAGCTCTGCACACATTTGGAAGTGTTTAATGTTTTCCAGGAGGTGACACATGTTGTTTTTAAGGTTTGATTTATTGGCTGGTTTAGATTATAATCTTGTCAAGGCATGAGCTGTCGTCTTGCTTTCGTTATCAGGGCAGGTGGAGGTGTAGAGGGACTGAAGTACTTGGCTTTCAGAGGGTTTGCATTACGTACCTGCATGTTGTGAGCAGGGGACCTGCCATCTCAGTAGGCTGTTTACATGAACTGTATAAACAGCCCTGCAGAAACATCTAAACTTGCTGCCTTGTAACACTCAACTGAAGTTTTCATCTGTTCATGTTAGCATCACTGAAATTATGGGGGGTTGTGCTCAACAGACCAGCCTACAGTTCTTAATTTTTTTTTAATTACCTTTTTTTGTTCAGTTCTTGCTGGTCTTCCAGGCTACATAATGCTGAGTCTGACAGCTTAGATGTGCAGTATGACCAATTTTCTGGAAACAACAGGAAGCAAATGCCCCAGTTCAACCCATAAGCATGTTGGGCAGCACTGCATTTTGTGCAATGGCCTAAATATTATCCTAGTACTTTGGCAGTGTGTTTCATGCTAGATAAACTGGAGGCCACTTAGAAGCAAGTGAAAGGGACTGATACTAAATGTCAGTGAAAATGTAATGCTTGTTTGTGGAGCAGTAGAGTGTGGTTTTATGATGAGGTCAAAAATCATGCCCAGAGTATGGTTTTCACAGCCGAGGCCTGTCCCCTGCCATGTTGCTAACAATCAGCCTTTCATACCACCCATCTTGAGCTGATCTGCTGTGTAAAGGATGGGATGAAATCTTGGCAATGGGCAAAGCCAAAATTGTCCTCAAATGTGTTGGGGGGGGGGCAGGGTTTTAGCAAGGGCCTCGGTCCTAAACAGTTTATGAGGATCGATTGGTCCTAGCAGGATTATGCAGAAAGAAAACTTGTCCTTACAAGGAAAAAATGAGAAATTGAATTGAAATTCATAGGTTTCTATCTGGCCAAGCGTGCTGTTTTGATGATGTGTTCTTGTAAAAAAAGTTGCTTACTCTCCCTAGAACATGGATGAGAAACTTTCTGTGAGATTATGGTGAGGACCTGCAGTAAGACTGGTTCAGATCCCAGCTTGATCTCCTTCTCCCCATCCAGCAGCTGTTGCTTGCAGTGATCGTTTAGAAAACAGCAAACTTGATCATGTTTCTTCTTGCTCTGAAAATTTTGGCTTGTTTCAGTTTGGGTAAAAAGCCTTTGCAGATCTTATCCTCAGCAATCTCACTTAGGTGGTCAACCTCTCTCTCCCTCTTAGAGGATTTTCTTTTTAGAGGAGAAACTGTGACAGTTCCTATACGTTTGGTTGAAGGAGAGATTTATGGTACCTGACTGTAGTTAGGAATGAAAGCATTTAACTTGCACAATATACAGATTATGCATATGGGAAGCTATTCTTGTGTTTGCAGAAGTACTTCCAAGTGCAAGTTGAACCTTGTAATCATACGTGGTGGGGAGGATGGGGCAGAGGCAATTCCCACATTTTAAAAAATGAGGGGTTTTCTATTTGGCATTGAGCTGTGACTGTAGGTAGGAATGTAACTCAGAGTTGTGTCCTGCTGGCACTAGTTGGATTATGGTGTGATGATAAGAGGCAAGAAACAGCAAGGAAGCCTTCTCATGCTTACCTTGTGGACAGGAAAAGCATAGGGTGAGTGATAATCACATTTCATTGTCTCAGTATTGTCTTTGGGCATTGCTATAGTTTGAATGATGATGTTGTGGCATGCCTCAGGTCACCTGCTGACGATAAATGTTTTGGTGGGTTATATTTTAGATTACAAGTCAAATTCAGATACAGCTGCTCTGACCAGAGCAAAACTTAATCTCAAATGTGAATCGTCACAACTGGTTTTATTTTGTGTCCTTTCAGGCAATTGCCTGCATGCATGGGAAGGTAGATACACAGCAAAGGGAAAAGCTGGTTAGTGGAGCTGTGAAATGATTGTGAAAAGCCCTTTCTCTGAGTGGGGTCTCCAGTATGCAGTAAGGAATGTGGGACCACCAAGCAGGTGCCTTTGTGATTCAGTAATTTGGATTAAACTGAAATAGTGATTTAGGAGAAAGGGACTAGATACCAGAAAATAAACTTGAGAATCTGATATCTTCTTCAATATGAAATCAAACCATTAGGGCCTTAGGCTCTTGGCTCTTTGAAAAATGGTCCAAATTGGCTTTTGGGCCTTTCTGGAAATGAAGAGTAAAGGTATTTTGTGTGAAAAACACAACAATGAAAGAATTTCTGGGAAAAAATGTTATATGCTATAGGCTGAAATAAAATAATAGCTGGTGTCTCAACTTGCAGTGTGTATGCGGCAGCCCTGCGTTCTCATCTCCTAGGTACCACCTGGGTCAGCCTGCAGCACATTGGCCCTGTTCTCTGAGAAAGAAAAGGCTAAAGTCCTCGTCTTTTGAAGTAAAATCCCCATGTTTTTTGGGAAAGCCTCCAAAAGCTGGTGTGGGGAAGTGGGGATACAAATGTGGGTGCTGACAGTTTACCCCAGAGCAGGTAGCCCAGAGCAGCTCTCATTCCACCTCAGATCAGACCCCCAGCCAGCACCTGCAGCTAGAAGTGCACAAGCAGAACCAGAATGGATGGGGAAAACTCTAATGGATGTGAGCATGTGCCTGCAGAAAGTGTCACCACAGCTGCTCCTGCACTGTACAGCTTGTGTCAAGAAAGCTGATACCAAAGAAGTCAGCTGCCCTTTCTTGAGCCTTGGGTTTTGTTTGGGTTTGGTTTTTAACTGTCTGAAAAGCATCCCTGAAAATGCAATGGTCATTCAAACTTGGGAGACAGGCACCTGTTTCCTATGTGATTTGAGTAAGCATCACTGCTGACCACAAGCAGGTGGAGGGCACTGCCCTCCGAAGCGTATGTACAAAACTGCTTGCCTGGCTGCTTAAATAAGCAGTCATTGCTGCTGAGTGCTGAAATGGGCTGTCCACTAATGGCTGCCTCTTCTCCTTTCTCCCCACACATGTGCTGTTTCCCAGTTGCAGCTGGTGATTTTTTTTTTCCTCTTCTTTCTTTTAAGAGTTAGTTCCTCTGTGGCTCACCCGAGATGAGAGGAGCGGTGTGACCACACTGCAGGGGAAGCTGCTCTCCTGGATCTCTGGGCTGTGTCATAGCCACAGAAACCAGCCTATTTAAAAAAAAAAAACAACACCCACCTGTCACTGCTGGCCTGCTGCCTTCTTGTTTTTATTCTTGAACTTGAAAATGAGGGAGAAGAAAGCAGCTAAGTGCATTTGTGTCTGCCGGTGGAGCCAGGATTGGACATTTAACTCTGATTTCATCCATCATCACTGGTTGTGCCTGCAGATCTGGCCTTAGGATGTAACACGCTGTTTAATGTTTGATGTATCTTGGGTTAAAACAGCAAAGAATTGCAAGGCTCTGCCTTCTCAATGGGATTTGATCACTGACAACTGAAAATTATCTGGAGTTTGACAGATGTGCTGACCCAGGGTGATTTTTGCCTTGGCCACGATGGATTTGGGCCCTACAGGAGAGGTGTTCAGGTGATTAAAAGTTTTCCATGCATGTTTGGTGACAACTAGTCATTTATATAGACATAGCAGGAATACACAAGCCACTGCAGTGGGGTTGTCTGCATTTCTGAGTGATGGGTCTAGGTTGCAGTAGAGCTGTTGGGGAGGGTAGGTGCTGCTGCTCCTGTCCAAAATTACTTTGGATGTCAGTACTGCTTTCATCCTCCCTTCTTAGGCAGCAAGGAAAAGCTGCCTTGTGCATGCTGCCCTCTTTCTTTTGCTAACAAGTGATCTAAGATGATCTCTTTCTCCAGCAGGTTTAGCACACCGGAAACATGGCTACAAGTGCTGTTCCTAGCGAAAACCTCCCCACATACAAGCTGGTGGTGGTTGGAGACGGTGGTGTGGGGAAGAGTGCTCTCACCATTCAGTTTTTCCAGAAGATTTTTGTACCAGACTATGACCCAACTATTGAAGACTCATACCTGAAGCACACAGAAATAGATGGGCAATGGGCAATTCTCGATGGTAAGCAAACTACTCTTGTGGTCCTTTTCCTTCTAGTTGAGCATAGTTGCAAATACACCTCGAGGCCTCCCACAGTGTGCTGTGTCCTTGTATCTCTCCTACTTTTCTCTGGGCTGCCAGGAATTTGAGCGCAAACGGGCCTGTGAGCAGCGACACGTGGTCTGCATCTGATCTTCAGCAAAGCTTCTGCTTCCAGTTGCTCTGGTTCCAGTTCTGCACAGAAATGTATCTTACAGGAGTGTCAAAACCTGTAGATCATCACAGACATTAAGGGTAGGCTTCTACTAAGGTTGAATTATAGCACTGTGATGTGGCTATTGCTAATGATGCTTCATTGTGGTTAAGCTCATCCCCTGGGAAATAACAGAGAGTGGGTAACTGAATGAAGGTTATAACCAGAAAGAACATTTAATCAAAACTGTCAACCACTGACAGTGAAGAATTGTAACACCTCTTAACTCCTGTCATTCAGGCGCAGTGACTTTGTATCTAGCTACCTGTTTCATTTAAATACGGGTTGGGTACCAGCTTAGACAGCTGTTTTAACCAAGATCTTTCACCTCTTGGAAGAAAGACAGGGTTTTTTAAGAAAACGAACAGAAACCCCACAACACAAACCAGCCAACCCCCCAAACCCCAAAATACCTTTATTATGCAGGTAAGGAAAAATCCCTATGTTACCTAAAACTGCAACTCACTGGTTTATGCTGCAAGAGACAGACTGACCACAGCCATACATGGACTCTTGCTGTCAGATGTTACAAGTTTTGTTTGGCTTTATACAATAATTAGGTAGAACATAAAAGCAAATGTGCCTTAGTTACCCAAGAGTGTGTATGTGGCCACTAAATTCAATGTCACTTGTGTTGAGTTCCTACTTCTACCCTCTTCTCATGAAAGTGCTCAAGGTCTTTGGTGTCTTTGCGTATTTATCATTGGTGTGTGGGGACAGGAAACGGGGGGATTGGCGTGAGTGGTGGAACGTGGAGGCTGGTGGGGTTTGCTGTGAAGACTGTGAGCTTGGTCTGGAAACTTGAGATTTTAGCTGCACTAAGAACTTATCAGCTACAGTTTAGTGAGTATGAATGGCCCAAATGTCCTTAAAGAATAGCCTTTACTTAGTATTTAAACAAACAAACAACTTAATCTTGCCAACGTTTATTCATTTAAATATGTTAGTAGTTGATAGCTGATGAGAAGGAATATTTGAAATCTGTGCCCAAATGTGTTTCTTCTTATCTGCATCAGAGATACCTGCTCTCAGTTAACAGTAACATTATGTATCGATGCACCTTTATTTTAAAAATGCCAGTGTTGTATAAAAGAAATAAATCCAATCCTGCTGTAAATTAAATCAATCTTTTTTTTTTAAGTTCAGAATCCAGCCCTCTGAAATGAGCAACCTTTATCTTTGCCGGTGTGCCCTGTGTTCTGATAGAACAGTGCCAGCTGCTGTGTGCATTGCTGTGGGCTGAAACAGCCAGGGTTTTGTAAATTATTCTGAAGTAGGATAGGTATCTTTCACTGAATATTTGGAATTTTTGTTTAGTCAAAAAACCACCACAACCCTGACCTGGGATGGGAGTGGGGGAAATATGTTGTTCTCCAACAAGGAGAAATTTAGCCATTTGTTTTAAAGTAAAAAGCCTTTCTTTTGCTCAGATGGAGTTCAGTGGCTGTACTTGGGCTGAACTAGTTGAGCCACGGCCTTGAGTGATATGTTGGGAATCCCTGACGTTCAGAGTTCATGGGCCCACAGATACCTTGTGGCCACAGAAGCGAAACTGCAGCTTCTCCTTCTCTTTCCTACTGCTCAAGATGTCGAACAGTCAGAATTTTGGAAGGAAGGCAATGTTCTTACTTGGAAAAGCATGTGAGCCATTACCATCTGCTAGTAGAAACAGGGCACAAAGACTGACTCTCACATGTGTTTTCTGCCACAGCTTTCTGTCATAGGCTTTGGATCTAGGCCATTCTTGGAGGTTACCATATACTTGGACAGATGCTCTTGCTGTGGTTACACGCGGTTGCATGAATCACGATATAAAATTAGGAACAAACATGATAGGAAGGGTAAAGATGCATCATGATAAACTCTAGACTTTCCAGTTGTCCCTTATGGCCAAATCCCCCCACTAAGCTGCAGTGCTTGGTGGGGGGAAGAAACTACCCACTCCCAAAATAGGAACTAGTTTGAGAAATTGAGACTGCCAAGTGAAGATACAGTGTGAGGGGCTCTGAAAGTTTTTAACTTTGCAGAAATAGTTATTAAAAAAACCCAACCCACAAACATAGATTGGTGTCCAACAATTTAATTAAAAGAAACCCTCATAGCCCACCCTCTTCCAGGCTGTTGCTTGAGCAGTTCTGTACAAAGCATCTCTGGCATTTGGTATCTACACCAGCATTATGTTGTTAAAAAAACCCTCTTGTGCTAGCCAGCTTGCATAAAGCATTTGGCTTCCCTCCATGAAGACCTCCACCCACATTTATTCAATAGCACTAACTGGCAGTGTGATGAAATGTTTTACTTGAATTTTTTTCTTTTGCTGAAATCTCTCACTGAAACCAGACTTAAATGGAATAGGCTTTTATTTTGGATTTTAGTCCTTGGAGCCAAACCTGCATTCAAACTCTTGTTTTATATATTTGTTCTCGAGCGTGGGCATGTCTCTGTCTACTTGCTTACCAAAGGAGAGTCTGTGCTGGTTCCCTGCCTCCCAGAAGGTGGTAGGACCTGTGGTTGGAGTCTTGAAGTCCGGCACTACATACAAGTACTTTATTGTTGGCCTTACACTGCTTTATAAGGACACTCATGCAGTGTTTTGAGTACAAGTGTTGCAGAGTGGAACAGGACACTTCGCCTGAATAAGGGATGCAAAGGCAATTTTTCAGTTGCTGCCACCCCAGCGAGGCGTTAAGATCAGCATCCAATTTTTTCTGCATATGTTATCCTCATTTATTCCCTGCTGCTCATCCTGGAATCAGCACAGCAATGTGCTTGGTTAAACGCATTCACACGCAGGTGCTGTATAGACACATCAGGCCAGAATTAAGTGGGGGCCAGGGTTAATCCACTTTGATTAGCTGTTGCTCCAGTCGAGTTGCTATCATTAATTTTGTATGCTCCTTTCTGTGTGCAGGCTAACTTAGCAATTAGCAGAGGATTTCTTCTGGTGTGGCTGCAAAATGCCAGTCTGGAATTACTAATCTGGGCATGAAGCCAAAAGTGGAATACACTAATACAGCAAAAAGTTCCCAGTGGTTCAAAATTCCTTATGGCTCATAAACCACTTGTAGATAAAAAGGTGATGAGGAAAGGATGAGATGGCCACAAGCCCATGGCTCGAACATGTTGATGAACTGGGCTAATCTCTTAGCTGTCAGTAGGGCTGTGCCAGATGGTACCACCAAAGCAAGAAGTTGTGTTGCATGAAAGGAGGCTGTGGTCTCCCTCCTCTTCCCATTTCTTCCCCTGGTGTGATTTAGATGAAACTCTCACGGTCTACAAGTTGCCTTCCTACTCCCACACTTCAGTTTTCCTTTTTATTTCCCTTCTTCCCAAGTCCTCTCAATCCTTAGGTGGCCTTGCACTGGACTGAACCCTGTTATCCATCTCCCTTGAGTAACACCAAGCACTTTTCCTTCCCTTGGGCTTCCTCTCCGCCCTTTCCACCCATATCTCCCATAGATCCCTCACTGCTGAGGGCTTTTGCTGGTACTCATCCCAGGATGGGCTGTCTGCTTTTCTCTTCAGGAAGCTTGGGAACAGTTCAGCCAGGAGGCCAATGGGAGATCAAAGGTCACTTCAGACTTGCACGCAGAAGTGTTGGTTTGCAGCTTACTTATGTTTTTTTATTTAAACTTTGGGTAGCATCATTGAAAGGATTAACATTCAAATCAAGTTTGTACTTTCATCCTTTTTATTTGTGTGTACAGTATTTTCCCTCCCTTAATTGCTGGGATTTTGCAACCTTGAGAAAGGGGGTTTTGTCTTTTGGTTGTGGGGATTTTTTTTTTCTGCCAGGAAAATTTTGATGTTGCAACATGGAAAACACAAGGCTTTGAATACTTGTCCTTTGTTAAAGAAGGCTTTAAGGGCCTGCTTTTTTATTCTGTTTATTGATGTGGAACCCTTTCTTCTGAAGGCCCCTCTTTCCTTTTTCCTTAAAGAAAGGGCAAGAATTCAAGTACTCAAGTTTTCCATGTTATAACATCTGTGTATTTAGTTAGGGCACAGAAGAAGGGCTCATAAAAGCCCCAGTGTTTCCTCATTGCATGTTTTTCCCTGAGGAAAGCCCTCATGCTAGGGGCAGCATGGCTGTATCTGAGAAGGAGCAGAAGCATCAATGACCAAGTGAATGATCTACATTGCCTTGCTCACAGCATGTGCACCTCATACCTCTTCAGGGTGACTTGGGGTGTCTGAAAAAAGGATATAAGCCATGGCTCCTGCATTCCCATCTGCTCAGTGCCCAGAATATTCCTCAGCTGAGGCCAACGTCTGATGGGGAATGCCCTCTTCTACCACACTGCTGATGGAAGGAACACAAAGACTGTGGGGATGGCTCGGAGAGACAAGTGCCATGAGGATTCCAGCTCTAACCTGTGATACCCTGACAGTGCCATGTCCCAGTTCTACTCTTTGCTCCAGGTTCTTTTCCTGTGTTTCATATGAAGACATTGAAGAAGCAGAAAATGTCTGGTGTCAGACTCCTTTGCGCTGCTCTTCTGCCTTGAGTTGTGAACCCAGGTTCCTATCTGCCTGCTGATGCATCCAGCCCCTTAAAGGCTTGCACTCGTGCTGTACATACCTAGCCAAAGGGATTTCATGGGACACTACTTGCAAAAGTCAAGTTGTACACATTGTGCTCACCTTTCTGAGCATGAGATCAAGGTAGACACAGACAACAGTGTCCTGTCCCTGAGCTTCATGGTATGCAGCCACTTTTCTGGGTGCTGGAGGGCAAAGTGCTTCAAGAGCTATGTTGAGCAGCTTTCAGGACTGGCTGCAGCAATGTGAAATCACTACTTGGAAGGGCTTGCTGCTGTCTGTTTCAGGCAGTAAAACCCAAGGGCTGAAGGATACGAAATGGGTTTAACCTGCCTGTCTGGTCATCTTTGGCTCCTTAGATGTCATGGGTAGTGGAGAAACTCTCTTAAGTTGATCAATACACCTAGCTGCCCAGCAATGTAAAGGTAGAGATGTAGGAGGGAATCTTGCCCAGGTATGAAAATAGAAGAGGAAGCCACCTGCACAACCGGATCTCAGCTCCCTGAAGGCTGGGAAGGCTGTGTTTAAGTCTGAACTGAGTCCAGACCAGGCTTAGAACAAGCGATGCTGTGACTTAGATTTCATAACACGTATCTGCCCTTAGCTTAGATTTGCATTCCATGTCTCTGGATGGACATTTAGAGCACTGTTGGTTACAGAGACATTGCCACATAAAATACCTGGAAGCACCAAGAGCTTCTGTTATGGGCCACAAATTCCCGCGTACTCCTGGGATCCTGTGTCTGCCCTGAGGTGCTCTTTAGGCAGCTGCACTCTTACCAAATGCATCAGGATTCACAGGAAAATGTTGTATAGATCTCTAAGGGGGCAGAATTCAATTAGAAAGGAGTTCATCAAACAGTTGGGGTGACATCCACTGGAAAGCGGAAAAGGACATCTCTTTTCTCAGCAACCTCTTACCTGCAAAGCAGGAGACCTTCCTGCTGGGCTCTTACAGCCTAATTGCTCTTAATTTAGTCTCTAGCTGACTGTGTGATAGCTCAGTGAAAGGGCTTTGTCCTCTTCAGATGTCTGTTCCTACATCAGACGTAGTCCTTGGCTTCTAACAACTCAATCTTTACCAAAGTGCTTTTGTTAACACCCTTCCTTGCTGCTTCTTTGGTCAAGCTTGTGGGAACTCACCAAGCTTGCTGTTGGAAGCCACTGACTTCTGATTTCAGTTCTTGGAAGAATGAGGTAGGAGAAACCTTCTGTGCTTTGGTCCAGCCTTGTTTCTGCACTGGCATTTATGCGCTGCCAGTGGAGTAACTGCCAGTAAGAGGCAACTGCTGTTCTGAAGGGGAGGGGAACCCTACCAGTTCCTTGGTATGCCTTCTGGCATCCCATCTGCACTGAGCAGGAATTTGAAAAGGAGGTGAGTGCTGCCTAATTTCCTAAATAGCTTCACCCCTTTGGGAAGCCAGTCAAATCACCTTCTCAAGGTTTCACTTTGCTGCTTTCCCATTTCTGTAGGTGGAAGTCTTCTTGAGGCTTTTATGCCTCAAGATTGTACCAGAGGCAAAGCTACTTGCTTTTGGCCCTTTTTCAGTACTGATGCTTTCCAGGATGGTGTCTCTCTTCTGGTTATTTCCAATTCATGTAGCACAGAAGTGTTAGGGTGGGGGGTTGCCTTTATGAAGAGCAAATTTGAAGTTAAACCAAGGACTTCCTCTGGCCATCCACATGATGCTTAACTTTGCATGACTAACCCATCTGAGATTAACCTTAACCTTTAGTGTGTCTTTTACTTGCATTTCTAGAGTGCCATTTAAACACTGCCTGGACTTGCTTGCCTTTCTATGAATGCTGCAAGTGAATTGCCTTTAAATAGCAGCTGCTGACACAGCAGCTCAGCCTGTGTTTAGTGCCATGGCTGAGATCCAGGTGAGATAGGAGTGGCAAGACTGCAGCCTTGTGCTGTCCCTTGGGTATCCCCACAGCTCCCTCCGGGCTCACCCCCTACCCTCTTGCAGGGGATGGAAAGCTTTGGAGAAGCAGCGGCTAGGGTTGGGTCGATGGGTGCAAGAGCAGAGCTGGATGGTCTTCATGTTTCATGGGAGGTTTGCAAATGTTTCAGGGCAAGGGGAAGTCCCTAAGCAAATTACCATGCAGGATACAGCACATCCATCTCCACCTTCCTGCCCACAGCTTGTTCTCAGGCACCTGCCCTGTCTCAGGGGGAGGGAGGGCAGGAGATCCTGGCCCCCTGCAAGAAGCTGTCCCACTCCATCACAAATCAGGTAGGTGTGTTGGAGAGGGGAAGGGAGTGTGTGTTTGTCAGTGTGTGTGGGTTGTCAGCCCTCGGCCCTGCCCTGGTATTGCGTCCAGCTGGTGCAGGAGTCAGATGAGGCCAGCCCAGCCTCCCCTTACAGGTTGGGTGGGTAGGAAGGATTAATTTCCTCTTCCATCCTAGCCATGCAGTCCTGGCCTTCTTCCATGGCAGCAGTTCTGCCCAGGGCACAGAAATGCACCAGCACACACAGTGTCTTTGGGTTATTTTTCTGTTTTCGTTTCTCTCTCTTTTTTTTTTTTTTTTTTTTCCCTTTTGTGTAGTCCTTAGGAATAGTTTGGATATTTTTAAGCTGAGTCCCTTGTTTCCTAGATTTAGAGAGGAGAAGCAAGATAAAAGGCTATGAAGAGACACTCATGACTTTCCAGCAAGTTCCAGCTACTTGGCAAACAGACCTAAAGGTCAGGGTGTCTGCAAGACCCTAGAAGCTCTTTTTACCTTAAGGGCTCATGGAAACAGACATTCAAGACCAGCTAAGACAGGTGAACAAATGAGGATAAAGGCTTTAAAGGGTCTGCCATCACCAAGGAAGGTCTCCAGGTCCTCCAGCATAGATACCTTTCTTCCAGACATACATTGAAGGCGTGGGCTGGCTCCTGGGGTGTGCTGTGACATGCAGCATGGCCGTCTGATTCAGCAAGTAATGCCAGTAGCAAAGTGGGCTTTATCCTGGCTCCATCTGGAAATCAGAGCAGCCCAAGTACTTACCCCTACAGGGGTAAGTATCTTGCTAGGACTGTGGGCCTGCTCAGACTAGAAAAACTTGTATCGAGCCCTGCTGCTCTGTCAGCAGTACATTCCTGCCATACTCTCCATCCACCAGTGCCCTGGGCTTTCCCCATCACTCGTGGGCAACAGATCCTGATGCTGTGGCTGTACAGCAGAGGCAAAAACAGTTTCCCCACCCAGCCCAGTTGACTGGGATGTGAAATCACTCCCAGTCACCATAAAGGTCCTGCATTTGCCTCTAGAATACAGTGATGCATTAGAACAGTTACTTCAGAGCAGCCACTGCATTTTGAGCTCACACTATGTTTGTACTGACAGAACCTAAGCTGGATGAACTCCTCTTGTACCCTCCTCCTGCCAGCCAAAATACTGTTAGTGTGCTAAGCTGGGGCCCAGGAATTGGCACTGGCGATATGCATCCGTACATGGTGTTTACCCAGAAGGCTGGTGTAGCTTGCTCCACATGTGGTCCAAGTTGTAGGTGATGGGACCCCCTGTGAGGCAGTGATGGAGAACCAGTGAGCTATGGTTGTGCTAGAGAGGAGGTTAATATACTCAGGAACAACATCTGGGTTGCTGCAACAACTGGGGTGTTCTAGGGGGATTTGAGTATAAATCTAGGCACCATCAGTTGACAGAAACACTATGGCTAGGTAGGATATGCAAGTCACTTCAAGCTTTCCCACCTGTTTTAACAGCATCTTAATTTCAGCACACCACTTGGGACTCAATATTTAAGGAGAGTTCCTCAGGGCTGTACCGTCTTGCTCTGAAAGTGCATAATTCTGTAGAAATAACATCCAGGCACTGAGAAAGGAAAGATGCTTATAGCTGTTATTCTGGGTTGTCTCCCAGCTCACTATGCAGTTTGTAGATTGTCCCTGACATTTAAGTTGGCATTTAATTACTCTTCTAGTCTTGAGTTTTTCCACGTGGGGAACAGAGAGGGCTGGAAGATGGATGGCTGTGAAGTACTTTGAGCTGTATTTTGCCAGAGGAGCAGCTCCCCAAGTTCAGTGGTCAGTGTTTGATTCTGCAAAAGGAAAGCAAAATTCACAGTCCTCCTCCCCTCCATCCACTCTCACTGTAGCCACATGGTGATTAGTGGGGTCTGGAAGTGGGTTTTGTTTTGCTTTGTACCAAGAAAAACTGTTGTCAATCTAACTTCTTTTTGTCAAATCTTGCAGCCTTTGAGAGGACCAAGCCCAGCAGAGGCAGAAAGCCCATAGCAGTAACGGCAGCCACAAGTCCTCACAGTAACTAAACCTTCATCTCTTCTGTCCTAGTTCTGGATACTGCAGGCCAAGAGGAGTTCAGTGCAATGAGAGAGCAGTACATGAGGACTGGAGATGGCTTCCTTATAGTCTACTCAGTGACGGACAAGGCTAGCTTCGAGCACGTGGACCGGTTCCACCAGTTGATCCTCAGAGTCAAGGACAGGTGGGTGCCATGGAACCAGGCGCTGCCTGACCCCACTCCCACCGCTCTGCACACCATGCTGTGGGGGTAGTTGCACATCTCACCCTGCCTTTCACCTCCTGGATGTCCCAGGGTGAATCCTTGTGAGCGCTCTGTGGGTTTATGGACCTACATGTGAGGAATAAGAAGCTTTAACTTTTCTGATAAGCATCTAGTGCTTTCGACGTGGAAAAGTTCGGTAGTGTTACGATGGAGTGAAAATGGGTCTGAAAGTGAGAAGCTTCATCCAGAACAGTCTGACTGAGCAGTGTGAGAAAGGCAGACAACTTTGAAGGTAATGTGCTCTGCAGCAACCATTTTCAATGAATAAAAGCATCTCTGCGTGACTGGGGAAAAAGCAAGAGAGGTCACCTGCTCCACTCCTTGTGCGTGCGTGGGAGAAGGTAGTGCTGAGAGCTTAATCGTGGTAAGCAAATGTGTCCTGACAGAGTGAGGAGAAGCTGCCAGGGTTTTATCTCTGAGATAACTCCCTCTTCCCATCACAGTTCAAGAGGTGATGAATCCATCCTCACTGGGTGGGGTGTGAATTAAGCCCTTATATGCGTGCAGCTTTGAAACACTTGGTTTTTCCATTCATAATGGCTTTTAATTATGGAAGTCATCAAGAAAAGCCACCAGAGGGTTCGGGCCTCGTTGCTGGCTTCCTTTCACAGCTCTGAATAACTTCCCCACAGGAAGGGTGGACTCGTATCATGTGAGGTTCACAGCTGACAGCTCTTCCAGTAAAGTATCCAAAACGGAGCCCACAAGAGTGAAAAGTAAAGGAAAAACCACCCTTTGATTTCTTCTAAATGAAGAGAAATGCCAGTCACTCAGTCTGACCCCTGGATCACGAAGGACTTTGCTTCACTGCCAGCTCAGCTTGGGGCAAATTAAATCCGTTTCTGAAAGTTGACAGGACAGTGCTTCTTGTAACCTGCCCCAAACCAATGTCTGTTTTATCTAATTAAACTCTGTGAAAATAAGGTGCAGTACTCATTGTTTTTCTCTGGACTGAAACTTCTGCCCCTCCGTACGCTGTGCAAACACCACAGCCGGCGTGTGGGAAGCAGGAAGTGAAACAGGCTGCTGAAGTTGTTTTTGTTTCCCTGCTCAACTCTGCCGAAGCGCAGAGCACGAGGAGCTTAACGCTTCATCCAAAACCAGAGCTTGTTCAGAAAATCACAGCAGCAGGAGCGGCGTGAGTAAAGGAGCCAGATTGCCAGACCCACGGGTAGCTGGAAGCAGAGCTTTGCCCTGGTTTTCAAGCTAGCAATAAGTTTTGGCAACTTAAAATCCAGAGGAATTGCAGTCTGCAGCATTAGCAGAGCATTTCAAAGCCTTTGATTGGTTTCTTTCCATAACCTTCACTACAGTAAAACTTCCAAATATAGTAGCTTTGTCCAACTAGCAATTGTAAGGCTTACAAGAGGGGAACAAAGTCCCCATAAAGTTTTATGTCTGATGTAAACAAGGCAAACGAGACACTTTGCAAATGCAATCCCTTTGTTATCAATGTGCTGTAAGTCATAAAGGAATCAAATAATCCAGACAAGCGAGTGTTTTGCTCCAGAACGGCCGGAGTGAAGATATATTGATGCTGAGGTATTAAAATTAAATCAAAGCAACATTATCAGAATGAACAACTGCAAGACTCATTTAAAATGCAGAGTGCAGTATGGTATTTTTCCAGCCAGAGCAATGGGGCAATGTGCCAGAGAGAAGATGGAGCCCTTATCGTCTCAATGAAAAATGACACAGAAACGCTGTTTGAAAGTCCAGAGTTACTCATGGAAGTGTTTTATGCAGAAATGAGTACAGCCAGCTGCTCCTTACCCCAGTAAAATCAGCTCTGCTACAGCAGAGAACACCGGAATCATTTTAGGAGGGTTTAAAGTTAAATATAAGAAAATAATGCTGGAATAACTGTTGAGTATCAGAGGTGACCTCCTCTATCAGTGGTGGGTAAAAGCCCTGCAGCACAACTTGGCTCTCTGTCTCAGGCAGCTGGAGGAGAGGCTGGGAGGTGTGTGTATGGGAGCAGGGTGGGCAGTAGATGCACTGCCAGGACCTCCTGGAACAGGAGCTGGCTCAGTGAGCTTTAACCTCTGGAGCTATGGGGCTTTGTACTGGGGGAGAGCCTGACCCACACACCTGTCATTGGGAAGGCCTTGCCCTGGATGTGCTGTGGGTAGAGAGGTCTCTTCTCAGGCGGTGGCTGAAGACAGTCACTTACATGCCTGGTAAAGTTAGAGAAATACTGAGGTTTTTTTCCAGGGGTGGATGGTTTGGGTACAAAAGAATGGTTGGTTGTCAGGTTTTTACTCTGGGATTAGAAGCAGGAGATGGTAGTTGATAGCATCTGGAAGTTTAACAGGTCTCTTTGGTTCCTTCCAGCTTGCACTGCCAGTCTTTCCATTTGTCTTGGGGTAGCAGCCAATGGGAATCTTCACTCCCCAGCATTGTCTCCCCCATTTGATGCTCCTTTAAGCACCAGCTCCCAGACTCCATCTTTCCTTTCCCCACAGCTGCTCTCAGTGGATGACCAGGACGTGAACTGACACCAGTTCCTTCACCATACCTTGTTATACTTTGCAAGGACTGACAGTACCAAGATACACAGCTACTGAGATGCCTTCACTGTTACAAAAGCATCCCATTCTCCTGTCTCTGTGGTCTCAGTTATTTTCTCAACTAATTCTGTAGTTCTTCATCTAGTTGGATCTTCAGTCTTTGCTATTAGCAGGCATTACAAAAATTATGACACTAAGTCCCTGAAGTGCCTGCAAATAAAAATGGATGTATGTGCACGTGCAACTTGCCAAGTAAATTTTTTCAACAGGAACACATGTGTAGCACAGTCTGGGGACTGATGTGCATTTGTTTGGTCTGTCTTTGTGTTTCTTTACACGTATATAGTTTGTCTGTAGCTGGAAACGTTAGGTGGTGTCAGCATCAGAAAGTGAAACTTAGGTTCAGCGTTTTTTTGATTGCAGTTTGCTAATATGGGTGGTGGTTTTAATGTTTTCCAGAGAATCCTTTCCGATGATTTTGGTGGCAAACAAAGTTGATCTAATGCATTTACGGAAAATTACAAGAGAACAGGGAAGAGAAATGGCAACAAAGCATAACGTAAGTTTGTGGGATTGTTTAATTGTTGTTTTAAGTCCCATTACAGGTGTTCAGAATCGAATCCCCATCTCATTCAGAGCTGAGTTAAAGCATTTATCTTAAAATCAAACATTTGCAATTACATTTTTCCACTACTGCAGAGTAGTAGGTATAGAGTTTCTTTCATGACCATCACATAGACCGTGCATACGAGGTGCCTGCAAGTGGTGAGAAAGATGAAATGTTCGAAGTGAGGGAAGAAGGTGCACCTTCCTAGAGTGAAAAGGCAGGGCTAGGCATTAGGAAGTACGCCCAGGTGTCTGTAGGTAGTGAGCTTGTTAAAGATAATGAAGTTACAGGGTTGTTAAGCCTATATAAATCTGTCCCACCATCTCAGCTCTGCCTTATTCATGCCATAGCTTAGCCTGAGAAATTGGTCTTGGACAGAGCCGTGGATGACATGATACTTCACTAATCACCGCTCAATGCCAGCAGCCTTGAATACCTGTAGGGAGACAACAGCTCCTGTAGGAGAAGCTGAATGGAAAGGTAAAGACAAACAAGCCTAGGCCTCTTGGCAGCTTGCTGTGCCTAAATGGCAATCTCTGTGGTGTTTCTAAACAGCCATGATGGGGAATTTGGTAGGGCAGGTTCTCTCCCTATCTTCCCCCAGGAAGCTGGTTTCTGTAGGAATCGGGACACCTAAACTGCAACATGTTGCACCCATCTATATGCACACGCTTTGGAAAAGGCTGTGTATGAACATACCTTATCAGAGGCAGTTTTATAAGTCTGCCAGCGTGCTGGACAAGCACTCTAGGAGGCCCCATCTGGCTGTCAGGCTTTGAAGGAGAAGATCATTTTACACCGAAGGGGAATTGTAGTCATGAAATATTAATGCAGTAGTCCTAATAAAATATGGCAAGCAAGAATTTTTGGCAAGTGCTCTTCTTTCAACAACCTTTGGCTATTTTCATGTCTGCTAGCACAGCTTAGAGGGAGAGAACATCTGACGACATGAAGGCTGTGATTATTCTTTCCCGAACCCAGAGCTTTGATAGCAGCTGGTTTGCCTAGTGCTTATTCCAGACCTTTTGTAAGCACTCGCTGGCCTTGCTTTGAGCAGGAAGGTGTTGATAACAGTGTCATGACAGCTCTTTGTTTACCTGTATTTTCCTCAGTCTCTTAAACGCCTGATCTCTCCAGCCTTTAGGGTTTTTCATTTCGAAACTGGTTTGCTACCGCTGTGTAGGCTGTTACTAATCTCTGTCGTGATACACTTCTCTCCTCCAGATTCCCTACATAGAAACGAGTGCCAAGGACCCACCTCTAAATGTTGACAAGGCCTTCCATGATCTCGTGAGGGTAATAAGGTAAGCTTCAAACTCTGCACTCGCTCACTACCCATGGACGGGACATGCAGGAGTCCTGGCCTGGAGAGCCAGGAGCCAACTTTTGGGGTGTGGGGGCCAGGTATGTTAGTTGGGAGTGAGAAATTTCTGGGATTTATTACATTTTTCCTGTATCTCCACAGAGATGTTACTAGCACTTAGTTAACTATCAGTGCAAGGCAGGCTGGGAACCATCTGATGAAAATACATTATTTAATAAATAGTGCAAAGGCCACTATAATGATCAGCTTTAAAAGGCAAGTGTTAAATGTTCTGGACCGGTAATTTGGCTTTTCATAGCTTTGTCTTCTCAGGGTTTCACATTGTGAGAGGTTAAAAAGGACTGGAAAAAATATATTCTACAAACTTCTAATGTTGTAGGTGACTTCTAACTTTTTGTGTTCACTAAGTGGAAAAAATTAAGCTGCTTTGTATGAGAAACAGCATGACCTAATGGCTAAGCCACAGGTTTCCTCCTCAGACTGCAGAGGTTTGTTCCCAGTTTTGGCATGAGCTGCCTTCACTCGCTCCGGCTAACGCCTGCTCTGCGGGCAAACCCCTGCTTGGGCTGCCAGTGGGGAGGGGCTGCCTTCCAAAGTGCTGGCTGCCCTGCAGGAAAAGAGCTGCAGCCACATCCCGGCGTCTCGGCCGATAACCTCAGATCTCTCTGAGATTTGTTTTTCTGGCATCAGTTTTCCGGGCCCTCGTTTTCTCATGTTCCAGGAGGGTGCTGAGCTGAAGTCATGCACCTCCCTGCCATGCAGTCAGAGTGCCCTGCTTGGCAGTTAAACCATGAGGTATTTATTCACAGCGTATTTGTACTTGTGAATATCTTAGAGCAGCCTCCGAGTCAGCCTCCATCAAAAGCAGATGGTACTGCCCACTCTTCCCACATGGCTCAAAAGCAGGGGGCAGAAAGCCTTTGGAGAGCTACAGAGCTGAGTTGGAAATGTCCCAAGCTATTTCCCAACTGTTCTGTAACTCAGCATTAGCTGGCTAGATACTCCTTTTGTGTTACAGGGAGCTCCTACCACCATCTATTCTACTCTGGAAAAAAAAAGCCCAACAAAGCACACAGAGCAAAAATCAGATGGTGAGGCTCTGTTTGCTTTTTAACATAACATGACTCCAGACAGGCACAGGCTGGAAGGGGGGTTGTACTAAGATGTGGCTAAGTTCAAGCTGTAAAAATGCATTCCTTGACTAGCAAAATAGTTGATCTGTCTCAGTTCCCTGAGTAGTTACAGTGAAAGTAGTTGCTGGCCAGATGAAACTCTTGGTGGCATCAGGGGCACCGGAGATGTTCACAAAGCTTGAATTTGGGTTAAGTGAGAGAACAGAGAGATGCTGTGTGACCTAGCTGGTCATTTGCCACAATGCAGCTTTGCTTGCTCTTTGGATGCTCCAAACTCTCCCCAGCATGGCATCACCCACCACACACCACTTCTTTTTTAAAGTAAGCTTTTCTAAATAAAACATAACTTTACAGCTCCCTAATAACTATGTTGTTCCTGGAGTGCTTTGCAAACGTAGGGGCTCCTCAGTGCCTACATGAGTTTGCAGGGTGAGGATGCTCGTTCAGGGTTGCCACTGTTCATACTCCTTGCACTGATCCTCAGTTTAGCTTCATGGAAGAAACTGTTGTCTGGAATTAATGCAGAAAGGAGTGGTGTGATTTGGTCCACCCAATAGATCTTCTCAGTTTCCTGATGTCCCTTTTACGCTGCAGCAGCACATACACAAGCATCATCACAGCAGAAATCTTGAGTGGGCATGGGATGTGGTTTTTGGGATCTCTTGAATAGTTGCAGAATGCTGCGAACAGCTTGTGGCTGTGTAGTGTTCATCCAATCAGCTCTAAAGTATTTTTTTATTTCTAGTTTTGAACTTTAAAGTTTCATGTAACTGAAGCCTCCAGCCTTCATACTTGCTGAAAAAAGAAATGTTACTAGTCAAAGCTGAGATTTTCAGATGGTTGCGAGCATTTGGGAGCTGAGGCTGAAAGAAAAACACCAAATAAAGCCATAATGATTTGTTCCCCAGCTATGTCTCATTCTGGTCCGAAGATAACTTGGTCTAAACACTCAGTGCCTGGCATATTACATAGCAGAAAGGCTGGTTTTGAAGTATTCAGACTTTGGGGTTGTTTATTTAAAACACTGTTTGAATCTACGGAAGCTGCTGGTGTCGGTATGGTTTATCTGGCAATAAAATCTAAGTCTACGGGCTGCCTACGGGGTGTTGGAGCTGCAGAGCTTTCGCCTATTGAATTTGTGCTGCTGGGCTGGCTGCAGACCGGTACAGCTGTGAACGGGCAGTTGGGCAAGGCCTGTTCTTAGTGAAAGGGGAGGAACCCTCAACATAACCTTGTACGGGTTTCTCACAACACACCTGGCTGATGGGGGCTGCCAGGACATGGTGCAGGAGGGCTCTCTGCTGTGGGTTTCTGGTGGCTGTGACATCAGACAGCCAGGGACAGCTTTCTGGGGTCAGCTCACACCCTTCTGTCTGTGCTCTGGTCCTCACAGCTTCCAGGGGAGGCCAGAGCCCCATCGGCAGCAGACTCTTTATTCATTCTTATTTGTCAGTTCCCCTCCATAACCAAGTCCGCAGCAGTGCGCTTGGCTAAGGGCAGGGCCAGCTGAAAGCGGATCTTTAGGGGAAGGTTTATATCTCTGTGCACTCGGTGTCTCTTTTGCCCTCCTCCCTAAGGAGCGCTAGCAGCAGCGTGATGAATGACGTGGCATCGCTTGGAGCATCCCTGTTTCCCAGAGCAGCCCCCTGGCAGGGGAGGAGGCAGCAGTTCACCCAGGGCAACCGGAGGCACAGTGCCCCGGCAGGACATACATCCCTGCCGTTAGCCTTAATGTTTATTTAATTAATGTCTTGTTAGCTCTGCAGAGTGGTGTGGAAGGGTTATATGGAGAGATTATATATATGCGCAAATATACATATGCACGCCAAGACGCTGTTCCGCTGGCTGCCTGGGGCTCTGGATGCCAACTCATCTGCTTGTGTCTCACCTGCCTTTTTTCCTGTTTGTCTCCCAAAATAGGCAACAGATCCCAGAGAAAAGCCAGAAGAAGAAGAAAAAGACCAAATGGCGAGGGGACAGAGCCACAGGCTCCCACAAACTCCAGTGTGTGATTTTGTGACAGGACTGCCTGGGAGTGCCTTGGACGCCTCTCTCCTCCCCCCTTGACCCACCGCCAACCTAGGCGAGGAGCAGCAGCACGATGCCCCCACAGCCCCCTCGGGCTCCCCATGGGGGCTCAGGCTCAGAGGAGGCAGCTCGATGGAGTCTGGACCCCCGCCCTGGGAGGGGGGGCTGCCTGTTGGGGCCAGCATGGGAGCCACACGAATAAGAGGCGGAAGGGATCAGCAGGACATAACTCTCAAACATCCCCAGCGCCTTCCACAGGGGCCTCCATGATGTTTATTT
>VZTU01020631.1:97441-137925 GCA_013400835.1 Zapornia atra | reverse complement strand
TAAAAAAAAAAAAAGAAAAAAAAAAAGAAGAAAAAAAGTGTTGGTTTTATCTGCAAACATTTCTCCTTGTGACCCATTTCTGAACAGCCATGAATAGCCCCCCTGTTTGGTACAGCCCTGGGCGGGGGGTGGTAGGGGGAGGGAAAGGGCTTTTCTTTCTCTAATTATTTTTTTTTGTCCTCTTCTCCTTTTTCGTTGTTTGCTCAGCGAGTGTTGGGTTGCAAAGAAACACGGCCGGGGTTAGATTTTTTGCACTGAACTCTCTCTTACACGGCGGTGCCAAAACACGACTTCATAGGAAAGTGCATAGATTTGGAGGAAGAAAATGAATTCCAGCTGCTCTGGGTGCTCCAGACATTGTGTCAGACTCTGGAGGGCAGCCAGCTCACAGACCATAAACTCCAGCTTAGGAAAGGAGGTTTGGGCTTGGATTACTCTTTTTTTTTTTTTTTTCCTTAGTCTTTTGTCAAGAGGTTTTGTTTCTGTTTTGTAATTTTGGGCATGTCAAACTTAAGACGTTTTGTTAACCTGGAAGTATTTAAATTAAAATAATTTACAAATGGAAGGGTATGTCATCTTTAGGCTGGGGGAGGAGGGAGAGAGGAAGTAAAACCTGAACTGAATTTGTTATCTGGGTGTTGAATTTCTCCCTCGTAAACGTGTGTAAAGTGGTGCAATCTAAATCCCTCTTTATTATTCCTTAACCTTTCCCTGCAGAGCCACTCTTGGGTAGGTGAATTGTTTTGCTTTTCCCAGGCTCATCTTGCACATGCACCAAAAAAAATCTGTTTATGGGCTTTGGCTCAATGTTTCTTTATTTCTTCTCTCCCCTTCGCTGAGAGTCGGTGACTTGAAAAGAAGATGTGTTTTGAAAACGGCTAAAGTGGGCTGTGTCTCTTCATAAGCTTGCTATATCTAAAATGTCTCCCTGAAAACAGTGGAGATGGAGTATCTTAATGCTTTATGAAAGGGCAAGGTGGAAGACCCGCAGCCGTTCAAGCCTTGGGCTGTGGCACCAGAAATACAGTTCTGCACATCCTGGAGGAGCCACACTTTCTCTCACACTTTTGCTGGCACCAAGAATTGCAGTGGCAATTTTTTGTTAATTTAATGGGTTGTCATCTGCTGGACTGAAGCCATCAGCTCCATTCACATGGTCACCAAACCCCTTTAAAGGTAACAACTTGCTTTTCATCAGCTTGAATCCTATTCAGATATGCTTTATGGGCATGACTTACAATATTGGCAGGGTATGAATGCCTGAGATTTGTGAGTCTGAGTGCAGAAAATCCTGGGATCGGATATTGAAGATACGTTCAAGATGGTGGATCATCCCAGAGTTAGTTGTTTGTGTTTGTCTTTGCAATCTATTTGCTGCTGTGTTTGTGGGGCTTTTTGACTCTCTGACAGGCCACCTTGTGAAATGGGATTATTTTTCAGGTGAGTGCACTAATGAAAACATTCTCCTAATTTGTTGGGTTGGGGTCAGAAGATGGCAAATGCCCGTGGCTGGCTCAGCAAGCTGCTGAGTGTGACGCTGGCTCTGCTGCCCCTGTCCTGTCTTGTACGATGACAGATGCCGGGACTGCATTAAGGAGAGGGATACTGGGAAGAAATGTCTTTCATGGCTTCTTGTGTTGGAGGTGGGCCACATGCTGCAGTAAGTTGCAACACTCTGTGTCCACTGTGATCTGGCTTCAAACCATCACAGCATTTTTCCCACTGTAACGTTTCCTTCTTGGCTGAACTGTGACGATCGAAACCATCCCGGCCAAATCCTGACTCTTGAGACTTGGCACTGTCTTCTGGGGGCAAAGAGCTCCCTGTAGGCATCTCATTTGTTCTGCCTCAAGAATTTACCTCTGGTAAATCAGAAGGTGTCTGATGTGTGCAGCCAACCCCATTTGCTGTAACCCCCATAACCACTTCCCAGCCCAATCTGTCTAGCCCAATGACTGGCTTTTCTTCTTTTAATTATGCACAGCTAATGCTGTGAAATCCCCCACATGAGAAGATGATGGCATTTTCAGGGAGCCCTGCTAATACCCTCTAGAGCCCTTCCACTTAAAAATAACCTGATTCCTCCTGAAACCCCTCATCCTTATTATTTTTATCAAACCCTTGGGAATAACTTGCCTGAAAACAGCATGTGTGTATCTCGAGTCACATCTGCTGGATACTCAGCACTGCGTGTGAGAAATTGTCTGCTTTTTCTGTAGTATCTTAATTGTTTTCTTCAGCTTCTTTAGCAACTAACAAGCTATTGCAGGATAATGGGGGAAGGAGGGGAAGGGATTAGATTGGCAACTGAATAGGGGTAGTGGCTAATGAGGAAAGCTGTGCCTGTTTATCTTGATGATCATCACTTATAGCAAGGAGTGTTTCCCAACCAGAATCGCATCTCTGAGGAGTCCAGGATGCTCAAAATAGTGAAGTATACAAAGCCTGCTGCCATCTAACTTGCCCTTTCATATCCAGGGCTGTTAGCAAACCAAATGCACCTTCCCTGCCATGCTCAGCACCTAGAGACCTGGCTCACAAGACACTGGTTGGTTGTACTTAAGCCTGCAGAAAGCACCAGCCTGGTGGGTGACTTAGTTTTTCCTATGGAGCATGTGGTGGAAAGGGACTTCTGCTGCAGAGACATGGAGAAGGATCCTGAAAAGGTGAGAAAGTTGATGGTGTGAGTGACCTAATGGCATCTTTAGCCCCTGGGTATATCTGCATTTGCTTGTCTCAGGGCAATCTGGTTCCTCTTCTGCTAAACAAATCTAGAAAGGAGACCTGGCCATAGCCTTGCCTTGCCTTGTTTTCAGTAGACATTTACAAACAAAATGAAAAGAGGACAGGGGTAAAACATTAGAAACTTACATTTGATAACCAAATGGCCTCCTTTTTTCATTTAGACAATATTTGTAAAATAACAAAAATGTTCTTAAGCTACATAAGGTTTATCTTTGTAAAGGTGTAATTCACTTCCCTGGCCTAGGATCTCATCCCAGCTATAGCACTGCCTTAAGGTGAATCACGTTGCTGTTTCTTCCTTCAGGTCCTTCTGGCTCTAGGGCAGGAGTAACAGCACTGTCTTGTTCTCTTACGGGCTTTTGAGACATGTGGCATTTATTGTCTGTCTCCTTTTGTCACTCAAGGGGGAGGTGGGAAGGATGAGAAGGAAAAGTACCTGTCTAAAATAATTATTTTCCCCTGGTATGAGCAGAGGACTTAATTACTACTTTCTGGCTGCCAACTTCAAATGGAACAAAAGCCTGAAAGCAAAAAAAAAACCCAAGCAAAAAAAACCTAACTGTGGTGGTAGGCTACCTACACTGCCTATCACTGGGGAAACTGCTCAGTGACGATCTGGGTACATCTAAGTAAATCATGTTGAGATGATGATGCTCAGCAGAAAAACAGGAGGGACGGTGATCAAGGCAAGCAGGAGCTTAACAAGGGGCTGAGATTGCTTGGTTTGGATCAGATGTTTCAGTTTAACAAGAGGCCATTGCAGTACGTTGCTATGTTCCTTAATCTGTCATAATTAATTTTGGCTGGCTCTTTAAACCTACAGCTGTACTTGAATTTGTAAAAGGGGAGAGGCTGAGGGGTTTAGACATACATGATGTGTCTCGTCTCGAGAGGAAATAAGCATTATTGGGCACAGAGAGGAGAGCATTGTAATACTGGCTCAGGGGGTTCTTTTTTTTCGCTTGTTACCATCCCAGGGCCAAAACCAACTGCCCAGAGCCTTGTTCGGCTCCAGTGATTTGCTCAGCTAAGAGTAGATTATAATAAGGAATACAGAATATGAGTGTTCTAAGAAATAACTTGTAGTCTACTCCAGATGTCAGGCTTCAGATATGTATTTGCTAATGAGGGCTTGAGAGAAATTTGTCATTAGAGAAGTAGCAAAGCCTCTGTGACAACTGCCACATCTACCTGTGCACCTGGGACTGGGCAGAAAAGCACTGTGTCTGGAAACCCATATCTTGTGAGTTGGGGTTCAGTGGGTGATCTACTCCATCTGCTGTAGGCTGGGCACAAAGGAGAAACTTTAGTGCATGCCTGCAGTACTGCATTACATCTACACAGCAAGCATTACAGTGAAAAGGAGATGAAGGGTGCTGTGGCAGAAGGAGCATTGCAGTTCTTGGTCACTGCTCCCTGTGTCGGGAGGTCTGCTGGGGCCAGCGGTCACATCTGCTCAATTCTGTGTCTTGCATGTATGCATTTAATGCCATTTGAGATGCCCCAGGGCATCCCAGGCATTTACCGAGACTTTCAGTTGTAGCACGGGACCTATGGGAGATCTGCGCCCTACTGGAGCAACAGTTAGCAGCCAGGTAAGATTCACCTGAGCAGCTGAAATAGTTCTAGATATGTCTTCAAGCAGCTAGTTGAGCAGCTAACTGGTGGTTTGAGAGCCCTTTTCTGTCTCGCAGCAGTGCGCTGACAAAAGCCTGTGGATGTTTTAAGTGTCCCTGGATATTCTAGCTCTTCTGCCAAGTGCTCTCCCCTGGTTTTTAGGGACTCAGTGATGGACTGAAATGAAGTCTGAAGCAGAAGTCACCAATTTTGCGAAATGTATTATTTGCATCTTGCAGCTCAAGCGATCTCAGGAGCATCACTTGCGCAATTAGGCTGTAAATAATTCAGTGTTTGCCTATCAGGGATTCCATCGATATTATGCAGGCTTTTTGCTTCTTTTTCTCTCACATGCAAGGGGAATAAATATTTCATAGATGATCTCATGGACACAGTTTCTAGGATGACATGGGACTTGCAGCAGAACAGAGCAGGGAGATGACTCTGTGTATGCCAGAACCCATGATAGGGAGACGTGAGTAGTGACAGCACAGAGGTATGCTGGCAAATCACTGCCGCTTCCCTCCATCTCCAGGAATGATGCAGAAGTGGCCAACAGGTCAGGCAAGCCAAGGCTTCCTGAGGCAGAAGTGTGCGGGCAGTGGGTCACTGCTGTGCGCAGTGCTGAGGGGAGGGGGCTGCGGGAGGAAGGCTTGTGCTCAGTACATGAGACCTGCCAGGTCACTGGGCACAGGGGTTAGTGTTTCCAACAGTGGTGAGGATGTCCAGCAGTGCTGAGTGTGGACTGGATGGGCAAAATCCCCTAATCTGCCTCGTGGTTTGGGACAGCTTTTTTCCTTCTTTTGAATTGAGGGTTCTGTTTGCCAAATCCTGGGGGACCAGCAAACATCACTCCAAGGCCAGCACATGAGTCTGACTTGCCACAAGCATTACTGCTTCTCTAGTTTCCATCCTTCCTCCCAGGTCTCTCTCATGCAGACCAGGGCACGTGACAGTCTGAGAGCCCAGACTGGGCATGTGGTCAGGCCCAACAGCCACAGAGGAGGGACTCGGACAAAGTTCTGGATTTGCTCAATAAGGGAGTGGGAGCAAGAGGAGAAAGAAGGAGCTTTGTGAATTGGGATCGCATTCTATGAAACCAAATCCTCTGCAAATCTTGGTACGAGACATTGTATGGCCTGTGATTAGGACAATCTCTGTGGAGAGGTCAGCCCAGCTGAACAAGTCATGAGCTGGTCCTTGGACTGCCGGACGCAGAGGTGGTTATCCTATGGCTCCTATGACAGCAGTTCCTCTCAACTGCAGTAGCCAAGCCTAACTCGCCCCGCCCGGGGACCCACAAGGGTATTTGGTGTGCCTCTTTGCATCTCAATGGTCTGCATCCCCTTCAAGTAGGAGCCATGGTGCTGGGAACCCACTGAAAGGCCTGGGCACATGCTTACAGGGCAGCGGTTTCTTTTCTGCAAGCTCCATAAGAGCTGTGTTTCAAACAACAGGCCCTGGGATGCAAGCCGACAAAAAGCAGGAAATTCGAAGTGAAGGCTGATGCTCCGGGCTCTGCTCACACAATTGTGGAGGTTGAACAAAGCACAATGGTGTGAGCTGGGGACAGGGTGCTGCCCGCCATCCCCAGGGAGCTTCCTGCCTTGCCTTGCCCTCCCCTCGTTCCCATCTCCAAGCCTTCACAAGAGTTTAAGCCAGTTTCTGGCGTTGAGTTTCCCACAGAGCTGATCACAGAGTTTCATTCCCACGTTTTGGTTTTTTTTTGCTTGGCTTGATGAGTTTCTTTGTTTCTGTCAGCACCCTTGGACCAAAAGGGCTAGCTTGCTGCTGCGGGGGGTGTCTGGGCAGCCTTTGGCAGGAGGTGTTTCATGGGCAAGGGGAGGCACACCACCAACATGAAATACTTAAAGTCAGAGGTGGCACTTTGCTACGGTTTTGGTGAATTTACTCTAACATGTAGCAATTATTCTGGGAAAATTAACACACTACCTGCTGCTGTAAGAACAGAGAGGTGGTAGTAATAATCTTTCATTTCAGGATCTTAAAGCATTCATGAATCAATCCAACCTCTTCGCAGCCAGGACACTTAGAGGTGACAGATCTTGTTCCATATGCTGCAGAAATGAGAACACAGAGATCTGAAGCATGGAGAAAGAACAAGCTGAAGTTGGTGAGATGCCTGGACACCTAGCACTGCTGGGACTTGCACTCAATTTGCTTCAAGCTGAGAAATTACAACTAGAGAGTTAACTGAAGATAACTCCTGCAAGAAGAGGTCTGAGGCCAGATACCTTGAGAGGCTCAGTCCCCGATACAAACTGTAAATACCTCCTAGATATAGCCTGGTTGCAGAAGTGGCATATTTCCCAGTATTTTCACTTGATTTTTCTTCCTAAACAATCCCTCTCCTTCCTAATTTGGGATTCATCTTACCACGTTGTGGAGATAAAATAAAAATGGAAAAGCTCGCAAGTTCTACTTCATTTAGGAAAAGAGTCTTTGTAAAATGCCTCTGGACTTATTTACGTAGCTGCTTTGGGTTTTTACAGAACAAAAGCTGGACTCTTCCTTGTCCCATGGAGTTGCCAATACCAGTGACTGTATCAGCAATGGGCTGCCCTGGGGCAACAAACCCGTGAGGACCAAACGTAAGCTGTGTGAGCCCACAGCTGGGTCACTGTTTCAGGTTTCCAAGGGGCAGAGGGTAATGCTTATTTTTAAAATGACAGGTCCTTTGAGACTATTGTCCTAAGGGAATGACAAACAAATGGTACTATCTAGTGCCAGCCTGGCTGCTCCTCTTAGCATCCAGAGGGCTTTCAGAACTGGCCGTATAAATAATGTTACCAATGGTTGTGGTGATTAAACTACTTCCACTTTTTGGGCCAGAGTTGGCATCAGCCTGACCTGCATGGAGGAAGGCTGCCTGTGTGTTTCCTATACCTTATTGCCAGCTAACCGTAGACTTATTCAGTCCTAGTAGTGGTCTCAGTTGAGTTTCATCTTACTGTAACCAGGGACTGGTACTTGTAGCATTGAAATATCACCAGAGAGTCACTTTGATGATGGCACAGTGTCTTTCGCTGCCCAGTTTCCTCTTCCTGCAACAGCTTTTTACCACAGTTTCTGTAAATGTGGGACAGAGCCAGTGTTCCTCCCTGGAGAGAGGCTGGTGTCTTGAGTTGTCGATGTGAGCTTGGGTTTGTGTTCACTGCAGGGAGCAGCTACAAGGAAAGGGTGAAATTCCTTGCCAGCTTATGTCACTAAGAGGGCCTTAGCATTGCTTTGGGGCGATTTGGCTGTTTCCCAGAAATAAGTCCCCTGCTTTGACCAGATGAGGACAGGAATGCTTTGTATTTTCACATGGTGCCAGGATTAGCTGTTTTATAGGGAGGATAGACCCCAGGAGGGCATCTGTGAGGAGGGGTGGCCTTACCTGCTGTGGGGACTGCCTTGTCCCAGCACTGTCTGTTAGTCCCACTGACAATGTCCTGTAGCAAATGCAGGCAGGGTGGGTGTCATGAGGTCCACAGGACACAGCCAGCAATTTGGTGTCTGGCATGACTGGGGAGGTCCATTCCCACTTGGGACCCCTTCTCGGGTGTGCAGGGTAGGTACTGCCAGCAGGACTGCCAGGCACTGGGCACCACTGCGAACCCCCTGGGGTTTTCAGTAGGGGCATATGCAGCTTTTCCAGACTCACCCCGTCCCATTCTTCTTCCTACTGGTGCAGAAAATAACCCAAGGTACAAGTAAACAGCCGAAAAATCTTCTTTAACATCTTAGTTCTTTGTGCTCCTTCTTAGCAAAGGTTGGGAGTAAAACTGCCTGAAAAACAAGGGTGAAAAATACGCCAAAGGGTGAGAATGCAAAAAGGAAACAAAGTGATCTGCACTTGTGCTTGTGGTAGATGTTTTTTTTATTATTGTGGGTTGTTCAAACACCCAAAAAAAGAAAAGGAGAAGTGGAGGCGGCAGCCTCAAATCAAGCATAAGATTTCAAACAGTTCACAAACTTTTTCTAAATATATTAATCTTCCAAAGGCACTTTAGCTTGTTAGTTAGACCTAAATAACCATGACCCATTACTTATTGAGCAACTAAAATCTTTTGAGAGTTCACATTTATACTCCAGGAGATTGTAAACCAAAGGGCTGGAAAAAAAAGCTCCCATTTGCATGTGAATATTTAATACGTCTGTTTGGAAAGCTGCTGCGCCGACATTAATTTGGGCAGATAATCAAGTAAGTATTAAAATACACAATTATGCAGAGATAAAATTAGAACAGGAAAAAGCTCTAAGTTAAGCCAAAAGAAAATGGTTTGTAAAGACCTTTTGGCGATGGCCTTTCAAACACAATTGGAACTAAACACTGGAGTTGTAACTTTATATTCGGGATTACAGCTCAACAGCAGTATCAGTAGTATCTGGCATGTAAATATAGGATGGATGTTCACTTTATTCCCCAGGGATACACTTCAGAGCCTGTGCATGTCACCCAGAGCCTTTCTGTTAAGGCTTTGGATCAGGCTCCATCACCTTCTGACGAGGGACTCCCGCTATTCCTTTAATCGGCAGCTTGCAAGGGAAACAAAAAGTGAAACACGTTGCAAAAGCCAAGCTCCAACAGGAGTTCTGTTCAATTATGTCTTTACATTAAACTGTAGCTAATGTGCTTTTACCAGATGTCCTGATGAAATACTATTAAGAGCCGGTGCATTGCATTAATTAAAGTGAAATTTCATAATGAATTCTTCTTGCAAGGCAGCAGGGATGAATCGGTGACCTACATAACCTCCCTTCTCTCCGAAACAGCTTTCTGAACTAATGAAATGAATCCCCCTGGTTGTGGCAGGAGAGCGGAGGGAGCTGTGCTCTGCATCCCAGCTACACACTGCGACACGAAATAATCCGGGCGCTCTCGGCGGGCATTGTGGCTGGCGTTTCATTGTGTCTAGCAACAAGAGGGAACTTTCAGAGGCAGAAGGACTCTCCATTGAGGGCACCTGGCGTAATGGGAGGCTTTTGAAAGCTCCATTAAAATTCTTGGACGGTCCCTCGCAGAGAAGCCGGGGGATAAGCTGCCTGACCCCTCTACCTTATAAACCAGCACAAACATGCAGACAGTTAAATGCACATTCGTTTGAGCGTAAGGAGCTTAGGCTGTGTCATTAAAATATAATCCACAGCGCACAACAAACACACATGCAGCTGGCAGGCTCAGACCCAGTTTTGCAGGCGCTTTAGGGGTGAAGCAGGAGAAAAAAGCGTCACATAGCTCGTGAGTGCGGGCCGAGGATGGGGAGGAGGGGAGACCTCTGCTCCCTGGCATATGTTTTAAAAGAGAAAATATGCCTGTGAATTCCAATTATTCCTGCATTAGTACATTTTTTATTCATGGTGGTTTGAGATTAAAAGCAATTTATGATGTTTTCTAAGTCTCAGCAGTCTATGTTTCACCAAGCCGTGGCAGTGCAATCAAAACGGTGCCCGTACTGATACCAGCTTGCGCCAGTGAGTCCTAATTGCCTGAAAGATAATGGTGTCATTAAAGTCTCTTGCCCCTGTGAGCCTTGTGCTCCTCAGCAGAAAAGATGTTTTTATTGTTGATTTCAAAGGAGCCCTCAGTCACTGCTGAAGCACATTGTCCCTTCAGAGGCTCTGGGAGCCACTGGTCTGTAGCAGCTTTATTTCTCTGCTTTTTCCCTTCTTAGGCAGAGGACAGGGGAGGGCAATAGAGGGAGATGCAGAAAAAAATGTTGACTTTTCATCAAGCACAGTGAAATATAAATCAGACATTATTCAATTAGACACCGTGAGGGGAAGGAGCGGCGGAGACCTTGCGGGCTTCTAGCAACAGAAACAGCTCCAAAAAAACACCAGCTTCACCAATAATTTTCAATTCAGTAATCATTTTGACAGCAAAGTTGTGGCCAGCTTCTTTATTCATACAAAAGGCACGCGGCTCTGCAATTATGCCTTAATTCACAGCCATCCTTCTTACTGGACAATTTCAATTAAGAAATGACCTCTCCCTAAAACATTCAATTCTGCTACATAATTCATTCCTGTCTTCATCTAGTAGCATCTTCCTAAAAGGCAGAAAGACACTTAAGCAGGTAAATCAATCACTTGTCTGTGTATGAGTGTGGGGTCTTTTAAACAGAAGTTTATTTTTATTTACCCGCACTCTGAGCCTTGCCAGATCTTGTGCTCCAGGAATCACCTTTCTGTTCGCTTTGCAGTGCCCTGCTCCATCAAGGAGCCTGTCTTCACCAGGGACAGCAATACAAGACCACACAGCGGCAATGGTGACATGCAGAGGTAGCCTATTAGCAAGCATTTCCTGCATTTTTGCCATGCAAAATGAAACCGAGATGTATTTCATCTCTAAGAACTAGCACAAATACTATCAACTGAGCCAGCACAGTCAGTGGCTTGGTTTGCAGAGGGGCTGCAGTCCATCTGACCTGCTACCCTCATAGAAACCACTACAGTTAAATGCTGGCTCAGTCCTGCTGAAGGGACTTTGGGTAGGCCATTACAGTGTACTGCAGAGTGCTCACCTGATGCATGTGTTACAGAGACAATGCCTTGCATCGCTGGTGCAGGGTGCTGTCAGGCAGAACATTCGTACTTTGCAGCTTGCAAGAGTAAAGGGTCTCTCCATAAATCAGCACCCAGATAATTTTTTCCTTTCATATTTTCCTTCTCCTTATCTGCCTTTCATTCTCTTAGCCGTTGTCTTTATTCCTCCATCACTACCTTTCCATCTTCCTTCTGTATTATCCTCCATAGCTGGTCTATGAACCAGCAATCTTCATTGCATCACCTTTCCAGAGCATTCTCTGTTGTAGTTTTTGCCACCAACACTCCATCTGCTTAAGACTTACTGGCATTTAATGTTTTTGCTTTGCTAAAGCCTTTTTGCATGTAGGATCTAAAATGTAGTCCTGCTGCTGGGGACTGTGCCCACAAGGTGACACAGATCAGAGGCTTCATCTGCACAAAGAGGAGTCTTAGCCAGTTGAATGAGCGGAGGGACCTTAGAGGTGGAGGGGAGCAGTAATTAGACAAAGAAGAGCTTAGCACGGCTTCCCTGAAACTTGAGCGTGGAAGAGAGATTGTTTAAACTCCAAAAACAAATTTGGAGGACCCTCCCCCTCCCCGCCCTTTTCAAATGCTGCTGCAGCCTGCAAGGCAGGGAGGCGGGAGGTCCCAGCAAGCCAAAGGGGCTCATTCAGGACCACACTGGAGAGCCCCGGGCAGCGACGCAGGCAGCTCTCTCCAGCCTCCCAGTCCCCCTGGTGCACACTGGGCCCTGCCAGGGACTCACCCGATATCCAAACCCTGCAAACTGTGACGTCAGGTCTTAATTCAGTGTATTCAAAATCCACACTGGTTTATTTGTTTTCATAAAGGACCAGAGCACAAATGGCAGTAAATCCATGAGCCTTTTGGCTTAATCCCATTTCAGGCACAAAAAAAGAAAACCTTGCCTCACAGCCACAAGCCCTCTGGGAAGAGCTGGCTCTTCCTATGTTTTCCTAACTATAATTTTACTCTGTCATGTGCTGTCATCTTCCGCTCCTCCTCGAGAGTCACTTGAAAAAAAAAATAATCTGTTGTCAATTATAATGACAATGCATTGAAGATGGCTTACAGCAGAGACTGGAGCTTTATAGCAGCCGGCTGTGAGAAATCCGGGTTGTGAGAGAACATTGTGTGTGTCCTAGAGACTACAGCTTTTAAAATAAAAAACCTCATTCTAGTTCACTGGGGCTTTTTAATGAATTGCCATATGCAACAATGCCTTAAAGGAAGCATCAGTGATTACCCATCTGACTCAGCTCCTTCGGTATTTACAAAATAAAAGAAGAGACAGCACCCTGAAAACCCTAAACCTACCTGAAGAGGTCTACTGAAAATAAGGATGCCCCCCACTTTAAAGGCAACGATGTAGTAGTCATTAAGAGGAGCAAAAGCTTTCAGAGAGGTGGGACTTTGGAGGCCACTCCATGTTCTTACCATGGTTAACGTTGCTCAGAGGAATGATACACCCGCCTCTGAGTCATGGACCAGCTGCACCACACACAGTCCAGGAAACAGACTGATGGCGGCAGGTGCCAGTCAGATACCAGTAAAGGAAATCGTGTTTTACACTGCTAGCAAGAGCTAGGATGAGGCCAGGAGCAGCGGTCCTGATGGTACAACCCAGAAGGAAGCAGTTCTTGTTGGACCATGAGGACACGGTCCAGTGAGGGGTAGGAGTCTTGTGTCTAGAGCCAAGGATGTTCTGTTCCAGCTGGACACCGGTGCACTACAGCTTTTCCCTCTCAAATAGACGTGCTGGTCACAGCATTTAATCCTCTGTGTTTGGATGAGGTGTGCAAGTGAAAAGTCCAAACTACCATGGCTCCCTCTGCAGTTGTAGGATGAGATGGGCTCTTCTCCCACTTAACACAGGCACTGCTGCACATCCTCTCTCCAACAAATATACAAGGGCCTCTGGAGACCACAGTCCTAAATTAGACACACCTCAGGTTGGGTTGTGCAAATACTCACCTCAGCACCAAGAGTTAGTGGAGAGCTCTGGTTCCCCTGTCCCATCTCACCACCCTTCCATGTGGTGCGCTTACCCTGCACCCTGCGGGGCTCTCCCAGTCCTGTTGCAGCCTGTACGCACAAACCTAACCACTCCTTCAGGTCCAAAAGTGTGTTTTAAAGCATCCCAAATTGGATTGCTCAGAATAGCCCCTGCACATGTGGAAGAAGGGTGGTGCATCCCGATCCATCAGACTTGCCGTGCATGGGACACAGTATCCCTCCACACTTGACCGGGATTTCGGGAGGCCCAGCAGCCCAGGCTGGCAGGTATCCAGATATCCTCTAGCTCTGTCTCAGTAGAGATGGCAGGTCTGCACACTTCCTTGATGCCCGCCCTGCATTCATCTTCTGTTGCTCCTGGGCTTGTGGCTTCCAGGGTAAATCTGGGTCAACATCTTTCCATAGGATTTCTGTTCCCTTCCTGCTATGGCTGGCAGAAGGAGATGTGCCAGGACAGTACTGAGGGGCCATTGATTGATGAGGAAGGACGGGCAGGGAATGAGGGGGTTTTGTTTAACTGTGTCGAAGCTGTGCACAAATGCTCAGACACACAGACAGGCATTGCTAGCAAATATCAGTAAAAATCAGAGACTGATTGTAGGAAAATCTCTTGTTTTCTCAAAAAAAAAGGGCATGGATCCATTTGAATCAGTGGGAAATTCAGTGTTGGCTTTAACTGGGGCTAATAGCTGCTCAGGTTTTCACAATTTTAAGCCATTATTCCTAATATATGTAACAATCTAAGTTTAAAAACCACACTTAGACCAATGCAACTCTGACTGTTGGAAGACCACAAGAAAAAAAAAGGTCTCATCCCTATTTCAGTAAATGTGCAGGAGGATCAGTATGAGTAAAAGCTCTTGTTAGTTCTCTCATGCTTTTCTCTTAGTAATTGGATGATATTTTGGGGATGGAATAATCTGTGGAAGTCGCTTTCTGTAGCATGCGCTGCTAACCCTCTTTTTCCTTTTTTCTTTTTTCTTTTTTCTTTTTTTTTTTTCCAGAAGATCCTTTCGAAATTAGACACAGCTTCTGGAATCAACCCAGACACTGCTTTTCAAGCCAGAAGCATTTGTATAAGCATCATCAATCATGCCACTGGCTCTTATTGCTACTGTATATTCACTTTCTACCTGGTTTGAATTCCTAATTGGCTCTGCTGAGCAACTTAAAGCCCCAAAGAAAGTGGTGGAAGGGAGATGGGGGAGAGTATTACTTCCCCAGCTGGGATCAGGAGGGCTTCTTCCAAATTGCATTGATAAAGTCCGTTTCCTGGAGAAAACAGACAAGAGGCAGTTGGTAACAGGGTGAGTAAGAGTCGGATGCGATGGGATATGATGTATGAAAGTATGTACAACTGGCTCAATTATCATCAGAGCAGTTGGCCTGGCAGCTGCTTCTATCATGTGTTTCAGGCTCGTGTACTGTAAGGCAAGCACATGAGAAGTCATTTAGACAGGAGCAAAGCAGATAATTCAAGAAACAAGGCTGTTTTTTTCTGATTTAAGTACAGGAGAACAATGCAAGAGATGTTCTGTGCTGCCTAGACAAAGATTTCTCTTTCCCTGCCTAGGAAACCACTGCTGCTCTCCCCATCCTCCAGCCCTCATTTATAGCCAACTCTTTGTCACAATAATGTTCTCTCCAGCTGCCTGGAGTGATGTTAAGTGGGTGGGAGCACCCTCACAGGCTGGTGACCCAGGGCACGGGCACAGTCCAGGCCAAGCCAGAGAAAGGGCTGCCCCCTCCACCCAGCGATGATGAGTCAGATCCCTCCACAGCCTCAGGTACAGGGAATACAAAGGTGTCTCAGAGGTACCCCTCCATCTCAGGTGCATAGTGAGCTCGAATGGCAGCTCCATTACCATCTAGTGCATTTATTTCATTGCTCTTCATCCCTTACTGCCCCCCAACCTATTCCCATTAAGCACTCACACATGCTGCTGGAAGCCAGGGCAGCTGTACTCATCTATCAAAGCCTGTCAGCTTGAGAGCATAGGCTCTTCCCATTAATTAAGCAAATATAATGTGATTAGCTAAGGCTGTAAATGTTTCTAGGCCCACTTAGCAAACTACAAAACACCGAGCATCAGAGCCTCTTATTTTCACATGCTCTTGTCATCTGAGGTGCTCCTCTGGGGTTAAGATTTTATTTATTTATTTAATTTGTTCTTAAATTTTTGTCTGTGAGAGAAAATAGGGAGGTGTGACAGAAAGTACTGGGATTGGGTCATATTTTTGTAGTTCTTAAATTGCTGTTTGAATTATAGAAGCTTGAAGAAGAAATTATTTTCTACACTTTTAAAAAAACCTTTCTGCCTACGTGTTTTTTTTTAATGGATCTAACAGGAACTCTGAAAGCTGAGATTTTGGTAAAGATCTATACATCATTTGAGATTTCTACTTGCTTTGAAAAATATATGCTTCTTAGTAGTTAAGAATCTAAACTGGGGTGCTTTATGCTGTCAACTTGAAAGCAAATGGAAGAGTCATTGGGAAGTTGGACACAGAATAAGAAAATTCTTGAATTTAATGAGAGGTATGAACAAGATCTACTTAAGGTCTTAAACCTAATGTGGGATGGAGGTGTCTAAATCTAATACTGTGATGCCGAAAAATCCCCATTCAGCTTCTGACAGTCTTTCAGATGTGTAAGTTCCCTGTTTAAGGCTCCCTAGATCTTTACAGTTGTTGCAACCTCTGGGTCTTAGATGTGCTCTATCCCATCCGGGCTGAGCCATTCAGCTTGTCACGTGCATCTACAGCTCTTTGGGTTCCAGAAATTTCTCATTCCTCTTCCTAAATCCCTGCAGCAGCTCAGCCTGGTAGGCACGCACTAAGAATACCTCAGACAAAGCGGCTGTGCCTACACAGGCAGCTTAGGCCACTCAAGCTCCTAAAAATTTAGACTTCCTAGCAGCTTGCATCCACACGTGGTTCACAGCAAGTTAAGCCCAGTGCCTGACATCTCTCACTCTGCAACTTCTGTGCCAGTAATCAAGATCAAAGTCCTGGCACATCACATACCTTCGTGTGGATGTAAAAAATAACTGAGACTCAAACTGCAAGAGTCATTTCCTGAAGCCAAATTCATTTAAGCAAACCCTTTCACCCAGCCCTAGCACCCTCTGTGCAATCTTTTAGATAACCCAAATTCCCAACTTTGTTTCCAGAAATCTGCTGGGGTTTTTTTCTCCATGAGAGATGAAGAAGCTATCATCCTGGCAGGCAAGAGACGAGTGGGGATGCAAGCCTGGTAAGTACTTCTCCTGCAAGGCAAAAAACCCCAAAATATTTAGGGAGCCTGTTTTAAGAAAGTGTTCCCTACAGTCCCTGTCTCCGTGTTCTCACAAATGTCCTGGGGCAAATAGGGAAGCAAATGCTACTGAAAGCACTTTAACTCTCTCTGAAACAGTCCAGCACAGCAGATAGCTGCTGCTCTCAGCAGGCAGAAGGAAAGGGCACATGGGAGAAGGTTCAACAGTAGCATCTCACAGCCTGATGCTTTCTGAGGGCTTGGTATTCCAACTGCTCCCTCCAACCTCCTCCCAGGGAGCACTTCTTATGGATGAGATGGAATTGAAAGGGAGAAGAGGGCTGTTGCTACAGTTATCATTAGATTAGATGTGAGGTTTGCCCTTATGGTAGGTCTGTGCTGCTTGAGATCAAGCCTGATCACTGTCAAGACCTATTTGTAGAGGTGGAGCCACAAACGTGCCTGGGTCTTTCTCTTGTAACAAGCAGTTGCAGCTGCTGCTGGGGCAACAGCAAAGCCACATTTTGTATAATTTCCTAGTGCTGGGATCAGCAAGAAGCAGGAAGCCAAGGGCTAGTTCACCTCTCAGCTGGAGGAGATCTCTCTCATCAAGACAGTGTCTCACTGCAGGCTTGTATGTGTTTTTACATGAAGAAATTCCCTGTTTCTCCTGGACCAAAAGCAGAGAAATGGACTGTCAGGCTTACGTGGCCAAGGAGGAAGAGAGGTGAAGAAGCCTAAGAGGCATTCTGACGAGGTCTTAGGTACCCAGGTCTAGTGAAAACCATGGGACCCTAATGCATGGGGGGGTGAAACTGTACTAGGTGACACTATGCTTCTCCAGACAAGATCTTCTGTAATGTTTCAACACCTTTTTTTATCAGTGGTGGTTAGATGATTGAATGCTTTCAGAAATCTGGTCTCTACCCCTCTCAGAAATTCGAGCTTTTCCCTACAATTTATTCTGTTGAGGTGCAGCCTCTACCAATAATAGTAGAAACCTAAATATTTTACTCAGGGGACCTAAAGAGCCTTTTTTTATACCTCAGTTTGATGCTGGTATTCAGATAATGTTGATGTAATGTCTCCTTTAAAAAGACTGTAATTATATTTACCAACACAGTCACCGAAGAGCCATTTATAAATTGTATATATGACTGCAATTCGGCATGTGCTGTGAGCATTTCATTGGGTTAGTCCTAACATCACAAGCTAATAATACTGAAAAGAGGGATATGGGTAAATCACAGAGGGCACTGCACTCAGTATATAGCTAACAGTGATTAAGTAGTCTCTGCTTTCAGAAGAAAGATAAGGGCCAAAAAGAATAGGTCCCTCGATAAGATCAGGTAATTCTTATATATGGTCCTCATGACACAGGCATAAATCACTATAAAACCCATCTGCAGATCTAAGGGGTGAAATCATAAATCCTGCTTTATAAATGAGACCTGCACATCTGATAGTGTACATTGTTCCAGATTTACAGCAGCTGTAAATGATGTACTAAGGTTCACAAACCCGTTTGCAGTGTCTGGCTGAGAAGAAAGGAGGTAAGATTTTTCCAGGGAGGAGAATGTATTTCAAGATGCACTCAGAAATGAGAGACCGTGTATGCAAGTGAGAAACTGATGCTTTCCACATCTTGACTTTATACTTGAGAATCTCTCTCCTCTGGCCCTGGTTTCTGTAAATCCATGGCACTGTGTTATGCCTTCCCTTTTGCTTCCAGGTCTGACGAAGTAAATGCGGCTGATGGGGCCCAATACCCAGCTTTGGCTGGTTGCTGGAGCACAGCGGCCTCAAACCACAGAATCATTTAGGCTGGAAAAGACCTTTAAGATCATGTCAGACTTTCCTTCATTCACTGAGCAGGTCACCTTGTCATCAAATGAGATCAGGTTAGTCAAGCAGGACCTGCCTTTCGTAAACCCATGCTGATTAGGCCTGATATCTGGTTGACCTTTCATGCCGGCCAGCAGCCTGCACCCTTCCCCAGGCTGCAGCTTTGCATGCCAGCTTCTCCTGTCAGTGGCAGATGAAAGCCAAGTGGTCAGTTAAGCAAGCCAGGGCTGGGAGCTGGATGATCCAGCATCTTAACTTTGTTACAGACCATCTTCTGTATTGAGTTGGATAACTTGTCTGTCTTCTCTTCTGGACATTGGTGGGTGCACCTCCCCTGGGACAGGCTCACCTTCATCTGACTGTGGAGCTGCCTCACATTTGTAACACCTGTGCCCCACTCCAGGGTGTTCACTGTTCCATTCACAGTATGAAGCATCTCCCAGGGGCTGCTCTCATGATGGCAGGTTTGGGGTTTGGGCTTACCCATCTCCTTGTGTTGCTGCAGCTCTCTCAAATCCATTTGGCAGTGTGCATATTTGTCTCTTCTGTTGTCAGCAGAGACAGGTTATTTCCCTGATACTCTTGTGTAGTTTGACAATGCTAAACACAGGGCAGAGGCTGACGTGGCACATCTTTGTGTATATGGCATTTTCTTAGTTGCACCCACTCTCCTTCACACCATTTCCTCTGCAAGGGCTGATGAGGAGTAACATATCCATGCCTGTGCTTTCCTCACATGCTGTTTAAGCCTCTGCCTGTTATACTGAGGCATTATCTAAAATGCATGACAGATTATTTAATTTTGTGTTCGGTGTTGGGACTGGGACCTTGGAGACATCCTGGGTTTCTTAAAGCATTTACATTTCATGTTCCTTAGGATGCTATCCCAGCAGCGCTCTTGGTCTTGGGCTTTAGATAGCCAGAGGAAGGTGGCCCTCCCCATGTGGGCTTTCCCTGGGGGAAAAAAAAAAGTCTTTATCCTTCATTTTTAGCAACTTTACTGTGAACTTCCAGTACTGCTTGCAGCTGAGGTTAGGGCAGTGCAGCAGTGCAAGTTAGCACTCCCTGTTTCAGTACTACACTGAATTTACTTTTCTGTATAATTGAGTCCAGCAGCTTGGCTTCTTCCAAAGCAGTTGAAGCTCCCAGGTGTGAGCTCTCTCTGTTTCCAAATGTCATCTATGTAAAGTTCAGTACCTCCTGAACAATCAAATATGTTGCTGTGTTTTCCTGCAAAAAGCGCCTCGGGGAATGAGCGTAACAGAAGTGTCAGTCTGAGGAAGACGTGACTCCCAAAGGGTGAACTCAGCATGCAGCAATAGGGACTTTGTTTCTGTAGGAGCACCTGCCAGGCGTCTGATGATGCACATAGAGCTATTTGCTACCTGTCAGCTCCCCAGAAATCTTTCTTTTGAAGTTAGTAAACACCCCTTTCTTGTATTGAAGATTTCTTTGGTTTTTTTTTTCCAGGTATACACAAATACAGCATTCCAGCTTTTTAACATAGCTCCCTTAGAAGACCTCATCCATGCAGTCCTTCTGCCTGTTTCTCTGTCTGCCTGAATTTCTGGGCCATATAAACATATCAGGCAGATGGATGGAAGCCTCAGAGAAAAACTTTCCATAAGCTTAATATAGCAACCTGTGGCTGGTAAGAGAAAATTAATGGCTCTACTAAGGGAAGAGCAAGGACCATTTCTTCTGCTTGGTGGCAGCTGGCTGCCAGTAAGCCCTGTGTCACTTCTGATTAGCCACACCCCATGCTGGCTTTTGACCTGCCAAGATGCAAAAAAGATGATGGGGGGGGCAGGGAGGAAGCTGGGAAGTTTGCTTAGAGGTCACATCAGGGAGTGAAGGGCCTGAACACATGCGAGAGTGGGGGAAAAAAACATAGGGAAGATGTCACAGAGAGGGATGAGGAGCTGGGTGTGTTCTTTAGGATGTGCCAGGGAACAGCAACAAGGAGACGGATTGTTGCAGGGGTTGGAGGGCAGGGGTGTGTGGACCTTCAATCCCCAGCAGGTTTGCTACTCACACAAGACTTGTTTCAGTGGCAGTGCACCGCTCTTCCATTGCATCACTAGCCTCTGTACCTGCGCTCAAAGCCCAAAAGCTAGCAACATCCCAGCTGCATCCAGGCAAACTGTTCCTGTGACCCTGTCTGTGGCCAATGTAACAGCCAGCCTCAGCTTGCTTGATGCAGCATCTCTGAAAGGTCCCGCTCTCAGTAATAACCTTAGTGCTTTCAAGACAACATTTCAGGGACTAGTTTTGCCCCAGCTGGAATACAGGGTAAGAGCAGCAGAGCTGGTGCAAATGCAATGCTGATAGGGCCAGCACAGTGACACTTGGATGAGCAATGAGTTGTTAATATTTCTAGTAGGTGCTTGTTGTGGTTTCTAGGAGCTGAAGATGTGTCCCGTGGATCAGGAAACACCAGGGGCAAGAAGGGGGACTTTGTAAGCAGCTGAAACAGCAGCTGGCAGAGGTGCAGGGCAGGTCCTGGTTGTGTGCTTGCAAGCAGCGCTGCCCTGAGTCATGGCCAGGAACTGTTTAAGTTGCAGCTTGAAGTTGGCTGAGGGAAGCTGTGGGTAAAGCTCTTTCGTTTAGATGCTGGCTCGAGGTCTGCTTGGACCAGAGCTGAGGAAAGAGCTGGCCAGGGAATCTGTCAGCCTTTAACTCCTCTGGTGTATCACCATCTACAGCTGATGGGCATCACCTATGCTCTTCAGTGCTATAAAGCAGGGGGAAGGTGAGCTCTGTGGCCCTGAGGGGGCTTTTCTTCCCATGGGCATTCACCTGAACTGTTCTTGCTAGAAATAGTATTTCCAGCCCTTTGCCTTTGTGTCCCTGCCCCACCACTGCTGTCCCCGTGCAGTGGGGATAACTCAGGTTGGCACCTCTTGGGCCTTCTCCATGTGAAGGATAAGCCCATGGTTTAGGACTTCATCACCTGCCAACCTCTGTCCATCTGCACACAGTTTGCTGGCAGGAGTCACCGCTCATTCCCCCGAGCTAGGAAAGGCAGGCTGGAGGTGGGATATGTTACAGTTTCAGTTTATAATTCCTTTTCAAAGCACACATTGAACACTGCTAACCTATATCAAAGAGAAGCAGGACCTTCCAGCCACCCTCCTCTATAGCGTCTGATAGCTTTCTTGCACTGTTACTTTCCCTGAAGATTTGTTCCACAGCCTTGTAGATGAGCTGAGCACATCAACCCTCCTGAATTTCTAGGATGTCCCAACCTTCAGCTATCATCTGCCCGAAACATGGCCTGCCCTGTTGGCTTGGCTCCTGCACCCCACTTTGATGGATCTGTTCAGCTTGTCCCTGATGGATATAGTGGCTCTTCCTGATATGAGCTGGCCAGTATGGGAGTGCCAGACCTGACAGCTGTGGGCACTGTGGCCATGATGGAATAAACAAAGACTTTTCTGTTTCACAGGCTGCCAGGCTGTCAATCTTCAAGGAGGGAAAGGATGGCTGACTGTTTCCTTCCCCTCCTGCTCCTTAAATGAACACAATACTCCATTTTCAGCGTGCAAAACTCGCTTCCCCCCCCCACCCCCCAACTGAGCATCTGGGAACTCAAAACGGATTTCTCTAGCAAATAAAAAGCAGCAGCTTGATTAGTTTTATGGCAGCAAAAGTGGGTTAATCGCTAAAACTGCTTCTTATGCTGTCATGGTTCAGATAAATGGGTTTAGCACAGCAAGCAGCCACAGGGCATGCATTAGTGGCTCCTTCTGCAGCAGAGAAGGAGAACATGCTCAGCAGGTCACCCCTTGGAGGCACCAGCCTGCTGCCTGTGAAGTTGTGGCAGACTTCTCACTGACTTCAGTGGAGCTGAGATTGTCCTGTAAATAAATATCTCTGCTTCCAAGGGGCACAAGAAACAGATCAAACACAAGTGAGCTTTTCTTGTATCTAGTAAGATCTCTTTCCTCTATATCCTCCATGGATTTCTACAGCATTAAGATTTCATTAACAAGGAAGTGATTTAGAAATCACACTTACCTAGAGCCTCTGACCATGTGCAGGCACATTGCAACATAAAAAGGGTGTGTATTCTCAGCACCTATTGGAAATAAAGCCATCTGCATGTCAGCTGTGGCATGTATAACACCTGGGTATTGCAACGTCCCCTCTGGTTCTGCCTATGCTATCCCTAGATCCACAGCACCAACAATCAGCTGGTTGTTTCCACCCCAGAGCAACAGATAGTTTGGGATAACTTTGTTAGCCTGGGTGCAGGACTAACATTATGTAAAATGGCCAGGTGTAGGCTGGAGTTGTTCACGCAGCAGTAAAAAAGGTATGACAGCCCTGCAAAATGGGAAGAAGTATGCAAGGGAAATGAGCATCACCTCCCAGGCAGGACAGAAAAATGCACAAAGGTTTGGTGCAGCCACTGGGTTTGGCTACAGCTTTGGGGAGAAATCTTGAGATATAGAACATTATGAGTGGTTTTGATGGTCAGCTTACTGTGGGTATTAAGTAAAGCTGTTGTACGGTTTGATGAGCTGGCACATAGTTGGTAACTAAATATTTGGAAATATTGCATCCATATTGCTATGAGGCCTTTGAAGAGAGTTTTATGGGGTGCTCAAGTGGACAGAAAATGTAAGGTAGTTTTCCATTTCTTGAGTACTGTACCAGCTCCTCCCAAATACTTGGATAGATGGATATCAGATTTGATTTCTGGTATTTCACATGCAACAGAGGTATTTGCTCCTGCAAAGCAGAACCACTGTTCACATGCATTAGATACACAGCAGAAACTCTCACCAAGTACTTTGGTACTTTCTGGTTTCGGTACTGGTTTCTGTTGTGTTAGTTACTCTGACAAACTCTCACCTAAAAACAATTAAGACACACAAAATGATTAAGCTGTGATAGTCATCTCTTGTCAATTCAAAACCGAGTCAGCCACCAGCAGCCCCTTTCCTATAGCCCACTGCTCCCTTGCCGGGGGGGTTTCCAACCAACTTTGTTTCTGCTTAACTAAGTTTGGAGATCTCCCCAGAACTGGAGAGGCAGCTGCTGTTGACACAGCCACACCACCCTCCACTTCTTCATAAAAACCCAATAAACAAAATCTCAACTTTTTACTGGCTGCAGCAAACAAGAAACTTCACTTGCATGAGACAGAGAAGCCATTTGGCGTGGTTTTTCACTTCAGCAAAAGCCTTCACACCAGCTGCAACCCTGCCCAGCTCTTCCCTTGTCCCCTCCTTTCACAGTGCTGGTGCTGAGCAGGGAGATGCTGTCAGAGCAGCTCCCCGGGCTGGTGGGAACTGGCAGATGGTTGCTCTGAAATATTTCCAAAAGTGGGAAAAAAATGAGAGCTTCCCAACCTACTGCAAGTCCCCTGTTATGGTCACATCGGTAAGGCAACATGCTTGAAGGCACCAGGGGAAGCAAATGAAGCAAAGAGAAGAGTTAGGTTAAAACAGACACTGAAGTCTCAAATCAGAGTCCTCAGTGCAAGTTTTTGTGTAATTTAAATTTCCTTTCCCTCTCCCAGTTGCTCAGCTATTGCCCATTTTACAAGCAGAGCAGGCCCAAGCAAATGCAAAGCAGAAAAAGCTTTGGATTTCTTTCTAGGAATTGAAGTTTTTTTCAGGCATCTCATTCAGATTTCTTATTTCTTCATTTGAGGTAGTGCATCCCAGCAGCTGGCACAGGAAATGGGGAGGCTTCATCTCTGTGCTTGAACTTCTCGCTGCTTTATTGCATGAATGCTAGTGAGGCTGTTAGATGTCTCTGATGTCTTGAGGACTCTTCCCTGGGTGGCCCTGGGACAGCATCACACTGCCAAGAGCTTTCACAAATGCAGGTGGAAGAAAGCAAGCTGCAGGCTCCAGGGTGGAGGGCACCTGTAACAAACCTGGTGCCTCCCCACCTTCCCCAGCCTTGCAAGTGAGGGAGTTGAGGCAGGCTGTGGTAGTTAAGATGTCTCCTGCAGTGATATGATCAAACTTTTGCTAGAGGTTGGGCAAAAAAATTATTGTTTGGTCCACCAGGACCAACCTGTAGTAAGTTTGCTCCCTCTATAGGTAACATCTGCATTGCCTGAGGCATGTGTGCTCCCTCCAACAGGCTATACTGACTGGCCAGAAAGGCCTCTACACAGCTTCCTGCCAAATGCTCAGTGCACTGATCCTCTCGCTCCCATCTCCACTGTACCTTAGGTAAATCACCCCATATTCACTGGTGGGAGGGAGGGAAAAGCAGGGAAAGAGCATGATGCTTCACTGAGAAACTGGGATCCCCGTTCCTACTCAAACCAGCTCGTCCATGTGCTCATCCTCTTTTGCTCCCCAGCTCTCTCTTGCACTGTTTGTTCAATACCCTGACATCTGAGTTGCCTGTTTTCTTGTAACATCTTCTGTGCACAACACACCACATCACAGGTTCCTTGAGAAATACACCCTTTGCTGGAGCATGTTTTTATAGAGAATACACTGTACTCCATCTGAGGAATCACGTGTAGCACCCACATCCAGGTCAAGCATCCAGAGAGCAGCTCCTGCTGGAATCAATACTGTCTTTATGGCACCAGATTGCAAGCTCTTCAGAGAAAGAGGTTCTTGCCCCAGTTCTTCACTGCCTCCTATTTTTGGGTGCAGTTCAGCGTATTTCATGATGCTCATTCTGTCCTGGTAACGCAATTACAGCAGTTGCTGCTCTGCTCACAGCTGCGCAAGCTGCGCACAGAGCGCTTCGTGAGGGACAGAGTGTGTGTGCTGGGGTGGAGGGTCAGGTTTGGGGCTTTGAAACCCTCCTCCAGTGCAGCTGCAACCCTGCCTACTGGTGTCCTGCACGTGATGATCCCAATCTGAGCTATCAGGGCAGGTCAGGGCCACATGGGGACTTGACGTCAGTGCTCGTACACACAGGCTGCTGAGCACTCAGCTGCTGACCCAGCTGCAGGCAGGTGGGGGTCCAGGGAGCATCCACCAGAGCCACTGGGCTCTGCTGTAGGAGTAGCAGTATCGCTGCTTTTAATTAGGGTTGGTATTGCTGCTTCATGGTGAGCATCCTTCCTGTACCCACACCACTGCTGCTTTCATCGTTTCCTCCCAGCTCTTGCTTTCCAGTGCATTTATTCATTTCTCTCTGTTTCCAGAGCATTATACTGAACATATTCCAAAGCTCACAGTAAATCCTTCCCTGTTCTCAAGGCTCCACTACAGTGCCCAGTATTTTCCCTGGCCTCAGGTTAACCCCTGCACTGCCAGAATCTCTACACTGCTGAGGAAGGAGCCGCTTTAAAGACTTCATGGCCCTACAGAGTACTTTGCCTTCCAGTATCTCTCAACCAAATTGAAGTGGGTGGGGACATATAGCCCAGAAAAAAAGGTTGCTAGAAGGGTGTTGGGTTTTTTTTTTTTAGAAGCAAATATCAAAACATCATGGCTTTCTAGCCCTGGGAGACACAGAGATGTCACAACTTCTTTTGAACAGTATTATGCCACAGACAAAAGCTACTTTAGCTTCTCTTTCTCATTTTTAATGATACTAAATACCATTCTTTCTCCATGGGGTACATTCTGGCTAATTCACATCTCACTGTAAATCAAAAGCATTTCCACTAATCTCAGCAAAGACTGACTCAGTAGGATTTTGGCAAGGTCATTAGGGCATGAAAAATAATATGGTCATAAGACTTCCAAATTTCTCTCCAATATGTTTGCAATCATCTCTCTGCAAAGGTTATCAGGAAGCAAGGGAACTGGCTTCCCAGCTAAGGGAACTCTCAGATTCACACAGGGTGGAGGGAAGGGTGGGATGGAGATGACCCTTCCTAAACCTGGGAGAGCCCACACTGGAGCTCTGTCTGTATGTGAACCCGCAGGAACAACATGTCTGTGGTTTCATCACTTTAGCTTTGATGTCTCTGTGCATGGATTTCTTCCCATCCTGTATAACTTACTAGTTGAGAAGGCATCCTCCTAATGTGAGCTATTACCTCTATTATTTCCACATGTCACCAATGGGACCAGGGGCATGTGAGTCTGTTCCTCTGGGTCTCTGTTCCCCAACCTTCCTCCCCCTTCAGAGCACCAGTGAGAGCCCCTTCCTACCCCTCCTACCTCACAGCTGTGAGGAGCGTACACACAGTGAACATTGTGAGTGACCCTCATCTACCACCTCTCTCACCTCCAATCCCACATACATTCCCATGTTTGCAGCAGAGGTGTCCAAACACCCTCTCATTGTAAGTCCTCTGTTATGAGGTAAAGTATCTAAGGGTGCCTGAACTAGCATGCAGTCCCTGCGCAGACCACGTTGTCCAAGTAGGTACACACATATGCTATGGGCCTTTTGGGACCTATCCTTTACAGAACAAGTGCATTTTATATGATGCTTATATAAGTCAGCACTTCACACTTCCTCCCCCGCCCCCAGCCCCCGCATTAGTTAGCTTAGGTTGGTAATTCACCATTGCTTTGACATCTGGCAGTACAATCAAAGCAGAATCTCACTTACCGAGGCTGCAAGGCAAGCAAATCTTACAGCTTTGCCACCTCATCCCATTTCACAGCAGACAGTTCATAGCTGCCCCTGTGAAAAGGCTCTTCTGTTACTAAGGGGATGGTTCCACATCAGGACTATTCAACCACAAAGCCAGGGTAAGAGGTTTGGCTGAGTTCAAGCCCCCACCTACAGGTGCTTCGCCCCTTTCAGGTGTGCTAACTTATTTTTTTCTGTAGTTATGCCCTTAGACTTTTCTGAAGTGGATTTGCCACAGGGGAAACTGTAATGTAGCATGTCACACAGATTCAACTACTCTTGCTGAGCATGTAAGAGTGCCTCTTACTCTATACTATAAAATACTAAGGAACTCAGTAAAGTCTGGACTTTAAAAATAGTTTTTAAAAAAAAAAGGAAATACTATGTGTGCTTTGAAATTTTTGGATACCCTACTAAATCAGGGTTTATTCCTATTTTTCCTACTCTGTAATAGAGTATCTTAATTTCCAGACGAGAATGGGCACACAGAAGCTTACCCTGCCAAGCACAGATTTATCAAGCTGAGAAGGACAGGACAGGATCTAATGCAGACTAAGCTCAACCCTTCCCTCTGTGCCTGTTCATAGCTGGGTTGTTAAGTGGCACTAGGTCACTCGTGCAGCTGTCCAGCAGCACAACCACATCTGACCCTGCCCCAGGAGTCACCCCGGCCAATGCCCCCAGAAAGGCAAATCACAGCAATACAAGAAAGTCAGCAGGGGGACAGGGCAATGTATAAACCAGCTCTGTATCTGACAGGTGATTTGTTGGGATCTGCCATCACTTTTGTTGAAGTTGAATAGTTTTGCTCTATCACACTATACGAAAAGGAAGAAAAAAAACCCACCTTGAAATTGTGTCAGAAAAATAAAGCCAGATAAATTTTAAATTTCCTCTATTACCAGTCTTTCCTGGGATCTGGCTCATTTTAATTCCTTCCTCTTCCCCACCCATGCCATGTCTTATTTCAGTCCATTTGATATTGAGCAGTGTGTTGCTCCTGCTAAGGGGCAGAACCAGGTCTGACATTTGCTGTATAGCTGTCAGTGCTGGCTCTGGGGTTTTCCTGCTTTTCATATTCTCTGCTCCTCATGCCTTGGATCTCTTTTCCCCTCTTTGTTCCCCAAATGCTTGCAAGTACAAACCAGCTATCTGTAACCTTACAGTCACTTCTTCATTTACAGAGCAGGCACCAACACATCTCTGAAATCTGTCTGCAGCATCCAAGGAAAAGTCAAATCCAGACATACTGTATCAATTTCAGTGCTTTGTAGGAACTGGCAGAGTTTAAATCTCTTAGCTCTGCATGTCTTGAATCAACTTTGCCTTTCTCTTGCATGGATACAAAGGCAGAATAATCCTCCTAACTTTGGGGGAGTTTAATTCAAGCATGCATCTGTCTAAAGAAATTAAATAAATGTGTTGCTCCCATTTCACATACTTTCTGTGAGTAGGGAGAAGGAAGATTTGACTGCTTGCATTTGGAGGCCAAATTTTGATGCTTCTAATGAGCATCAGCTAACTTTGCCCTAGTCCCACATTCTCCAAGGGAATCACGATGGAGCAAAGGCTTAATCTCGTTCCCATTCATGTCAGTAAGAAAATTCCCATTGATGTAAATTAGAGCATGAGTGATCCTAAAATATGAGTCAGAATTGCACAACCCAGCTTTCATTGGGTCAGCCTTGAAAGGTCTCTCTTAAGCCACAGTCCAATACATACCCAAGTTCCTCGCGTGCAAAAATATTGGTTTACCAAATGAGGCCCCAATCCCTGACTCATTCCTTCCTTAACTGAGCTCCCACTGCAGGACTGTAAATGTTACCTAGGGAGTCAGAGATTTGTTCTTTCACCCATCTACCACCATCACTTTTTTTCCCATCCTCTTCCTTAAGTCTTCTACTCTGCAAGCCCCCACGCTTTGCTCTGTGCCTTTACAGAAACAGCAGAAGAAATAAACTTTCATTTCCCTCTACAAATATTATGAAACTGCTTAATTATTAAAATGTCTGTGTTGTTTCACTAGAGGGAAAAGTCAAGCCCTGCATGTTCTAATTGTTTGTTTTCTTCTCAGTTTCCTTGGCATAAGGTNTTTTAGCTTGAACAAACATTTCTCCAGACTCAGCATTCAAAAAGTTCTTGCTGGATTGAACTGGTTGAGGCTCACCAACTTGAATCTTTCAGTGGAGACGTGGCGAGGTGATCTCATTCTATGGTAACATGTCTGTAGGACATGTCCTTTGAATCTCCGGAACTGGAAGAATGCAGTTTGGTTTTGAAACCCCCAAAACCTTCTTGAATCTGTAACTGAGCTACAATGTGTTGCAGAAGGCATTTTTCCAATCAAGATTTAGCTAATGCTGTAATAAGCTGTGGTTCATGAGATCTTTGTGCTTGTCAGGCCCTAGCATGGGGCTCTGCAGAGGCAGCAGCGCGGGGAGGCTGTGCAGGCAGGGCTGCCTCCCTGCACCTCACCACCAGCACACCTTGCAGCAGTGATGCAGGACTTAGGCTCCCATCTGGAGAAGCAGCCTCCTGCCCCAAACCCTTCCTGCTCATGCTGGGAGCTTCAGGCAGGAGAAGCTCCCTCTCTTGCCAAAAGCTGATGGCACTAAGGTTGAGCCCCTCTCTCTCTCTCTGGAATTTCAAGGCCCCTCTGGCCATGCCCCAGCAGATGGGCAGCTTAAACATGGTGATTCCGGCGTACCTGAAGCCACCACGCAGGGGATGTGAGCATGCTTCATGGCTCTGCTCCAAGTGTCAGCCAGGCTGGGAGGGGATCCAGACACACACAAGTTCAGGACAAATGGCTGAAGTCTTTTTCTCAGCCTGGAGAAAGTTAGCTTTGTGAAATGTGTCCAGTGAAACCCAGACATATGGTGGCTTTAGCTGTACAGAACTATACGTGCATCATCTGCCTTCCCTAACTTCTGTCAGTGACAGCTGGGATGTCACTGTAAACATCTGGAATTTGGATGCTAAGTGGCAGTGAGCACTTGTCCATCTGGAGGAAGGAGGGGATTTGCTCACAATGGCATGTAGTTTAATGTCTTCAAAGTGTGCTTGCCCCTTCTTGCTTATATGGTTTGTGCATTGGGAGATCAGGCAGAGGATTAATGAAAGCAATACACATCTACTGGAGGTTTTGTTAAAGCTGAGTCAGTAAACCCAAATAGATGCTGGGATGTCCAGGCAGGATTAATTTGGGATTGGAGATAGGCTGGTATAAAACAATGCTGGGTGTGTTTCTCTTCCTCTATCAAGGTCTGCAAGTTGGGTTTCGTGCACATGGGAGGCAGTGTGACAACCTACATGGTGGTCCTACCTACCAAAGGCAGAGTACATCATCCCCTGTGCATTACTTAGGTTACAGCAATGCAAATTTTTCAGGACCAAGAACCTTGGTGGATGGGGACAACTGAGTGGGAAGCGCACAGGACACACTTCCAAGCACACCTCTCAAGGCTATGCTTTTCTGTCAGTCATTCCCTTGCAGGGTAGTAGAGCTGGAGGAGCTAATTTGACTACACTGCAATCAGCATGTACCTCAGTGTTTCATGAGCAGCTCCCAAGGATGACAGTTTGCAGAGGGACTTAGCATACCAAGGACCTTCTCCAAGTAATGATCAGGCTGTCCAGGAAAGTTCAGTTATACAGAGTACATACAAAAGCTCGGTGAGAGGACATGGTACCCTCTGCTTCAGAATTTGTCCTTCTAATGTCCAGCACCTTCAGACAGACAGAACTGGGGCTTGCCACCTGGGATTTACTCTGCTTCTACTCATCTTTACTAACGGTCCTTAAATGTGGGTAATGTTACATCCTCTCAGCTGTGCAGGCTTGCTGGGCAAGCAAGGTGCTGTAACACGGAGCAGTGTAGGGAGGAGTCTGGGTTTTTTAAAAATTTTTTTACTTGTTAGTGACCCATACAACTAATTTCAATCATCTGTATAATTGCATTTAGAATGTGTTGATGTTTTGCTCTCTAAAACCCAGAGGGCATTTTTAGGATCTGGTAATACTCTGTTTCATCACTTTACCAATGCCTGAATGAACTCTCTGATAATGACTCCCAGAGTACAGTACAAAATCAGAAGAATCCCCTCCAAACCATTTGCCATCATCTGTCAAATAGAGGCATTTTCCCTAAATTCTGGAGGGGTACAGAACTGTAAAGAAGAGATTTAGAGTGAGCTGGAATTCCTACTCGAAGAGAAGAGCAAACTTTCTGGGTTAGCACAAATCTTTAGAAGCTGAGGACTGAAACGTGGCTCTCTACCCTGATGTCTTCCCACAACAGTCCCTGGAGGGAAGTATCATTTATGAAGCATTAAGCCTGCAAATTAAATGAGCTATGTTGTGTGATCTGTGCATTCAAATGGGGTCACTTCTTACATATGTGTGATGCCTCGGGTTGCTCTTGGAGGAATAAGTGACACTCTTGGACCAAAATGTTTTGGTGTTTCTGCTCTCTAGGTCTTGCTATTGTGCAGATATCAAAGGGTGGAAGAGGTGTGGGATACACTGTTTATTGCAAACTGCAGAGAAGCTCTTTCCAGACACACAGTGAAGTTTAAAGCTAAATTCAAATGAAAAGCAATTCATTTGAATAAAGAGAAATTAAAGGTTGCGAAAGAGAACACTTCCCAGACAAAGCTACTGAGGCAAATTATTTCCTCATTTCAACTGAAACCAGGATGCCTTATCATCCATGGAAGCAGAAGGTCACTTGGGAAAAGGTGAGTGGAAATGAGTTAAGACTCATTTCTGTTCCACAGCCCTTCAAAGGGAAGCACATGAGATTCAGCTTTGGTGGGTGAAAAATGGCAAGGGACAGAGTTCTGCCAGCTGTGGTTTCTTCCTCCCTGCCCACAGGGGATGCTCTGGTACCAAGCTGACGGCTTACTCTGACGCTTACTCTTAAGAATAATTATCAGGTAGAAATCCCTGTGGACTGCTGCAAATTTCTTAACTACAACTAATCAGGTGTCTCACCGTGTAAGGGCATAACATGCAGTCACTGGGGGTGACAAAATGAAACCACCCCCGGAGAACTGATGGGGCTAAGCCTATGCTGGTTTCAACCAGCTCCTGCTCCAGCCTGCTCCCTCTTTCCACACAACAGTTGATGGTCATGCCACAAGCAGCTAAATTTCTCTTAACAGCTAACTGAGAAACAATGGGGATACCTTTTCCTGTTGCCTGGACCATAAAGCTCCAGGAGATCTGGCAAGGAAACATTGGTCTCATGGTGCCTCTTCTAGCAGGGCCACATGAAAATCTCCAAAAGGTGGAGGGTTAGAACTGCTTCATGCAGTCGCTACCTGTTTTTGGAGGGTGCCCAGGGCTGGCTGGCATCTGATGGAAACGGGCACATGTGGTACAAAGCCCAGCAGCCGATGCTGTGGGGATGGGGTGGCTTGTGCAGGAGACAGGTAAAATGCCAACAAGTTGGTTGGAAACCAGTTTAAGTAACTGAAGAGCACGTGTAATCCTAGTGACCTCTTGAGAAAGATCTTTAATTGAAACTGTTGTTTTTCCTGAACTGATTATCCTGACACAAATGCATTTGCTTTGCTCTTCAGCTTTTCAAAAGATCTTTTAATTGCAGTGGTTTGAGATAGCCTTTGATAGCATCTAACGGCTGAACAATCCTGATCAATACCTCTGATTACAAGGGACCAGACAGGGTGGGAAACTTGAAGTTTTGCCTTATTTGCTTTAGAGCTTTTATTCTTTTAATGCTTGATCCAGTGCCCACTGGAGTCCAAACAAAAATTTTCATTTCTTTCATGCTTTGGCTTAATACCTTTGCCAATAGCCATTTAGTCACAGCCTGACTGCTAGCGTATGTAATCAAAACAAGTCTTGCAACTAGATGCTAAACACTATTTATGGACAGCAGGGGCTCAGCACAGACTTTCAAGCTGAAGAAAGAGACTCTCTAGGTCACCCCTGAAGTACTTTGGCATGGTAAGGACAATGGCATGAGTGCTTAGCTGGTAGTGTCGGTCTGGCTAAATTTGCCCACACAGATTGATTCTAAAACAACCTGAAAGCGACAAACTTTCCCCAAATAAACCCATTCTGATATTCCTTGCTTGGACCAACAATACCTTGGGAATGCAGGCTGTTAGTGCCGAGTCATACAGTCTCTGAAAAACAGAAAGACTTATTTTGTCCACTGCAGCCAGGTTTTGTTACAGCTATTTAAATGGGTGACCTCCTACACAAAGTTTGTTGCTCTATTTATTTTTCCCCCTGTTTTCATGTGTATTAACTTAGTTCCAGCAATCTCAGTGGAACAGAAAGCAAGCATCTCCTCATTAAAATTCAGAGCTATTAATTTTGGCATCCTCTGTGCAATAAGCAGCTTTATTTCAGATTGCACATTGCCTACATTTTGCACTGTAGACAGCTCTACAGAATAAAGAAAGAAATATAGCAGTTGATATTAGAGGCAAAGAAAAGATGAAAGGATCAGGTTGAATCTTTCAGGCACTGGGATTTTTTGGGTAGGAGGTAGGCTGACAGGACTACATTGTTAACAGAACAGAGGTTTTAAAATTCAGAGTTTATATTAGATTCTTTCTTTCACACTAAGAGTAAGCATACAATTGAAGTCTTGATCTTTGCATAAAATAACTAACTAGCCACTGATGACATCATTAGAAATGGTCCTCAGTGTTTATCATATATGCCAGTGACAAAGGAAACAAGACTCAGGTGGCCTGGATCATGAGAGGATTCAATTAATTTGTGGGAGATTTAAGAGAGAGAGAGAAGTTGCTGGTAAACCAAATGTCTGTTTTAGAAGAAAGTGAAAATGGAGAGAAGAAATTGTGCATTTAGTTTTTTTCCTATTTTGCTAGGCTTTGTGCAGATGAAGCTTTTCTCGCTGCTCCTTATGTTACTGTGAATAGGACTGGAGCACAAACAGGTTTGTTGATTTATTTATTTACTTTTTCCTGGGTTACAGTTTCTGTCTGTATGTGCATTCCTGTGTTTTTTTTTTCTATCTGCTTCTGTGCATGAAGCAAAAATAAGTAACTGAGAGGTTTGCAAGTGTATGCAGTAACAGTTATTCTGTAACTCTTCAGTTGATGGAATACTGACATCTGTGTGAAGGAAATCAAAGTATCAATGTGATCTGTAAAGTAACCTCAGCTCTTGTTGGTTACAGTGCTGCTCTGGAAGTTCTCTTAAATTTATCCTCCTGTTAACTTTATATGAAGAAATCACATGGCAGGAACAGATATATTTATTAAAACTTCATTCCATTTTTGAGCTGAGGATGCTATGACTCATTCTCACCTGGTTCTTAGATGTCATCACTCATCTGTGAAGTTGCTCTCTGCAAATCACTTGGATATCTGTCACACTTGGATATCTGTCACGCTTGATATGGCTGCTCTCAACTTTGTTTTTAGCACAAAATTATTTATGATAAGCTAACCAAGAAATAGTTATCATAATATATGATAAGTTTTCCTTTGTCTGGGTAACACAGGCTTCTCCTTCAAACATATCTTCCAGCCTTTTGATCGACTCTCCAGTTTGTTGGCTCCCATGTGATTCTCCAGATGTAACATGTTATCACCACTAGATTAGTGGGGAGATTACTTCTGATGAATACAAACCATTCTTGGCATTTAACAATTTCTGTTTCAGAATGTGGATTATCAGTTTCACAGTCCTCTGAAGTGTTATCCCTGTGTCTTCCCTTGCGATTTGTGATATACAAATGCAAAGTACTGTGATAACAGGCTCTTTCACAGGCACAGTCTTAACAATTGCAAGGTTCTTTGCACGTGCTCTGTCATAGTATTTCCCACTTGTTCATCTGCACGTAGTATATTATATTTACCATAGTCCACAGACCTTCTCTGCCCCTTGTTTTTATTTTGCCCTTGGAGGATACCTTTAGTTGGGGAAAAACAACTGTTTCTATTTTGGTTTTGATTAGTATCTTCTGAGGACACTGGAAGAGGATGCAACAATCTCTGGAGGAGACTCTGATACAAAAAAACCCACAGCCTCTCTGAAACAAAGCTGTCTTCTGTAAAGCAACATTGTAGGATGCTGGGTGGCTTGAAGCTTGTTGCTGAGATTTCACAGAAGTTTCTCCTAAAGCACTGTTATTCTGTGGATCTGGAAGAATCCAGAAGTGTTATTATTTAAACTATGATCATGCTTATCACTTCCAATAATAATGAACCTGTGGTATTTTACTCATCAGCATTCAGACCTGGAATATGATTGCAGTTTTAGGCAGCTCTTAGAGGACAACTCAAATTTGTTCTGGAGTGACTGTAGCTGGCGACTGGATCTTTGGATGCTGCATCAGCTGTGTAGGTCCTCAGTGCTTATTTTGAAGGCTACTCACGGTGTCCTTCTTTAGATCTTACCTTTGCAGATGGAATGCTTGTGCTTCAAGCCAGTTATAGGAAATTGTATTTATTGTGATCTTCATCAGACATCACCAGCAGCATGTAACTGGAGAGGTAGCAGATGTATGAAGGAACATGATATTTCAGTGGTAACTAGCTTTCATTTTAGTAATTAGCCTGAAAAATCTATGAACTTGGAAAGCTGGTACTAAAATAAAGGGATGCAAGTAAGCCATGTAAACAAGGCTGTTTGTTTCTGATCAAACTTATTACTTAAACAGGAATGAGCTTCTGGATGGTACAACTTCTAGCTAAGAGGGGATCTCTTTAAGTTTTTAAGTCATTTGCAAGGATGCAGCACAGAAAATTATCCAGTCATATTTAAAGCTGTAAGATGTCCATTCTTGGAGATCTGTGCAGTCTGAAGAACACTTCAGTAATGTTTCTTAAAGTACTGTAAGATCCTTAAGTGCCTGCTGCAATAGAAACACAGACTGTTCTGTGGCTGAGCATGTTCTGCACTTCCCCAAGGCAAATGTGGGATCAGACCCCTCTCCTACAGACACATACCGCAGTGTCAGAGCTGACATATTTCACCTGGTTCAGCAGAGCAATTGGTTTATAGAGAACAGCTTTGGCTTACTGTGGCTGCTCTCCTCTTCACATACTCCTTGTAAGACTTGATCAGCTCCCACACAGAAGCTGTTGGTTTTTAATCCTGTTAAGCATGCTGCCCAAGAAGAAATGCTGTGGGTTACAGCCATACATAGGCCTATCCTTTCCAAGTACTTTCTTAAGTACTTTAAGATTGTCTGGCTGACAGAAAACTAGATGCCACTTGCAGGGCAAGGTATCTGGGTAGATTTTATTTTTAAATTGGAAACAACACAGGTGTGGACTGGGACTCTAGCAAAATACCAGGCAGACTGGCACTCAGCAGGGAAGTGTAAAGAAAATACTGGATTTCCAGTGGTACTAGAAAATTATTTCTGCACTAACAGAATGTGTCTTTCACTACTATTATCAGCATGACTCTTCTTTCCCTAGATTGTACAGACGTGGATCTGAGCTTTGGTTATAACACTGAGTAAGGCAAGCCTTAAACTGGTTTGGTTTCTATTAATTCAGTATGTTCCAAATAGATCTCACTGTAACATTCAACTTGCATTTCCTCTTCATTCAACCCAGTTATTTCTATTGATAACTCTTCCCCTAGAACCGGGATGACTCGAGTCAGGGCGGAATCTGTGGCCTGTGCCAGGAACATGTATTGTTTTCATACGTTTCAAATGCATGAAATAGAGAATTTTCACTGGAAATATTATGGCATCTCTGATTTGACTTGCTTTATGCTTCTCCCAGCATAATCTGAACCTTAGAGTTTAAATTCCTGGAGGCAGGAGAGAGATCATTGTAAATCCTTAGAGAGTAGGCACCACTAAAGGATGCCAGACTTGTCCATACGCTTTACCAAGGCTATGAAGACATCAATCACACACTTTAGTTTCTGAATAACTCTGTAGGTGTCAACAAATTCCAAGTTTAATAACCATGGCTTGTTTCTGCAATGTAGCCTTTGCAGGTAACAGTGCCTGCAGCCTTGGAGTTTTCACCGTGATCTGTCAAGGCTGAGAAATCAGTCTGAGTGCATGAAAAGTTCAACAAATCAAAATGATGCCCACCTGATTTTTAAATACTCTTTGTATTTTGCAGGTTGATAACCTGCAAATCTGACAAGTACTAGGTCTGGTATACAAAGTTATGCTCTGTTGAGAATAAGTGGAAGAAATTTATTGCAGTATTCAACTGTACCGCCATTCTTCTTTTCTTAAAGCACATATTTCCAATTCTTTGGGCACTGCATCTGCATGAACACTCAGCATGCCAACACTGTATGTGCTCAGCTAATATTTGATTCATATATATGCTTATTCCTAGGACCCTTATGCCATCTTGTTCCAGGTATGTCTTCATGTATCATTCTAGCTATGCATAAAATAGAATATTTAATACCAAACCTCTTCATTGTATTTCCACCAACAAGAAATCCTCTGAATGCAATTGTACTCCTCTTCCCAGTCTTGCCAGCAAGAGTCAGGATCAAGTCTACCTTTGGACCATGATTATAAATGCTTTAAATTTTGTTGCACAAAGAATCCAGAGACTTGGTCTGCTCAGTTTCTGCTCCCTGACCCTCTCCTGCTAGAATAGCCTATGTTCTGTTTGCACCTTCTGCAGCTACTAATGAGACAGGAAAACATACCCTTATCTGCAGTGAGCCTTGGAAGGTCATAGTGTCTGCAAAGTACTCTCACCCCGGAGCAGTGCTCAGTGACCACTTTGGCTGACTGACTCAGTGCAACAGCCCTGACTCCTGCTTGCTGTCAGAGATCCTTACCTCTGCACTACGGGTATTGGGAACTGTAAATATAACCAAGTTTAGATAGTATGATTAAATCTGTTAAATATTACAGCATTGCCTCCAAGAATTGGCATCCTCCCCTTCCCAAGACATGCTGCTTCCAATTCTGAAGGGAAATGCTGCTAATTAACTGTATTATGAAGACATGTGACATCTTAATTCACTATAGCTACCTTCTTTTTGCTACAGCTAGCTAATTGTAGGACCAGAGTTCCAGAAAATAAAGACTGTATTAGCTACAGACAATACACCATTGTCCTGGTTACACATTTGGCTTGTATGCACTGGCAAGAAAAGCCAGGCTAGACAAACTTCTGTTAGCGAGGTCACCAAATGACATGACAATGATGTCTGTAATATAACTAATACAATTTAAAATGCAATATGTTATAGGGTGTGTCTGCACAGTGTGAATGTTCCATCTGGGATGGAACTATAAGAGGAGCAGTGGGAATGAGACATGCAAGGAAATGTTATCAATAGTATCTTCCCTTTTCAGCAACGGAAATTGCTGAGATCTCAGCAGCTGTACCTTCATGCTTTTGCTCAATGCTATGTACACTTCAATCCCATTGTCACTTTCCTGTGAGCTGCAATATGGGTATGTGCAGCTTGCTCAGAGTGACAGGATAGAAAGCCATTTTGCCACAAGCTTTCAGGCTTCTTCAGTGCAGTAAGATGACCATTTAAGTATGAACAGGCGTAATCTTTTGAGGGCTGTTAAGAACCTTAACCATCACTTAATACATCAGTTTTCAGTGCACTGTCTGCCATCATCTTGAGTTGGAAGTACTTCCAGTACAGGTCATTGTAAGTCACATTAATGCATGTACTTTCCAGGTGTATGTTTTGTCCAAGAGCCTTGGACTACCCTTCCACACACTCACCACTTACTACTGAAGCACTATGCCCAGTAGCATTGAAAAGCTGCACCAAAAGCTAGTCTGACATGTCCATCCTCTTCAACAAGACCTTCCCCAGATCTGCCAACACATCTCACTTCAGGGTCATTTTGCGCTCTACCATTTCCTTTGTTAATCATCACTTCTCTGTCCTTATGTCTTTAATTTGGCAAACGCTCTTGTAGAAAGCCCTAATGTCTATGCTATCCAATCCCTTGTTTTTCATGATTGTTTCCATAGATAATTAGCAGATGATCCTTGTCCTGCAGTTTTTATAATCTCTCCTCCTGCTCTCAATGTTACTCTATGGTCATAGCCTTTCACAGTATTTTTTCTTAGTCCCAGAATCCTGCAGTGTCTCTTCCATCTGACAGCTATGAGGACTAAACTACATGAACATCCAACACTTCATAAACTTGGGCCAGAATTGCAAGGCTCTTCATGCTACCCTCCATTAATGCTCATGCCTGGAGGCTGGATTACCCCAAAACAGATAAATGGACTCCATAGTGGCCTAAGTGGTTGGACCACTGACCGGCGTCATTTACTCTGGAGATCACATAAGCAAAATGGACTGTGAGAGCACACAAATCATTAAGAGAAGTCAACAACTTTCAGTTCTGTACTTAAAAATTCACCTTTTTACTAATGTAGCAACAAGACTTTATATATATAAAATTGGAGGTTAAGCAGGTGATGGTAGGCATCTATATGTCTTCTGGTAAGACATCAGACCTGTAATGTATTTTTGAATGAGTAACTTAGAGCATGTCCTATAGCACCATCTAGCAGGCTAATTTAAAAGTGGTCTATATCCCTTGATTCATGACTGTAATGATGTGCTTATGCAACAGAAATAGGGTGCTCATCAGTCTTCTTTCAGCTTCCTTGATGTAACAGCTGCTTCAACCAGAACCATGCCAACCAGATGAACAATAAAGCCGGGGTCTCTAGTCTTCACAAGCTTTATTACAAAGCTCTTAAAAGAAACCATAGAGCAAATGCAATGTTGTACCAGCCTCTTGAGTTTTTGTGTAAGAAACCATTGGTTCCTAGATACCTCCATCTGGTACAGAGGGCAGAAGTACCTTTCAGAAAGTCAGGCTGTGCAAACCCATGCAGTCCCTCCTCCATATTCACCAGCAGGATAAGTAAGTCTTAGTAATTACAAAGCTCTCAGGCTTTCAAAATCCATTATCACGCTCTGTGTTTCAGTTAGTGAGGAGCCCAGTCTCCAGTTGTCCATCATCACCTGCATACATTTTGTCTTTGTATGTCTGTACGAAGTATGAATATCAATGCCAACTTTTCTCTTTTATAAATTTTGGCAGATGATGAAGCAGCCCCAAGGGTATTAGCTGATACAAAGGGGAGGTGAAGCTCTCTTCTCCTTTTTCCTTTCTCTCTATTTTTTTTTTCCCCTGGTTGCCTCCCACCTTGTTACAGCCCTGGCACTTCTCAGACTTTTGAATGATCCCATTCAGCTTGCTAACCTGGTAGAAAATGATCCCTCTTTTCCTGGTAGAAAATTATCCTTTTTTTACATTATTATGTTTTCTGCTGATAGTGGGTTAAAAGCAGAATGCAAGAAGGTCTGATAGAAGCCAGGTCTGGCAAAAGATGGTTCAGAGGGAGACAGAGGTGGGAAAGGTGGGCTCTTTCCTCTGACTTCTTTTGGGTGGCAGGAAACCATGCATCTGTCTTGCCATGTTGTATAAGACCGTTACATAAGGGTAGAATTGTGCCCTCTCATGAAGGAGTGTGTGTTCTTGGCAATTAGCAACTTGTTTATTGGAAGTTAAAACCAAGGCTGTCATTAACAGCCTCTGTTCACAATGTGGAGGGGGGATGCTGGCTATGCCTAGCTGGGCCTGCTGAGCACTATTATTTCCAAAACGCAGATCATTTAGCAGGAAAAAGAGAGGACGAATACATTCATTAGGATACTTTCATTAAGTCCTGTAAGAAGGGGCCTTTTCAGGACAAACCCATGTAGAAACCACCCTGGCCATCTTCTGATCATAACTTTAAAGAAAATTAAAATTCCTCTGTGTATACATTTCCCATATGGGATGAGAGAGACAGCGGCTGCTCCATGACAGATGCTATGCTGCTTACTGCCGTCCCAGTAAGCATTCCTCACGGCAGCGGGAGGGCTGCGTTAATAATACATGTGTAAGGGATTTTGCAGGAAGAACACAAAGGATTACAGC
>VZTU01020631.1:54069-97126 GCA_013400835.1 Zapornia atra | reverse complement strand
CGAGGAAAGGATGGCCTGACTTGGGGGGCACAGTGGAACTGGCTTTCAGGGCCCGCGGTATGGGGGGCAGGGGAGGGATGGTGAGCTCTGTCCCCACGGCGCGGGCCCGGTCAGGGCCGCGCCCGCCTCTCACATAAAGCCGCTTGTAGATATCCCCTCCACCCCCTTGTATTTTTGTGAGCCCTGAAATCCGGAGCCCTGGAGGCCGGGCCAGCCCTCGCCCCTGTTCCTGATCGGTACTGTTTCAAGTAGGGCTTTACTCTCGGCTACATGCCATTAGGAAAAATAAATTTATTTAAAGTGCTAGGACAGAACCTGCCTAGACACCCGATTTGAACTCGAGCCATTAACTGCTCAGGCGGGAGTGAGAATGAGCGCCCCTGACACCACAGAGAGAAGCCGTATTTCAGCGGGTAGGGCAGGCTGCCTTGTAAACGCTGTTGTGGCTTTCCGGGAACTAATACAGGGGCTGGTCCCTACAAACTGCCCTGTAGCTTCCGGTTGCCTTCCTTACACATAGATCACACAAAGTTTATGAATAAAAATAAAGACGCCACATGCTGTTCGGGCTGAAGCAGGATTTTCTGCAGGAGCAGAGTGTCGCCCTCACCCTCAGGGAAGACTTGAAAGCGCAAATGCTACAGGGTAGTTTTATTTTCATGAGCATTGACTGTCGTAAGAAAATGAATATTCTGTGGCATTTCTTACTTACTCTTGCATTAGGTGTATGGCAGGACAGTTGGGCATAATCCAGTCAAGAACATTGCCTGGGCTGCGAAGGGTGAAACCATACCAGCCCAAAGGCTGATTTAGTAACAAAAATTTTAAAAATCCTTATCACATGTTACACTTTTTATGACTGAAACAGGGAAAAAGTTAGTGTTAATGCAGCGAGGTGCATTACGGCTGTTTAGGAGAAGTGTACAGATAAGCACAGTACTTCTTGCCCTGCTTTCCTGCAGTTCAGCCATGGGATGCCAGCTTCCTGGGTGGGCTTTCCAGCATCCCGAGTCGCTGGCCCAGGGGATCATTCAGCATGTAGTATGCTTGTCAAGCACCGTTAAGTCATGCAAGAAGGGAGAGCAGGCTGGTTTTCATCATGGTCCAACCTTACCCACACTGATGTAGACATAAACTGATGGGGGAATTGTTTCTAATCTGAAAAAGATCTGTTAGCCAGCCCAAGTGAGATCCTTGGCTCAGCTTCACGTGTGGGTCAAATGAGAGTCTTCATACAGCCATCCTCTTTGAAGTGCTGCTCCCTCCACTGTAAATGGCCTGACCTTTTTAATCAGATCTAGACTACCAGATTTGCCAAGTGCTGTTAACTCCAAAGAGGTTATTTGGGTTTAGCATTCCCATTTTCTGCTTTTTAGCTTTATTATCAAGGAGGTTTTCTCCCAAAATAGGATTTCATCCAAGTTCTTGGCTCTTTAGTGTGTTTTTTCTTAAATAATTTTGTCAAACAAATCACCACTTGTGGTCTTCAGCAGAATGTAAGAATAGCACCACATATTACACTAAGAAATACATATTAAATTATTGTATACTTACATGCATCATTGTTTTTATTAAGCACTCAGTATGGGTTCAGTGCAGTATAAACATTAAACAAGATTATTCTTCCCCTGGTGAATTTACAGCCTGAAAGAGCTTCATAGGAAGGAGTAGTAATAGCATATCATTAAAACACTGCCTTTAATTTAATCCCTTTTTGTTTCCCTGGGGTTAATACTCATTTGCTGTTGATCATGACTGGTGTATCCTGGCATGTCATCATGCAGCGCTGGTTTATGATGTTACAGCCCCCAGTTGTCCACTCTCTCCCTCCATGGGAGGTTCTTGTTCAGCATGAATGGAAGAAGAGAGCAAATGTCTGTTTTTCAGCTGCTGTGATACAAAGCCCAGCAGCATAGCTGAAACCCACCTTTGATGGTACTCTACACTAAGACCTTGGTTGTTGTATCAAAGCACAGTTTTTTTCTGCCACCTCGGGTTCTTGTAAGGACAGCTGGAAACACTAATGTCTTCAACAGCTGCAGCAAAATTCTGTGAAGCTCATGTGTTAAAGCCCTGACAAAAGAGGCGTTGCTAGATGCAAATGGAAACAGAGGCATCCAATTTGCACTGATGTCTGTTGGAGTTAGGTGCCTAACTCACTTTTATGTCTTTATAATAGCATAATTTTGTTATTTATAGAATTCTGTAGCCAATAGGATTTTTTAAGAGATTGGAGCTTTCCTGGGCACATCATACAGCTGGGACCATAAAAGGAACTGATACTCCCCAAAGGAAGTAGGACTCTTAAACTGAAGGAGTTGATAGGTTTGAGTGTTTTTTAAGTTTATCTGCTTACTTAAAACAGTCATAAGAGCGTTGTCTGTCCTGAAACAATTTCTGTCAGAGGAGTTATTGCAGAGACAATTTTTTCAAAGTAGCTACTGAAAACTTGCTGGTTTCTGAAAATAGCTTAGTGCTGAGTAAGCTAGAACCACTGCCTGGAAGTTGACATCTAAAAAAACTCCATCCCAAAGCCATAGAAAAAACATATATTGGTTATTTTTTAGCCTTTTTTTTTTTTTCTTTTAGTATTGAGGTTGACTGTACATTAGAACAAACTCTACAGTCTGTCTCCTGAAACTTTCAAACCAAATTCTTAGTTGGGAAGCTGTCGTCAAACTGAAGTTACTGAATTTAGTATTGAGGTTGCTGATTACAATTTTGGGAGCTGTACTGTAGAACAGTTTGGTGTAGATGAATCTGGTGCATTTATTATTATCTTTATTGTGGTAAATTGATTTACTGGAGGAGGGGGTGAAGTTAATTTTCTATATCAATCATCCTATGTTCCGAGGCCCAAAACGGATCACTTTCTCTGTAAAGGTGTTTTGTGTTTTGTTAACTTTAAAGAGAGAAATGTTTCCTTGATTATTGTGCTCTGCTGCTTCTCATGGGTTTTGCTTTAGTTTTTAAAATGCTACAGAGATGAGAGGCCCATTTATGTGCATTTTAACTCCTTATTTTGTGTTATAAACAGGTTAGGACTTGGCTATGGCAGTGCAGTTCCTGCGGAAGGCATCTGTGTGGTTAAAGAAGCGCAAGATCACTCTGTTGGCCGTTTCTTGCATGGGACTGTTTGGTGGTAACCTTTCCTATCATGTGTTTCCTGAGCAGACATTCAAGCTGCTGCACGAGGGCTGGTCAGAGGGGCAGCCAGCTGAGCTTTCACAGAGGCTCCGTAGTCTCTTTCAGGACGTCCTTCAAGATACTGATGTTAAGTCCACTGACTCCTACCGAGCTTTTGCAGCTTCCGGCTTCCACCCTGTGAGTGCTGGAATCCCCTGGCTGCCTGCTGGCTCTTTGGTGGGCATCCCGCCTAACTTTGATAGCACAGCTGAGGATAAAAAAGGAATAGTCAACCACGTTGTTGTGATCAATGGCAAGGCAGTAGACTGGGAGAGCAGTGACGGTGTTGCTCTGAGGGAAGCTCTGACGTTTTCAGTTCAGGCTCAGAAGTTTGCCATTGCCAGGGAAGTGGTGTATTTGCGGAACGGCAGCCCTTTAGCCAGTGCGGTTGTGGCTCCAGCTTGCTTAGCTGGTACGTTCTTCTGTGGGAGAGGTATAAAGCTACTTCTGGGTTTATCTCCTGGCCCTGTGATACTTCGTGGCATCTGTAACGTCATAACTGCTGCCGGTGGATTAATGTGGTATTATATTTCTTATGAGGCTATGACCTATCACCTAGACTGCAAAGCTGACAGAGAGGCAGCTACTATTTCCAAAGACTATGCCAGAGGTGGAGTTGAATTTTATGATAAAATCTTGTCCCGCAACAGGATTCTTCGTGGCCTGATGGGCCAAGAAGGGAAGAAGATATATGCCCCAAGTGGTAACCTTTTCCCAAGGCACTGGTTCAGAATAAAGCATACCCCATACACTTACCGAAGAGATTTGATTGTTAATATTTTAAAAGAGCTCCCTGCATAGGAAGGGAGTGCTTGAATTTTAAACTTGTGAATTATGTATCCTCTTGGAACACTGCTGTGCTGATCTTTTTTTTTCTCTCTATCTTCATTAGAATTCAGGGTTTATTTTTGCATATAGTTCGGAAGGAGTTATTGCACATTCTGTGAATAAAGAATTCTCTCTTAAATATTAAAGACTCTTTTCAAAAGTGCTCTGTTCTGTGTGCATCTCAAATCACAAGACGACTGAGGACGGGTACTTCTCAGACGGTGATCTGGAAGTTCTGTTGCTCTGCTCTGCCTTCCTGCTGGTGCAGGCTGGAAAATGGAAAGGGTAAAGTCCAAAGGGGAGTTTGGGGAGTGTTATCATTTAAACTGGTGTGTTTATATGTATGTTTGCTGTTCCTCCTGTGGAACAACTCAAAGATGTTTAAAGGGCATTCTGTATCATGTTGTTACATAAGTACCAAGACACAGTGTTTCTGTTCTAAGTTCCTGTGCCGTCCAAGTTGTTGTGCTGCAGTCCCCATTCTTCAGTGGGGCATGCCAGCTATGCTGCAGTTCATACTAATACAGATTATTGCCAGCGCCTGCAGCAGTTTGCTTAAATCTAGGCTTGCTCTCTACATGATGTGGTGACTGCAGTGTGTGTATCTCAGTGTTTGCCACCAGTGGCAGTATGTAACAGGACTGTCATGGGTTGGTTGTTTTCTTACAAGTGGGATAAGAGTGTTCAGGAGAAGGTTTTCCATCTGCTTTGGTACAGTTTTTGTTTAAAAATACATGTAGATCTATGTCACCTTTTATGTCAAAGAAGGCAAGGTATAAGAAATAAGTCTGGCATTTGGTGCAGAAACTGGTAAAGTCTGTGACGAAGGGTTGCCAAAGGAGACAATTCTCCTGTTTGAGACTACCCTAAGAAGATTTTGTCTGGCAGAATGGAGCTTTGCCCAGGATTACTAATCTTCTGGAAGGGTCTTAAGTGTAGTAAACTTTCCACTATAGTCTCACCTTGGAAGTTTTCATGTCATTTCCAAGATGATAGTTCTCAGACTTTGTAGTTCCTTCTTTCTCTGTGTTTCTGTTGCAGCTGTTCCAGTAGCCCTCCCTGGTGATATGTCAGTGGTTCTCATCTCTGTTGTCATTCTTACAGGAAACTTTTGTTATTCTATATCTTCTCAGTCACAGGTGTGCTGAGTGTCCTCTCTGCCCTGGTTTTGTCCTTTCTTCATCTGCTACTATAAGTGTTACGCCTGTGTTTGCTCAAAGCATTACTGAGTTTGGTTTTCCCTTTGAATGACGCAGTGACATAAAATTAATATCCTGGCTGCTGGGGCACTGGTGTTGCTTTACGTTGCTGAACCATATATATAAGATGTTTGGGTTTCTGCTTAAGTAATGTGTGTCATGTTTTTCTGGACCACTACCTGTCACTTGCAGTTCTCCTTGAAGTCATGAAGTTGTCCTTGAAGTCAAGCTTTTAGGAGCTTTATGGCTGTAGGCCATAAAGTTACTGTGCTTGTGACCTTTGTGAAAGAGTTTGACAAAATCTCCTATTCAGTGGACTAAAAGGAGACTTTAGGAAGGGAGCTTTCAAAGCTTCAGGCTATTTTGAGGTCAAGGTAGAAGTTTCTTCACTCCTGATTTCTCTTTCTTCTCCTCTCCAGTGGTGCAGGAGGATGGGGAATGGGGGTTGTGGTCAGTTCATCACACATCTCTGCTTCTCCCTCTTCAGGGGAAAGGCTCCTCGTGCTCTTTCCCTGCTCCAGTGTGGGGTTCCTCCCACAGGAGACAGTCCTCCATGAATTTCTCCAACGTGAGTCCTTCCTACGGACTGCAGTTCTTCATGAACTACTTCAGCATGGATCCCTTCTGTGGGGTACAGTCCTTCAGGACCAGACTGCTCCAGCATGGGTCCCCCACAGGGTCACACGTCCTGCCAGCAAACCTGCTCCGGCACATGCTCCTCTCTCCACAGGGCCACAGGTCCAGCCAGGAGCCTCGTCCAGTGCTGGGTTCCCATGGGGACACAATGTCCTTCAGGCATCCACCTGCTCTGGTATGGGTCCTCCATGGTCTGCAGGTGGATAACTGCTTCTGTTATCCCAGAAGCATTACCATCATTCCTGATGGGCTTGGTCTTGGCCAGTGGCAGGTCCATCTTGGAGCCAGCTGGCATTGGCTTTATTGGCCAAAGGGGAAGCTGCTAGCAGCTTCTCACAGAAGCCACCACCTGTAGCCACTTGCTACCAAAACCTTGCCATGAGGACCCAATACAGCGGCAAGACTGGAATGTAACTCCTGTTTGTTATAGTCCATGAGTTCAATTCATCCTCTTATTACTTCTTCAGAGAAGTCTAAACTCCATGAAATGTTCTCAGAGAGAACTTGGTCCACTTGTTTTATGTGGTTTAAGAAGCTGCTACTACATAAAGAGCCCAGAGAGGAAACAAAGGCCTTCCTTAAGATTTACAACAAGTAGCAGTATAAACAAAATTAAATTAATCTGCTTGCCACTTACCACTCCTTACTGCTGCTTTTCATTGAGGTGCCTGCAGCTAGTGCTGTTATTTAACATTCCCAGGTTGCAAAGCCCTAGTGATGCTAATAGGTTTTGCAGTTGTGCACTTTGTTTTACAGCTGGATTCTCCAAGAAGCTTTGTGTATCTGTAAGTGCTGTGTCTGATTTATGCTGCTTTGAACTCACTGTGATATGTTGGTGTCAGTAGGGGAGTAAGGCTGGTTAGTGTTATGCCCTTGCCTTCCCCAGAGGTGTTCTGACCAAGGGCTTACACACCTCCATCTCTGTACAGTCAAGTTCCTGTTCTGTCATCATCCATATAATCTGGAAGCGTGGTACTGGAAGCATAAAGGAAATGGGAATGTGTGGGTTTTCCTGAAAAAAGGTTTGTGTGTGTTGCCAGGAAATTGTTGCTTGTAATTGATTTGGCAAGTAAGATTTGCACAACTCAAATATATGGCCATGAAAATACTCATGCAACGTCCTGTGTTGTTGCAAATGTGTTTTTTCTAGGTGGAAGTTCTGTGGAAATCAAATAGGAGTCCCACATACTGGTGACAGAAATGGTCTAGCTTTAAGAGTACCATAGAAGCAAGCACCCCAGAATTAAAGGTGAAAGTGTTGGTTGATCGTGCTCTTACCTGCTAAGAACAGTCTGATATAGGTGGCCCAGAAGACCCCAAAATTAATTGCTGTGTATTGTCAGTGAAGAGCCTTATAGGCTCCCCCCAGATCTGAAGCTGAATCTCTAAAGAGTTCAAAAAACTTGATTTAGTAGTAACTGTCTTCTCTTGCACTGCTCAGATGAGGCAGACTTCCTACAATTTCTTGTGTGGAAAAGCAACAGACAATGTTAAGCAAAGGGAATTGCTAGGAGACATGGAAATAAAATGTCTAAGCCAAGAAACTGTAAAAGTGAAGGTGTGAATGAAATAATGAACTCTCATAAAAAGGGATATTGTCTACAAAAATGAAGCACTCTTTCTGTCTGGTAAAGCAATTAAAGGATAAAGTTTGAGTAGCAAATGACCAAAATTATTTGCTAGTTAAATTTATACATATTCTAGTTTAAAGACCAATTTCCTTGGCTTGTTTATTTAGGTCACCCTGAATTTTCTAGATAACTGAAAACAAAAAGATCCTTGTAACTTGATTTTTGTACAAATGTAATGCTTACTGCTACATAAAGCTGTGGTGGATAATGCTGCAAGAGATGAGAACTAGCTAGGCTTTGTTCAGAATCCCCACTGGCGTGCAAGAAATGCAGGGTCTGGCTCACACTTCACTCCCTATCCTAAAAATTGTGGTTCCTTGTCATGCAGATGCTTCCAGTGTGTTTAATGGTCAGAACCACAAAACTTGTCAGAAATAGAACTAGACTTGAGTGCTAGACAGTTTTCTTGAAGACAAACAAACTGTGGAAATCATGTGATTTAAAGTCATTCCTGAATCAGCTGCTATGGGTAGCTGGCTCCTCTTGCAGTTTGCAGGAAGGAGCTTCAGAGGGGGTTTCCGAAAAAGAAATCTCCACCCAGGTGGCATGTGAGTGAAGAATGTCCCCCATGGTATTGCCACAGGGAGTTCAGTTTAAGTGTTGTGGTCCTTTGGAAAACAGCACTTTTTACTACAGGAAAGCACTGTTACCAGTCTTTTTCACATTGAAGTGGTTTCCAGAACCTGACAGATGAGATGGTGAGAGCTGACTGCAAAGCTGTGGAGCCTGTTGCCCTACAGGGTGAGCTGGTGGTGTCGGGAGAGGTGATGCTGGAAACGGAGCTTACTGCTGTCATTTTTGCCCTTGGCCACAGCAGTTGTGAAACAACCACTGTGACAAAGTGTGGCTGGGGTGGGAGTGAATTAAAATGTATGAATCAAATCATCATGACTGAATCACAGGCAGCTTTCATTAAAGGAACAGATGCAGAGAATCCATCCCAGACCGAGGGCTGCTATACGCAGTCGCCGTGGGCATCGTTAAAACAACTGCAGGCATCTCCACTATGTGGAAATGCAATTCCTAGCAAGCTGCAGACAGGGAGACAAGTATGTGGGCCATATCCCGCAACTGTTACCCGCTCGTGTTCATTAAAAGCTTCATGTAGCAGGTGTGATTACATTAATATAAAAATGATTAAGTTGCAGATAACCTGCCAGCCATGCATGCACCAGTTCCTCCTTGATTTCATTCATCTCAGCTGGAAGTGTATATAAGTGAAAGGCAGAGCACACTGGTAAGCAGAGGAATGCTGATGGAGGAAGACATAATTAAGATCTTAGAATAAGGAGAACACTGTCAGGAAGAGAGAGAAGCTGAGTTTGGTTTTTATCAAAACCAGACTTTCATCAAAACCAGGAACAGAAAAACAATGTAATTATTCTCTAGGAATTGGTATGTTAGACAAATTAAATCTGAACAGCTGAGAAATGGCTTATGGATATTTTGCTGGGCTGCATTTCCACTGCGAATACATCAGTCTGTTTAGCTGAAGTGAGTATATTCAAGCTGCTCAAACTACCAAATCTGTAAAATGGAGAAAATTACTAAAATTTGGCTGGAAATAAGTCTGCCTTTCCCATCTGGAGAAAAGGGATTTTTTGGGACAAGCCAAACTCTTAAGCTTTGTAGCCAGAAATCAACACTGAAGTGTCTCTGCAGTTGGGAGCTTCCACTCCTCTCAGTCAGACCAAGTTTGCCATGATGTATCCTGGTCTGCAATCTTGAGAGAAAGAGTGCTCTTAAAAAAACAGTCTGTGGCTAAACTGCCCATTAGAAAGTGCAGCCAGCCCAGGTGTATGGGTATTCCCCCCCCTTTAGTCTCCCTATACGCCTTACTGCAGGAATCATTTGGGATGCTACATGCTTGTGCAGTGCTTAGTATAACATGACATCTGCCTAGTAGCGTAACAATGAGCTTCCTATAAATGGCAGTAATTAAGCATATTGGGCCTTAGCTTTGAAAGAGGAACAATTCCCCAAACCATGCTTCCTAGAGAACTTTGTTGTTCTTGTTATTACTTTATGGCTGAACTTCCATTGTCTGGAAGTTGGGCCCTTCTGTTTCTGGTTACTCAGTCACCAGCTACTTGGGCCTGCAGGAGCATTACTGTAGTAAGTAATGTAGTCCAGGTGTTAACGGTTTCTTTCACTGTAAATGCATAACAGGTGAAGCTGTGCCTTTTTTCTGTGTGGCCAAGCTACTTCTGCAGTAGATGTCTTGCAAACATCAGCTCTAGCTAGGTTGACTAATCGTATTTAGAAAACATAAGACACTGTGAGCTGGCTCCCGAGTTCACAGTTCCAGCAGTTCTTGCAGAGGGAGCATTAAGAAACAACATGCAGTATAACAACTTTTCTCTAGTAACTGTCTAGGGGTTTTGTGCAGACCTACTGACCTCTGGTAGCTTTGTTTCTATCATTTGCTGAAATAACCTTCTGTGGGAATGTTGTGGTTTCTTCTTTCTCTGTTCCTTTCCATTTCCCATTGCTCTGCTGCTCTAATTGCTGCTGCTGACTCACCTCGCAAGCTGCTTCAGCTCTCTCAAGGTTTGTGAACTATTTAAGCTCTCACTTGCTGCTTGTACTTTCATGTGCACTCCCTACTTGCTCCTACAGAACCTACTAGCCAAACACCACAGCAGCTTCAACTTCTCTTTTGTTTCAGTAGGTTTAGTCTACGTGGTTTTACAATTAATAACGCCTTTGACTAAATGAAAAATCGACATTGTGGTTTAAAACCTTCTTGTTTTGCCACAAAAAAAATATAAAATATTGCTTTTAATTTTCCATTTAGCATTATTTTTTGAAAGACCTATTTCTTACTCCCCAAGTATGGCACTCAGTTCACTTTTGGTCTTAATTTGCCTCTGTCAGTTTTAAGATGCTGCTATTCCCTTTGAGCCCTTAGAAATGTTGTTGCCTGCTCTTGAAAATATCAGGGAATTTCATGCACTTCTATGGCTAGGTGACGTACTGGCACTTAAGAAATAAAAACTAATGTTGTACCATTAGCTGCTTGTACTGATGTTGACTTGGCTCAGGCACGTCTGTGTTACACTTGAGTGCTGCCGTGTAGAGATGCTGCCATGCAGGCTTTGAGAACTGTGCCTTCTCAAGGTGCTCGTATTGTCAGCTCCACTGAGGAGTTTGTAGATGTTTTATTCACCTGCCACTGAGCAGAAACAGAGGTGTCTATTGGGTTTTGTTTGATGAAGAAGAATACTTACTTTTCAAAAAAACCATTAATTTGAATGACTCCTGCAAGGCTGAGAGGTTTGGAATGCAGTAGGAAAGCCTAGGCAAAACCAAGGAAAATAATCCCACGTTCCTTAAATTTTCTAAATCTCAATGTTGTTACAAAACTGTATATTGCACAAGAGTTGCAATAGAATTCCACAGCCACGTGCGCTGGATTTCTAGGTTATCCCTTCAACAGGGCTGAGCTTGCTGTCCTGACAGCACATACACGCACAGACACTGAGCTGCTCAAGTAGCGTCTTTGCAACTGTGTCAACTACAGTAAAACTCCATCTGCTCAGTAGATCAAGTAGTCACCTTTTCCATCATTTCCTGGTTCCTTGTGTGCAGCCACATATTGGGTACTCCAGGTAACACACACACACACCAGCCAAAAGCTTCTGCTTCATTTCCCTTGTCCACTCCAGTTCCTTCTTCTCGCTCCTTTGGACCGGAGGCAGTTACTGTTGTCACAGCCAACAGAGACATCAGTGGAGCAGATTTAAAGGAGTTGAGAATGGAAAGTGATGGTTGCCTCTCCAACTTCGACAAAGCAACACGTGACAGTTCAATACAATGCTTGAGTACTGTGCAGTTTTGGGCACCACAGTATGAGAAGGACATTGAGGTCCTTGAGAGGGTGCAGAGCAGGGTAGCTAGGCTGATTAGGGGTCTAGAGAACAGGTCTTATGGGGAGAGGCTGAGGGAGCTGAGGCTGTTCAGCCTGGAGAAGAGGAGGCTGAGGAGAGACTTTATTGCTCTCTACAGCTACCTGAAAGGAGATTGCAGCAACACAGGTGTTGGCCTCTTTTCCCTAATAACTAGTGACAGGAGAAGAGGGAATGGGTTCAAGTTGCACCAGGGAGGGGTTCAGATTGGATATTAGGAAAAAAGTCTTCACCAAAAGAGTGGTGAAGCATTGGAACAGGCTGCCAGGGAAGTGATGGAATCAACGTTGCTAGACCTGTTCAAATAATGCGTATGTTCAAAAAAAAGTGGATGTGGGGCTTCGGGAGATGGTTTATAGGATATGGAGGTGTAGGGTTGACAGTTGGACTTGATGATCATGAAGGTCTTTTCTAACCTCAGTGATTCTGTGATGCTGTCTCTACCAGTTATGCTGGTCAAAAAAGCCCAGCTACTACTTATTCCCACCCAGAGAAAATGGAAATTTGCAGAGTTCTGTTAGCCCAAATGTAACTGTCAATATCAGCATGAATCAGCTGAGACTGAAGCCATAATTTGTGATAGAAAAGCTAGAAGTGGAATTCCAGAAGTGAAAACTAGTAAACTGCTCCACTGTAACTATAAAGAGATTTAACAAATGTGAAAGCAAAGATAAAGCTATAATCTGCTTTACAACTGTAAAGCTATATTCATTCTTAAACAACAAATGAATCACTAAACAGCAAAACACCGCATCTTTTTCTCAGGGGAGATTGAAAATTAAGATCAAATTGTGTTGTAAATAATGATACTCATCTTGAAAACCTCCACCCCACCCCCCCTTCCAATTTCCTGACTAGACTTGAGGCATCTATAAATATTTCAGAAAACAGAGCAGGGAAAGAATCACTCTGTAGAAACTTTTCCTTGTAAGATCTTTTCTCATATGGGATGAGTTCCACTGCCTCAGTGACTGTGTTATAAAAGCATGTTATATAATTCTCTGTAGATACTCATAGACAGATGTATTTATGGTTTTTGGAAACTTCATGTAATTTAGGCATAAAACTTGAAGTGTGTTTTATAGTTCTTCATTAATAATAGTTGAGAATTATGCTCATCTAAGGCAGCACACATAAATTCTTAATGTTCAGACATTCATTATATGCCTGTGATGGTTAGAAGTTGCCATAGGAAAATAAAAGCCAGTGATCCCAAAGGTTATTTTTTTATATATATATCCTTTTAAGCAATTTGGAAAATTGTGTCCTTCCCATAACACTTCTTTTCCTTCTGCTTTCACATTCTTCCACTTAATCTAAAGATGTAATAGTGAATATTGAAAAAATCAAATCAGGAACAACACAAACTTTTTATTGATGACGTTTTCATTAACCATGGCAGTACCTTATAACTGGAAATGCTGAATCCATTGTTTTCTGGAGGTTATAAACACTGGTAGGAGGTTTTTCAATCACAATTTACAGATCTTAATAGTGTTCACTTGTATGATATGTGAAGAGGCTATGGCATAGTTGCAGGTGGCTAGATGGAAGCTTAATATATGTATGTTGGCTTTACACTTATGGAGCAGGTGAAAAGACAAATTTCTGTGGCAAACTAAAGTCCTGCTTTAGCACTTGCAAATTGAACTGTAAAAACATTTCTTTCAATTTTTTTTTCTAACAGTGAGCATTAAAGAGAATAGCTGGGCTGAAACCTCACAATAGATGGATCAAAAAAGGTACATTTTTTTCTAGAGTCATTTGGTGACTTGATTTTTTTTTTTTTTTTTTCCTGCAGAAAAATACCAGACCAAATGTGGTGCTGTGTCAACTTACTCTTTCCATGATGCAGATACAAAATTGCTTGCTCTGGAGAAGTTTTGCATGGACATCCCAAAGGTTAGTTTTCCTGAAGCATGGATTTATCAAATTACTCCATGGCTTTCTCTGAAGGTTCTTTTATTCTGAGACTGGAAACAGATTTCATGCAGCTTTTAACCCTGCAAAATACTGTGTGTGCATGTTGTGGGATTAGATGTGTCAAAATTCCTCCCCCTCTCACTGAATGTTTTCATCTTGGACTCCCAAATCTGATGTCTGGTATGAAGGAAGTGTTCCTTATCTGGTATTTTACAGGTATCAGATGCATGTTGGCTTCAGCTGAAACAGGAGGTATGAAAGCCTCTGGAAAAACTCCAAACCTACAGCCCTCTGGTTTTGTTTCATGGTGTTGCTTTGGTTTTAATCTTACAGAGTTTCTACTGCATTTTGCCTTGAATGGTGTAAATAGAGTCAATATTACTGGCCAAATCCAATGGAGGTGCTTGCCTAAAACCAGCAGAAGGCATGACTGCTGTAGTGAGACAAATCTGTAATTACAAAATGTGCATCACCCAAGCCTGAGCATCTCTGGTTACTTGACAGGTAGAATACAGCAAGGGTCTGAAAGTGACCCAGTCAAACCTATTGCAAAGTGCAGTTCAGATGTCCTTTTAACATCCTGAAGGAGGTGAGGGTGTGCTCACTGTGTTGTGCAATGTGCTAGCATGTGTGTTGAGGAAGTAGACCTGTGCTAAATCATCTCTTCAGGCTTACGATTTGTAGATTTAAACCATAAGCTCCTGCAGATTACTTGAGGGAGAGTATTGCAGGCAAGGATGGATGAAGGTGAGCCTCACGCTTGTTAAACTGTGCTCTGGTGTGGGGCAAATGCAGGAATTGTGGCTGGGAGGGGAAGAGGCAAAAGGAGTGTTCTGGCAGGTGAAACAGGAGGGAGCCTGGGCTGCTAGTATCATGCAATCCAAGGAACATTTACATCATACACTCATTGCAGCTAATGTGGAAAGTGTTTAGCTCCTTGGGAAGCAAGAGACTGAGGCCAAGTAATCCCCCAAGGTGGACCTAACCACAAAGCATTAATCAAGCTCTCCTTGTCAGAGTATTTTCAGCAGTGTGAAACAGTGTTCCCTCTGCTACTTCTCAAAGTCTTACTTTGCCTTTGGTTTTCTTTTAATGCTGGCTTCCTAGGAAAAAACCCAAACCAAACCTAAAAAAACAAACAACCCCAAGCAATTTTATTGCTACTAAAGCAGGTTAAGGAGAGCAAAAGGACTGCTGAATTTTTTCATTACAATCCCCAAAAAATCTTTCCACAGACTGTGAAAGTATTATCACCTCATATGTCTCTTACAATTTTCCATCTTTACAATGGTATTTGTTAGCACTTTGTAACTTCCTTTAACTTAGTCTCTATCCAGGCTGTCCAAGAGCATGCAATATAAGTTTCCTGTTGCAGAGATAGATTCCCTGAAAAGCAAAGTGTAAAATACAGATCATGTTGCAGCTGTTTTATTTGCTGTCATTTAATGTGTGTGTCCATCGTGCCATCAGAAACTCATCAAGTGTTTTGCAACTTGGCTATTTAAAGTTGTTCCACCCCACAGTTGGTGGATGGGTTCGCAGGCTGTCTGCGAAGCAACAGTGATTCCATATAACAATGAGTCTCCTCTGTCCAATGTACCTACAAGTAATTTAGGGAAAATCACAAATCTGAAGGTTTTTCCCTGCTCCTTTTTTGATGATAATAAATAATATTGTGGGCCAAAGAGCACTGATCTGCCATGCAGAGAACATCCTAGGTGAGCTCCTGCGCGTCAGATGTGAACTCTGCGTACCTCTTGGCAAGCAGTCACTCACACAAGCACTGGCAGCGAGTCAGTGAGCCATATGTGCTTGAGTAACTCCTGCCCAGTGGGGGTAGTGCTTGACATTCTCTCTGAAAGACAACTTTTTTTTTCAGGAATTCAGCAAAGCACGTAGACTTTGAGGACATGAGTGCTTTTCCTGGAATTAGCAGGCTGTGTTGAGTCGCGGGCTGAGATTCCTGGGTTCAGCTAATGCTACATCCGCCGTTTGTAACACTGGATTTTTCAGTGCCAAGGCCATGCTGGCAGGAAAACTTGCAACTAGCCTGAGGGCTTGATTAATGGGAGCCTAACCAGGGAGAAGGGGGACTGACCCAAGGCTGCTGCCATCTATTAATAAGACCAGAATGGAGTGTGCACACTGAGGCAACTATGAATTATTTAGTGACCACAGATGGACAGCATGCCACTTGAGTCCCCGGGATTTGGCCAGAGCCTCCCATCAGAGATCTGTCTTTGCTTAAAGCCTGGTGTAAGGCATATGCAGCAGGTGCCTTACCAACTGAGACACTTTCTTTTGCTCACTGAGCTTTGGTCATGATGCTGGTTCCTTGGAAAGAATTGAATCGCCCTCTGCTAAGAAGCAATATTTTTATTTGTGCCAAGTTTGCCGCTCAAGGAAATAGACAGCTGAGTGTAGATCCAAGATTTATACCATGTTCTGTCCCAGCTGAGGGGAAAAGCCCCTGAAAGGTCCTCTTAATCAGTGCCAGGTGGCATCTGTTCCTAGAGAATCCTCCTTGAGCTAGATTCTCTCTTGGAGAATCATGTCTTCTCAGCATCCCCTCTGTCCTCCTACAGAGCTCCAGCCAGGATCTAAGGGAGACTATTGGATGAGAAGCTGTCTAGGACAGCTCTACATCATTGGAGAAATAGCCCTGGGATCCTTCTGGTATAGCAGGAGGCTTGTACAGTGAGTAGACGGAGGAAAAACCCAAATAATCGCTCAAAGCAAGACAAAAATTTGTATTTGATCAATAATGAAAAGACCCTGATCAGCCTAGCATTGCTGTTGATCTGTGCTATCTGTTGTCTAAGAAATGGTACTATAGTCTTGATGAAAATATTACTTTCAGGTAGCTCTCAGTTTATGTTTGTTCTGCATAATTTTGGAAAAATACTATTTTAATCTCTTCTCATAGCAATGACCTTCATGTAACACAGGAGATCTCAGATTTTTGTGGTTTTGGTGAGACTGACAAAAGGATCAGGAGAAAACAGTTGAGCAGCCTGACATCTTGGCCAATATTAGGTTGGTTGTTCTTAGGTTGACCCAATCCAGACTGTGGGTGAATGCATCTGCAGCCTCTGGAGAACAGAGCCTGCTGGCTTTCCCAGCACAGGGCCTGGCTGAGCTCTGTGTGGGCTGGCAGAAAACTCCCATCCCTACGCTGAGGAAGAGCAGAGGCAGAAGATGTGCAAAAGGTAGGACCCAAAGAGAATGTTCACCTGCAAGATGGGAGTTTGAAAACGAGACTGAAAGTCCTTGTGTAAAGCCACTGTCTTGTCTTTTTGGCCTCAGCTAAAAGTCACTAGATTTTGAACTTTGAATCTCCTGCTGCTTTGGTTGTACAGTTGTTTGGTCTGGGTTTTTGGTGGGGTTCAGAAGGCGATGTCACATTTGCAATGATCATCTACAATAACTATTGGCATCAATATTATGGCACTCCTGCAGCAGCAAGATCTGATCCCTGAGTCAAATAATTATACGATAGAAAATTCAGTCCCTCTGGCAACATAATCTCCTTGACCTCAAGTAGTAATTATTCCTTTTCAACCCCCTACATATAGGGAGAGAAGAAATGTTGTGATTATAGCTTCCATGGGTGCAGCCCAGGGCATTTGGTGGGCACAGCATGCCTCACAGTTTTCCATGTTTTAATGACACCTGCATGCTAGCTTTTTTCATTCCTGTTGAACGTGTGGAGAGGTGTCAAGAAGAGGCTTAAACCATTACAGAAAAAAAAAATAGGGCATAATCTGAAAGTTTGAAAGCTGTCATTGAAACAGATGTCATTGCTGAAGGTATTTTCTGCAGAAGTCGTGGGTGTTTGTTGCTTCTCTGCCCTTCCAGTATCACGCTATTATTTTAAAATAGACATAACCTTTCCTGGTATTCTCAGCTGGAGATGTTGTGTGTCTTCCTGGGCTGAAATGCTGTGGGGTGGCCATTAGGTATTGCCTGGTGTTGCCCTAGAGGTGTTTTTTCCATTCTTACAGAGCTTAGGCCTCTGCCATTGTAACTGGCAGAATAATGGGGAGTTATCAAATGATGGGGGCCGGGCTGCCTGGTTTTGTCAGGTGTCATTTTCAGTTACACAAGAGGTGCTATAGTTTTTGCCAGAACTCCTTTTGAACCACATTTAGTGGAGGTCTTTTACCAGAAGATACTTGTGAATGTACGTGGAATGAAATTTGTTCCTGCCCAGTGCTTACAGGATATTTTCTGCCTCAGCCCATCCTAAAATTCAGATGCTGAAGTTTTAGTTCTGTTTATGTCTACTGATGGAAAATTTTGTGCCATTTAATTTTCTTTCTGCTTTTGGATGGAGGTGGGGCAAGAAAGGAGACTCACTGATGGGCACAGTTACCTGGCAGCTGCATGTATATTTTGGGGGTTGTCGATCAACAGAGATTATCCATTGTGGGATCTCTCAGTCCAAAAAAGATGATACAAAACCGGAAGGGTCTAGCAGGAGCTACCAAGGTCACCAGAAACACAAGACCTATGAGGAGAGGTAGTCGGACCTGGGATTGTATAATCGGGAGAAGAAAAGGCTGAGAGGTAAGGTGTGACTGGTGGCCAGGTGAAAACTGTGGGATCTGAGCTCGGATCCCATTTCAGACAGTTATGTCAGGCTAAGACTAACTGCCATGCAATACTGCTAATTCGTTTGTAACAAAAACTGGATGACATACAAGCAATCCTGTAAGATTCTGTAAATGCATACTGTGGGTGAATGCCTCCTCTCAGTTCTGCAGTGTATTCTCACAGTTCTTTAGGGTGATTGTCATCAGCTGACCCACTCTCTAGTTTTGTACTCCACTGAGGGTTTTTTCCCTGATCCACTGACTTTTCCTGCTGACAAAGTGCTGGCATTCACTACTCTCTCATTACTCATTCATTAATAAATTCAGTAGTCAGATTGATTTTATTGCGGTACATAGGAGTATTTTGCAATCAGCTTTGTGTGAGGTAGAAAAATTACCATATATTTCTATTCTTTGTTTTCTCTCTCTGAACTAGTTTCTCATTGATTGGTAGCCCCTGACCACTTAGTCTTCAAGGGCAGCTTTATGCCCAGAGAATATAAATTTCCATTAGAATAGTGATATTAATCGTCTGATCACTGACTTGTTTTCCGACTCAAGGAATCCCAGAAGACTAGAAATACATCACTTCAGAAAAGCCTTGTTGTGTACCCCCAGCCAGGAGCTCCATCTTTTTCGTATCTTTAGGTGATGAAAGTAGTATAACTGCATTATTTGTGGTAGAATAATGCTGCCTTGTGTCCAGTGAGAATCCAAACTTTTATTGGTAATGGCCGTAAATGAGTTAGGAGTTACCTAAGGGGTGAGACAGGGGCATCAGAAAGGACCCAGGGGGTCTGGTGCATAATAAGAAAGAATATATGCTTTTTTTCTGAAAATTTTCTTTTTTGGAAAGCAGATTTAACATGTTCTGTTTCTTATTGATGTTTAGAGAACAGCATTTTTGCACTGGGAAAATAAAATTTTCTGCTCACAGCTTCCCAAATCCAATTAATTATTCAGTATTTGAGAACTCTGAGATTTCCTAAACAAAAGTGATAGGGTAGGAGTGAACAGAAGTCACATGTGATACCACAACTCATGTAAACTCAGGCATGAGAAGAATAATTTATTTGAAAAGAGTGCAATATCCATACTTTTCTTTGCTTTGCACATTTCCTGCAGGTCTATAGGATATAAATCACCTATAAGATTTTTTTTCCATTAAAATGCAGAAATGACAATGTTTCTACTTGTGAGATGTATGTTAAAAGCAAGTCACAAATTTTAATGGTGGGCTACAAACTCGATTGATAGAAATTGCAACAGCTGCTCTGAAATCAGCAATTTGATGAACTTCTCCCACCACAAGTTTTGGACAGGTATGTTTTAAATAGATCCCAAAGTGGTAGTCCTGAAAGCTCAGCTATTCTAACCAGAAAGGTCTACTAGCTGACATGGAACAAATAATGAATATTTTACATATCTCTTCCTGTCTCTTGCATTTGGTCTAATCATTATTACATAAGGTGAGTGGCAGGTTTATATACAATACAAGACAACTTCCTGTAGATGTCCTTTGTCCTTTCCAAAGCAGCAGAGCAGTGGCTGTCACACCAGCACAGCAGGGGAGCAGTTACCACATCCTGGCCTTGGTCACTACCTAGATTTTCAGAGTGCTGTATGCACTAGCCTGGTGTGGGCTTGGGACAGTGGCAATCACCAGCCTAGTCCCATGACTTCAAAGGAAAATGGGGTTGGTCTGTTTTCTTTGGTGGCTTGCATTAGCAAAGGTAAATTGTATAGGATAAATGTTTTTTTCTGGCTAAGTATTCATCACCAAGCTGGTTGCTACCATGCAAATTTCAAAGTATCTTCATTCCTATGTGAGGATGAGGACATCTTCTATTTGGAGAAGCTTCTTTGATGGCTGTCCAGCTTCTTTTATCTCATTGTTTTGTAGGTGGACAGATTCTACCTTGTTCATGCAAGTATGTATTCTGAGCTGTCTTACAAGAAGCAGAACAGTTGCTCTGGAAAAGGGTTGCTAGTTTGAGAGCTCTCTGACAGAAGGTTTTTGCTGAAGAGCAGTGAGCTTCAGACTGTCTAAACCTATAATCTTTTAATGTACTAAATCTCTGTTACCTAAACTGACAGTCTTTTTATATTATGGTAAGCTTGTCATAACTTGCAGATGTAGGCTGTTAAATAGCACATCTTATATTTAGTAAATAGGAAAAAAAAAACCCCTTCCCTCCAGAACATTTTCCACTACAGTACTTACGGTTACTGGCAAAATCCAAGATGGCATAAGCTGTTAAGTGCCAAGACATGCTGCAGCTTCTTCCAGGGGCTGAACATTCAAGGACATTGTAGCCTTTCTGCTTAAATTCTGAAAAAGATGCAGACAAAGTAAATATTAGGTTTGTGCTCATTTCTTTCTTTGCACATCAGGTATCAAGGCTCTTGGCAGTTTTTATTTTGGCAAGCCCCATTACCGGGCTTGCTTGCCAAGGCTGTAGAGAAACATCCTTTGTTGGCAAGATGGACTAGATGATCTAATGCTCATAGTTGTTCCTTTCTACAGCTTCTCCATTTCCGCTCAAGATTGCAGCACCTACTGTTGTTGCCATTATTTCTTGACTAGTGAAGTTATATATACTTGGCCATAATAAAGTAAGTTGTATTTGAAAGATATGAGCATTTATCAAAGCTCTATCACTGGGGTTTGGTGTCTGTGAGCCACGTTTTCAAAGCTACCTAAGGGTGTAATAAACATCTAGTGAAACTTGTGAAAGTGCCTGAGAAGCTAAGGGATGGTCTGCTCCTGGAACACAGTCTCTTGGTAATGAACACAATCTCTTGGTAATTGAGCAAAAGGGCTTGGAGGGACAGATTTCCACCTATTTTACAAGGTGAGAAATATCTATTAATCTCTCTCTTCCCACTGCAGGAGTGCTATAAATGCACCAAACCGTGAAGTTAAGTGGGTATTATACCTTGTCATGACAAATTGTCCACATTACAGTCCTCCTTTTAAAAGCAGGAACTATGTAAGGCACTTCTTCAGGAAATTGGCTTTCTCTTCATTAAGCTAATCTTTTGCCTCAGAACACAGAGTATTTCAGTCACAATTGCTGAAACTTGTTCTCACTATAATGTCATTAACAAAGGCAGCTAAGTAAGAGATGCCATTAGAATCATTACCTAGTGACAAGATACAAAATTATTCTGACATCTCATCTCTTAGGCTGAAATCTGTTCTCATCTGGTGTTTTGTTATCAAGATAAGAATTCAAATAATAAAGCCAGAGTTTAGCAAATTTGTTTCTGATCTTGACGCCATATGGTCTTCCAGCGTGATGGTAGTAACTGCTGCAGCATTCATGAGTAAGGCAATAGCAGAAGAGTGGCAGGAAATAAAAATTTGAATAAATTCTTACTGCTGTTATTCCAACAGGCACAGAGCAGGTGAATGTAAAATTGCCCAAACTAGAAGTGGGTAGCTGTAGCAATGTACGTAGAGGAGTGGGTTTGTGGCCCACCCAGATTTACTGCTGGACAGCTCGACTCCCATCAAATCAGGCCTGGGGATTGAGCGAAGATATGTTAAGGCACAATTGGAATGCAGTAGGAGAAGAGCAGAAGTCTGAGAACAAGATAAGAAACTGCAAGAATGTTAACAACTACCTTAAAAAGGAACAACGTGACTGTAGCCTTAACCAATTATTATCAATAGAGAGATGCATGTAAGGGGGGTGAACAGAGCATCTAACCAATAGCAATGTAATGTCACTCGTGTACTGCTATAGAACCCTATATGGGCTCTGTGTGTGTGTTTCAATAAATGAGCTCAGCATTGATCTGAGTTGAGCCCACAAAACTTCGGCTCTGGCAGGTAACACCATTTACCCTGGCTGTCACTGGGCCACTGTATCATCTCTAACCCACTGTCTCTGCAACAGCATCACCTAGAAGCCAGATCAGGCCAGGATCAGTGCTGCCATTATCTTTCCTTCTCAGCACACCAACTTCTTCTGCTAAAAGTAGTGACCAATCAGATTGTTCTATGTACAAAAACTACAGATATCTGTAAAAACTGTAGATATCTGGCTTTGTGTCTGATCAGGGACCAAGACAGAGAGACTTTCAATAGCTGACAGCGCAGATGGAACCCCTGTTTTATGACTCTGCTTCCTGGGTTTTGAGTGTTTTTTATTTTTAGGACAAGGGAAACATCTTTAACAGGTAATACTCTGCGTTATTTTTTAAACAATGTGTATGTGTGTGTGTGTGTGTGTGTGTGTTCAATGTGTTCATTTTCTTTTGCTTCAGCTTTAGTGATCAGCAAATGCAAAGCTAAGTACAGTTCTGTAGAGGCAGGTATAGTAATGCTAGTAAACAGTTTGCCAAAGTCTCATCACTGTGAAGAAGTGGTAATGCCAATTTTCAGGTAGAAACTCTTTTTTTTAAATAGCATTTCATCCTAGTAGAAGAGAGATTGATCTGCTGCAGGAGGGTAACATCTGTGCTTAGCATTGTAGCATGCATCTGCACCAGCATTTTAGTTTGGTTCAGGAGCATCCTCTTGAAATGTCCCTCCTAACACTTCCACCATCCCTTGCCTTAGGACATGTTTCAGATAGATCTCCCAACAGCTCATTTCCTGAAGGATGCGCTCTGAGAGGCTCCTGCCACCTGAGTGGGTTGGCCAGTGCAATCCCCAGACTCCCCACACTCCTGCATACCAGGCCAGCAGCATGATCATCCTGTGAAAGCCTTGCTCTGGAGACCTGCAGCGTTGCTATGGAGTTATTTTGCACACTGAATTGGAAAAAACCCCATCTTTTTTTCTTGGGATGATGATGTCTCACAACACTCAGGGCCATCATGCAGTGTGGGCATGACCTGTCTAAGAGGAAGGGAGCCCTGATCGTAGAATCACAGAGTGGTTTGGGTTGGAAGTGACCTCAAAGATATGTAGTTCCAGCCCCCCTGCCCTGGGCAGGGACACCTTTTCACTAGACCAGGTTGCCCAAAGCAACCAAATCACTATGGACACAAGTCAGCCTGCACCTCCAGGAGCTGGGAATTGTCTGACCACATTATGTTTCACAGTATACACATCTAGCCTATAACTTAGAAGAAGAAATACCTTTCACAAAACTTAGGAATTACAGGCTCTCTGTAAGGTTTGGCACCACAAAATGCCAGGACTCTCCTGTTTCGGCTATGGGTGGTAAAGGTGAATTTTTTTTCAGGGTGACTGTGTGTTGTTGTTTGAAAATTAAAGAAGTCAAAGGTGGCATCTGCATGCCTTGGGGTTGGGTCTTGGAAAAAATTTGCGTGTCTGGAGAATTATTTGTAGAGTTTGTGCATTTACAGTCCCACAAGCACAGCATGTGGTTGGACATTAGGGACTAATTGAAAGCAAATGTAAATCAGTCAGTCTTAAACAGATAGACAAGAAAATAGAGACGGGGTGTATCCAGGCATTAAAAGAATAAAAGGGCTGAGAAAGATCAAATGCAGTATAAAGAATTATAGTACATGGAATAAGGACGTACCAACCAATAGATAACCTGTGATTTTTAACTGTTGGAGAGGGTTCTGAGGGGGGCCACAAAGATGATTAGAGGGCTGGAGCACCTCCCCCATGAAGAAAGGCTGGTGGACCTGGGCTTGTTCAGCCTGGAGAAGAGAAGGCTGCGGGGGGACCTCATTACAGCCTTCCAGTACCTGAAGGGAGCTTATAAGCAGGAGGGGAATCAACTTTTTAAAAGGGTAGACAATGGCAGGACAAGGGGGAATGGATTAAAAGTAAAGGAAGGAAGGTTTAGATTAGATATTAGGGGGAAGTTTTTTACAGAGAGAGTGGTGAGGTGCTGGAACAGGCTGCCCAGAGAGGTGGTGGATGCCCCATCCCTGGAAGTGTTCAAGGCCAGGTTGGATGGGGCCCTGGGCAACCTTGTGTAGATCCAGGCCTGAGTTTGGTGGCCCTGTCTGTGGCAGGGGGGTTGGAGCTCTATGATCCTTGGGGTCCCTTACAACCCATGCCATCCTATGATTCTATGATTCATATTTCTAACTTCTGACTCATTTTTCTTCCTCAGTTTCCTATGTTTCTTTCATCTCAATTTTGATTCCAGAAATATTGTGGTAGCATAGAAATCCGCTTGCGTGCAAGAGCTTGCATGTCTGAAGCGAAGATTACAAGGACACTGGGGCTAACGCTCTATCTGTTTATTAGCCTAGACAGAACTGAGCTCAGTGAATAAATAACAATAGTTTATCCCAAGGAAATTGATTTGGAACTAATTATTCAGTGGAGGAAAGTGCCAATACTTCAGTGCAACATTTGCATGAAATACTATTTGCAGAGTGTTATTCAAACATATATTGAGGTACTGCATAAGGAGAACATTTATCCATCATAAGTATCTGATAAAAATATTGCCCAGATTTGCAATGAATAATTCAGTTGGCATTAGTAACATGCGTGTGACTGCGCACATTATTCATATCTTAATAAATGCTATGGCAAATTGCTACGGGTTAATAGGTACTTATATCCTTTTCTGTGTAGAATGCTATTAGGTCCAATTTTTCAGAGGAGCTGAGCTACCTAGAAGTTTGAATACGATAATGAATTGCAGATCCTAAGTGTGTGTGTAAATCAGGCCACGGTAACGTTAATCACGGGGAGGCTGTTTGGAACTGGCATGGAAGGATAACACAGCAGCCTACACTAGGGGTGTGTTCTGTGGGACTCTGCAGACTCCGGTATTCATTTCACTCTCAACATTCTTTTCTTCTCAATACAAAAGACATATTTAGAATGGAAACTATTAAGTGTTTAAAAGGTGATTCGAAACTGAACAGATTGCTGAGGAAATACCGAAAGATGGGTGAGACTGATTACTGGACACTGCAATGAAAGGTGACGGACCCTTTGTGAAAAACAAGACACAATAATCACTGAAAAAAGATCTTCCTACCATGTTTCTACTTCTGTTTCATTATAATTGACATTTAGGCAGGCAGTGGGAGTCAGGCAGTGTAAATAGCTGTGAGCCTGGCATCTAGTTGTTGAGCTCTGGACAGGCATTGCAAAAAGCCACAGAGATGAAGCATGTACATGAGAAGAGAGAAAAATAGAATGCGAAACATTAACATTAGCTGTAGCTTTTTGCACTGATCCAAACCCCTCATCATTCTAAAGCAAACTGGAATTGTGTGATACCATAAAATGTGTGGTTTCTGAGAGGATTTAAAGTTAGAATGGTTTGATTATTCACCCTTTGACTTCAAAGTTGCTCTACAGACTGTATCAACCCATATATCTGCTTAAAGGTTTGCATATGTTGTAAAGCAGTTTTGGTAACGCAGCAGTAATATTGCCATGACCAACAGATACCAATAACAGGGCATTAAGAAAGCATTGTATCAATTTATATCACTCTGTTTCTCTTTATGAGAGAGATCCTAATGGACCATTGTTTCTGTACCTCGAGCTAGCCAGTGACCCTAGAACAGGGACGCATGCGTGACTAGATTGTGCTAATAAAACGTTAGTTATTTTATCAGTAGTTATTTTATGCCTTGAAGTCTGCTGAAGAGAAAATCAGGGGATTATAGCGCAGGCCTTGAAGGTACAGGCACAGGGCATTGCCAGAAGCCTTGAGCACAAATCGCAAGTGGTAAATTACTGATTGCAAGGGAAATGCAGTTTGAGAGCTGGGTAGAACCAGTTTTAGGCACTAACTGGGACATGTGTTGAGTTGTGTAACAGTCTGTTGCAGCTGGCTGGCAGCACAGGTGGAGACGTCTTCAGATGGTACACAAGATTGCAACAAAACGGACTAGTTGCACAGGAATCTTATTTTGGAATTGGGTATGCGAATTGATCACTCTGATATCCTATATTGATACATAAGCAAATATTCTTTCATCATCATATTTGTCCTAGTGTTATATTGTTTGTATTTAGCTTGAGGCTTTGGTTGTAATTTGGATGCAGCATGCAGAAAGCTATACGTTCTGGTTTTCCTGGAAAAGAAACTTCAATGCTATCTGCTGCATTTCTTAAAACACCTTTGTTTTACACAAAGCTTGCAGCCCTTCACCATCCCAGCTGATGCCGTTCCAGGTGTCCAGTTCTACCATAATCTGGTGTCATAAATGTAAAAGACTTCAAGAAATGGATATGTTTAGACAGAAGATGCAGGGTTAGAGCCCACACTCTCTTTGCAGGGACAAGATTGTGATCTTGTGGCTGATCTTCAAGCTAAAGAAAACCTATTTGCCTTGTCTGCATGCTATTATTTTGTGCTGATGCAGGTTGGTAGAACAAATAAATAAATAATGTTTACACAAAGGGGTACTAGAATCATGTACGTTTTATAACATGGTCACACCTGAACAGCTTGATGATGTTGGGTATGTAAATTAAAGATGTTCCCGGTGCATAAAAAGATGCTGTAAGTGACAGAGCTGAAATACTGACTTACAAATTAGGCGTACCATCCGGTGAGCTTGTTAAACAGCATCCCTCCAGAAGACAGTGGTTAATGTGAATGATCAGCCATGAATTCTCTTTGTGGATTTCCTGTCAAAACAGATTTTGAGCCCACATTTTTTTGTCTGCAGACAGTTCTGAAAAACTGTGTTTGGGAAACGATTCCTTAGTAAGCAGGCTTTTGGTAGAGGGCTGCTCTAACAGCTCCAGGACCTCTTTTTCCTGACAAGGAGAATAAAAGACTTGACTAGGAAAATGAGTGGGCTTCTCATCCACCACGTGTTGACAGTGTACATCAGCTGAGGGTCACAGGGAGCCACCCTCCCTTGGGATTGCACAGATGGTTAAGGAAAATCCACTTTCCTCCTCTTCTGGGACAGAAGTTTCAACCTGCAGAAACAGCGTAACTTCATTCTTCAGCTCATATTCATGTCTCATTGCTAGAGGCATTACTCTTTCGTTTTGAAACCTCCTTATCGCTTTTCCAGATTTGACCTCCTTTTCTTTTTCTTTTCTTTTTTTAATATTGAGAGTTAGTGTTACAGCACTGTTCTAAATGAGAGATTTACCCTTTACTACTCTGAGAGATGACTTCTCAGGTGGTTCTTTTCCTGTGTTATATCTGATATTCTCTACAAAAGCTCTCTGTGTTTTTAGTACATTGTTGATCTCTGCTGTATCAAACCTTAGCATCTCCCTTAAGGACTAAGACTTTCAAACAGGCAGAGTCCTCTCCACTTTCCTGGGTTTTTTTATATCCTTGGTATGTGGCCTCCGGCTGATGTATTCTGGCTCCCCACGCTGCCTCCCTTTCCTCAGCACACTTCATTCTGGAAAGCTTTGCTTCTTAAGTACCTGGCTTCCTCTGAGGAACAGAAGTGTTTTGCTTTTCCCCTTATTCTAGGAGACAATGAGGTGCTATTGGCAGCTCTGAGGAGTAAAGAGCTGAAGGCTCCATGCTGAGACAGAAGGACAGAGTGCTTTCAGACCAAGCTCTGGGTAGCTCACACTGTGGATCCGAGTAGGTCTAACGCTCTGACGTGAGGTTGCATAGGCCAAGTCATGGTTCTGTGTGTTGTTTTACTACTGACATTTCAGTAGTAGTCACTTTAGATGTAAGAACTGTAGGCCATGTGAAGTAAAAGCCCAAATGCATCTATTTTGCTGGATGTCTGAGCAGTTGTATTTTAAATATGTATTTTCCCATGTATATTTTCTCTTGAGAGGGTATTGCAGTAATTACCTAGATTGGTTTGTACTGAAAAGACCTAACTTAATATCATTTTTCAGTTTCAGAAAATATGTTTAAACATTATTACAGCAGAATCTAATTCTTTATTTCAGTGAAGCAAACCCAAGCTGTGTTCAGGCTCTTAAAAACAAACAACAACAAAAATAGCCAGCCTGAAAGTTTCAGTAGAAATATAACACCATTGAATGATACATCAGCCAAGGCTTTGTTCCTTTTACCAGATGTAGCATGATGCGTTGTAAGTATTATCAAAGCTGACCTTGAGTGGTCAAATTAACTTAATAGATCAGAGGCCTATTTGGTCAAACCTCTAAACTTCATTTGTAGAGCAGACCTCTGGGCTTCTCTGAGATGCATGGCCCCTTGGCAGTACTGCCAGCGTGTCGGAGCTGATAGCTCAGAGCTCCTAAGGAGGGATGTGGAGTTTGAAATCATAAGTGATGAGCTCTGAGCATCAATCTGCATGGAGCTTGTTCCAGGGTTAGTGAGTTTGGGTCCAGAGAAGGCCACAGGGACCAGTCAATGTGGCCATCTATCTAGAGAATTTCACCCACTGTAGCTGGTAAATTTGTCTTGTACTGGTCAGGTGGCCGCATATGTGTGGCATTTATTTGAGCACTGTGTTAAAAAAAAAATCCTTTTTTATTTAAGGTTCAGCTTTTGCAAATCACTAATGTACAACAACAAAAAAGCTGCAGTAAAAACATTGGGAGCCTTGGGTTAGAAGCCAAGAAGTGTAATTACTGATGTGTGCAACAAGCTATTGCACGTGTGGTGAAAGTGTGATCCTGGCATAGATTTTTCCATTACTATATCAAGCTCCATGTGTGAAGCATTAACGGTGTATATGAAAATCTGTCATTTGCTACAGCTGCCTCAGTGCCTGCCCTCTAACAGCCCCAAAACCTGCCCCATGCTCCCCTCTGGGTATTTCAGCAGTTGAGAAATGCTCGCCCTTGACATCCGAGAACTAGACAGGGAGAAGGGAGACGGCAGCACATCCTATCTGGAAGATGCACCTGCCACAGTGCCCTGAATGATGCAGGGAGGGGACTCAGGCTTTTGCAAAGTGAGCAGAAATTAAAGGACTAATTTATCCCCTGAGAACAGGAGCTGCCAGTGTGTGTGTGCCAACACACCCTGTGCTGCAGTGAGAGCCAGCACCCAGGAAACAGCCTCCTTCGCTCAGCGTTGGGTGAAACACTCTGTCTTGTGCTCTTATTAAGCCACTGATCCAAGGCAGACACAATAAAGGGCCTTTGAGTTTTGAAACTTTCCACAGTTCCCAATTCTAAGTTAGGACATGCTCACAATCCCTCAGACACAACTTCTGTGGTACCCACTTGGTTGTCCTGCTGGCAAATTTAATTTTCAAATGCAACTGGTAAAATCGTTGCTCTGCGTGGTGTAGCCATCTGGCACAAAGCCTTACTTCCCACCTCAGAGGTTCTTTTCCTAAAATGTAGGCAAGGTGCCTTCCTAGGGCCACAAGAAAGGACAGCAAAAGGAGTCAGAAATGGGACATAGCAACTGCTGCCTTTCAAGCGGTGGAAATTTGTGGAGGGAACAAAGTGTACCAAGAACCAGGGAGGTGGATTCAGATGCTGCGGCTGGAGAGGTGGTACGAGGAGGTGGGGCGGGAGGGTTGGTGCATTAGAATCCATGCAGTGTTTAGATGAATCCAGAAATAATGATCTTGTACCAGCCCCACATCCGCTCAGCCTGGGAAACCTGATCTGAGTTCAAGAGGTTACAGGCAAGAAGATAGTAAGCAAAAGATAGAGTGGAATTGGGAGAGAAAGGGGGAGGATCCGGAGACTTGAGATAATGAGGTAAGTTGTCACAGAAGCAGTGCTGTATTTCTCTGATGTGTTATACATTTTAAAAAAAGGCTGTGAAAGCCTGTTGAGATTTTATATCATAGGGTCAGGTTTTGTTGCTGGCTAACTGGAGCAAAAAAGGTCCACATAACATTTGAGGATCCTCCTTGCAACTAGGGAGAATGAGCACCAACTCAGAGACCTGGGAAAACTAAATACCTCCTCCCTGGTTTATCCTTTGCAAGCAAAATTTCTCCACCCACAAATGTTCCTACACTGCCCAAAGTAGCCAGCAGTAGAGGAAAGGGAACATGGGAATATTTTAGCTTTGTTTCCTAATACCTGCGGATAAAGAGTAATAATTATCTGCACCCTCAAGCTCATTTTACCTTTTACAATACTCCATCAAATTTGTACTCCTCCCTCTTTCCCCCCAGCAATAACGTGCCACAAAATTAGTTCTGTAATGATTACCCTGCCAACTGAACTGTGCTCCTGCTCTGGTCCAAGAGCTCCTGCCAGCCTGGCTCCACAGGAGTCACTTGACTGGGGTTGCCCACAGCTCTACTGAGGTGCTCGGCAGGCAGGGCAGTGGAGGAGCAGCCTGGCACTGCCCTGGTATCTCTCTGCACTGTTTGCTTGGCACAAATCGAATCTCACAGGGAAAACCTCAAAGCTGTTCTTGTACTTGCAAATGGTGCTGCTCCACCAGCATCTGGAATACTCAAGTCCTCAGCCTTCCCATTAAAGACGTTATTTTGAAAAGCAGGCGTGCAAGCTACCTTTGCCCTTCCCCATGGTCTGTGCCCCTGATACCCCTCCAGGCTGGCCAGGAGGTATTCGCATCTTTATGGCTACTTCCCAGCCTGACCTCTCTGTCGGAAGGATGACAGCAAAATCAGAAATGAATTTTGGGTCTAGCAGTGGTTTTATGTGATGTAGCTGCTCATCTGCTGGGAGCACAATTCAATCCTGAGATAAAGTCGCAGGGCACTGACTAGACTCTGCAGAGTAACAGGTTTCAATCAATACTGACATGAGCTAAAGGCAAGCCCAACTGCGAGAGACAAGACGCTGTGCAGAGCTCCCATTTACAACTCCCTTTGGCATGCCAAACCCTTACCAACAGCAGATCCCTTCTTTCTGAGGACTGTTATGAGGCAAACTCCATTTCACTTAGGTCATGACCTTTTGTTTGATTTTTCAGAGAATTATGACCTACTTGGTGGTAGGGCTTTGTGCTTGTTTTTAGCTCTTTGGATGGAGAAACTAGTAAGCAAGATAAGTACCAGAGGACAAGCGTTTATTTTTAATACTAGGCTCTCAGTGTAACCAACCATAAAATATTTAGGGTTCTTCCTTGTAAATCTAACAGCTACTAGTTCTGATTCTGACACTTTTTCTCCTGACCTTGATGAAGTCTCCAGTACCTCACTGCAAAGTGTTACATCAGTTCTGTCAAAATGAAATCTCTGGTGTGAAACACTGTAAAGAGTCCATAGCTTACAATAATGCTGGCTATACTGATCTAAGTATTACCCTATCTACTAGAATAAAGAAAAAAAAAGGATATTCCTCCCTGCCCCTTAATCCACCATTCTCTATATTAATCTGAAGATGAGCTTGTGAATAGTCAATCAGGAGGCCAGGGCTCAATGACGGCTTGCTGAGCATCTGGCCTAGATCCTCAATTGATGTCGATCACATGTATTTTGAAATTCATCACACCAGCAACAGATTGGGTTCCTGAACAGTAAATATTTACTTCTGTAAGGCCCTATTCAACTTACAAAAACCATTATTTTGTATTCCAGCTCTTGTCCCAGATTAAGTCCAGATAAGCAAATTAAACCATGTTAGAGCAAGACAGGGAAATGCAGCAGTGTTCTGGGACCATGCTTCGATTTTTGCTGAAAAGGAAGCATGTCACTGGTGCTATACCTTAACCGGGTCATATTGAAGTTCCCTTAAATTAAATTTGCCCTCTTCCTAAAACAATAAAAAGTGCTAGCAGTCAGGCTGTTGCACACAGTGCATTTCCAAACAGCGTGACGTAAGGCAAGGTATATATAAGCAGACCTATAGAAACACTGAGGTAAGCGAGGGCTTCATAGATACACAGCCCTGGAGACTTTACCAAGCTAAAAGAGTCTCCAACTTTTGCTTTTCTTTGTCCAGATAGAGACTCTGAGGGTGAAATGCATTTATCCAATAAACTTGTCACACAAGAAAGGCTGCGGAGAAGTGCCTGGTCGGCCCACCTTCGCTGAAAGGTAAGAGGATCTCTAGTTGTTTACTATTAGGTATTGCACAATTTGCAACTAAAGTTAAAAACCAGGCTGGCAGGCTCTGTGGGACTCATCCTGGTAACTCTTCCCCAGCTGCCTGGGTGAAAGGCTTGCATAACATCAAGAAAAATAATGTTTATCTGTGATATTATTTGAAGTGTAAACTTGATTAAAAATACCATCTATTGCCAATTTTTTCCCAGTTAAGTATGATTTTACATTTCTAAGATATAAAGGGGAAAAAAAGGACTGCCCCACTTTATTGACATATGCTATTCAGTTAATGTTAGATTTTGTGGCACTCTCTCTGCAAACCATTTCACACATTCAGGTGATACAATTGCACTTGAGTAATAATGCCAGGGTGCAGAGATTTGCTTCATCCTTCTTCCATGCAGTGCCAAGTAAGAAGCTCTGAGGAAGTCAGTGCAATTACTCCAGTGTGAGATGCATTAGTCTTGTCTTCACACCAGATGCACAAATGGAGTGATGTCATCACTGTTTCATTTTAAACACTTTATTCCGAGCCGAGTCTTCAAATTTATGTTATTTGACTCAATAAATGTTTGATGGTCTCAGTGTAGCATCTAGTGGAGAAAGGGTAAATAACAGAAAAAAAAGCAAAGCAGAAACGTGCCATTAACCCTTGTGTAAGGCAGGGATGAAAATGTGAACTTGGGGAGTGGGAATACTCACCTCCCCAAATCGTCCAGCAAAACACTTCAAAGGTTACTCTGAAGCGGCTGCAGTTAACTGGGTACAATGTGGGGCTTGTAATCCTGCAGAGCAAGATGGTATCTCTGGCTTGAATTGGGCTCAAGCCCGTCTCTCTCTGAGGTATTCACTATTGCTGTGAAGGCAAATTGTCCTTTGAGACTTCCCTACTTTGTTTAAATTCACTCTCGCCCTGGCAGTAGTGTTTCTGTCCTGGCTTACAGTTGGTTTTGAGTTTCTTCCGTTCACACTAATGCTGTTTCCTGAGACAGAGATACTGTTCCCCAAATACTGTCCTGACTTGGCCCCTGCACAACCCAAATGATGTGGGTGCTACTGCAGCAGCTGTTGCACTGGAAACACCACAGCCGGATCTGGCTTAGAGTGGGATTGGCTAAGGACCAGTCCTGGACCTGTGGCAGAGTCAGACCTGGAGGGGCTTGGGGAAGTTGTGAACATGCAAGCAAGGCAGGAATTGTTCCTGCTGCCTTTCTGCAGATTTAATCTGGGATTCAAGGGCTTAGCTTTTGAGAAATATCAAATCTCAGCAGCTCTGAAGAACGGGGCCTCTGTGTAATTATTTAATAACAGGAAAAAAGGCTTAAGAGTTACATTTAAAACTTTCTTCTTTTTTTTACCCTGAATGTCATTAGTATAAAGAAATTAGTATGGAGTAGAATATCCATGGCAAAAGGGAAGAAAGCTTAATTTTCAATAAGCATGAATTTAACAGAGTTAAGAGTAGAAGGCTTGTTTTCTAATTATTTTCTTCAAACTTTACTGGGACTTTTTCAGGTCCATAATGTGTTTAGTATTTTATGGGGAGGTAAACAAAGAACAATGGATCTGTATACCTCTAAGCACAGTTCACAGTGGACGGTAATCCAGAAGAACCACTGTTAGAGGAGGGATATAGCTATGAAATGAGTGATGGGGTTGCAGAGCCAGTTCCTTGTGATACAGCATGGAAATGTGCTGCCTTGGGCAGGAATACAAAGTAGAAGGTAAGTATGTCCCTCATTTAGAGTACCTCTAGAGAACACCATGATTAACCCAAAATAATCTGAGATACAATTTATTCGCAATTCATGAGGACACTGATCCACACTAGGAAGCAATTACAGAAGCATCTGCATTGGCCTGGTGGTACTAACCAATATATAGCAGGAGGTTTACCCTCAAGGGTTACCCATTCTGTATTTGTCCTTGCTAAATCTTCTAAGCAAGATAGAGACGTGTTCAAATCTGTTTATTCCTTCATCCCTATTAGCCAACCGGATGGTGTAACGTGGGGGGATTCTTATTTTCCTATCTTGGTGCAAAGGCTACAGCTGGTAGTGCTGCCTGCGAGCAGCGAGGCTGCCAGGTCATCTCCTGAAGTGCCTTTCAGCTCTATCCTAATCTCAGTCCAACCCCTCATCACTTGATGTTTTCCTGTTCCTCTGAACTGCTGCAGGACCTATCTGGTGATCTGGGAAAAAAGCCCACTGCAATCAGGGTAACTACCCTGTTTCCTGAGAACTTAAGAAAGGGTAGCAGACATCACCGAAAAATTATCTCACAGCAGTCCAGTAAGTGACAGCCTGGAGCTGGGGAGAGCAAGCTCCAGACTTTTACCTTTTTAAGTAGAGAGAAATTACTTTAGGCACACTTTGCACTGTCCTGAAGGTGACAGGAGTGTTAGTAGCAACACTACTGGTAAAGCCAAACATTCAAAAAAGAGTTTGGTTGTCAAACAGATTGTGAAATACAAAATATAGTTGCATTTTAATTTCCATTCTGGGATATTTTTTTTCTTTTTGCTTGTCTTTTGGACTTCCATACTTCCAAGTCCCCATAACTATTATGACTGGAAACATCGTCATTATCATTCCTATAATCAGTACTGCAGCTGCTTATAGCAGTAGTACATGAAAGCTAAGATTCTTAGATAATAAGCAAATTTCATGAGCTGTGGGCAACATTACAGGCTTGCTATAGATCAGATAAAAGCCACATTAAATCTGCAGCTAATTGGTAGCCTTGGTGGTGCTGTCACCAGAGAGATGAATCCTGTCCTCAGTGTGTGGTCCCTTTGCAGTTGAGTAAGATAGGTGCAGGTAGAATAGCGCTGTGAATGCAATACAATGCTTTATTATTTTCAATGCAGACTACAGTGCATAGGGCTGGCAACTCACCCTTTATTGGCTTTTCTGTTCTTCTGTGTCCCTGCTAACCCATCAGCCAATATTGTGCCTGTGAAAGCATCTTTTCGGGGCTCTATCCATGTAACAGCATTCAAATAGTTTGAAAACTTCCATGAGCTCTTTGGTCCTCTTGTCTTTGGTGTTTGTTTCAGAACAAAAGTGTTATCTGGAACAGTCTGCCAATACTGGTTTTAGGATAGATATATTTTTAAATTAAAACCAAAATATCTAAGTCTTCCACAGTCTTGAACTGAAAATATTTTCTTTTACCCTATTAGAAAATGCAGTGAGCTAAATTCTGTGTAAATGTAAATGCTTTTTATCATAATTAATCTGTCTAATTTCTATATGATCAGCCTAAACTTTCTAATAATTTCTGCTGTTTGTAACATGAACTTTGGAACTATTTCAGGAAGCCAGAAAGTGAAGGCTCTATGAATCAAGAATTCAGAATGAATTGTACAGTTCCTGGAAGAACTTAACTGGATAAAAATCTCTCTTGACAATTTTAATTACTTTGCAGGGAGGCCAGAATGTGGGTGTACCAGGAAGCAGTTTGCACATTGGTTTAGCTGAGTTGCTGCTGTGCTGCCTTTTGTCTTTTTCTTAGGAAAGGTCAAATTTGGCAGTTTTCTGTACTGCGCAATCAAGTAGATGCCTAATGCATGGTAAAAGCAAACCACAACAGTCAATAAACAATCTTACTTTTCTTTTTAGAGGTACATGTAAAGAACGTGTACTTTTGAAACACGTCATGTTATTCTGCAACAAAGACAGACCTTTTTAGGACTGGAGTTGCATTGCTGGCTATGGTTCACCAGTGGAGGGAAAGCCTTTCAGTGGAGTCTGCTGTTGGCAGACAATATCAACCTCAAAACCTCAACTGTGAAACTGCGAAGCAGCGAGAAGTGACATACGGTCTCCTCTGTGTTTCAGATGAGTGAGTAGTCTGAGCAAGCTTTTGTAAAGAAGCCTGTAAAAGGCCAAAGTAACCAAACACAACAGTATTTTTACAGTATTTTTTTAAATCCCCAGCAACAAAACGGCAAGGGATGACAGAGCAGCCATTTTCTTCTCCCCACTTTTATATGTATTTGTGTTTTTCAAAAGGTTTCCTGATGTTTTACTTGAAGCAGACCTGAAATATGAAAACTGCCCATCTGAAAGCCTGGGCTCATTCCAGTTCTTCCCTTGCAGATTAAGGAAGCAAAACCAACAAAAGGAACTTCTTTACAAAGGTGGAATGTGTACTGTGTCCCCTTAGAGGCTCAGAAGTGGAGATCTTAGTAAAAGAAATGTAAATAGCATTGGGTAGTAAATGCATTGCCCTGTGCACACATGGAATCCTTATTAGAATCACTGCTATCTGACTTTCACCTTTGAAAGAAAACTGTCTGCCTCCCTGGAAGTTACCTAGAATCTAGACAGATACAGGTCACTGTGAAATTAGGGGAAAAATAAAAATAAAGTTTGTAGAGCTGGAATCTGCATGCCTGAGCTGCTCATTTCAGAATATCGATTGGATATTTTTTCTGTCACTACAGAAAGGCATCAGTAGCAGAACTCAATTAATTTCTTACAAACTGATCCCACCAGTCCACTCCTTTTCACATGTTCCTTTCTCTCCTCCCAAATACTCCAGAAATTTTCTGAGATGTTGCAAATTCAGGAGGCTTTGGTGGCAGTTCTTAGTGCTGAGTTGCTTAATGATGGACTTAGAAAAGGCAAAAACTATTTTAAAACATGCAACATAGCTCAAACCAAAGTTACAGGCTTGCTGCAAAAATTACTGGGTGAGGTTCTTTGGGCTAAGTCAAAGTGGAGGTCTAACTAAATGGTCATTTTTGGCTTTGTATCTATGCAAGTGGTTTGCCTAAAATAAGATCACTATGGATCTCATCTCAAAACATTGATCAAATCCCTTTTAAGGTTCTATAAATGTTTATTAAACATTTAATTAAAATATTTTATTGGGATTTCTCTGTTCCCACAGTTCCAGGATATGATAGGAAGCAAGATCTCTGAGACAGAAGTCTTTCTGCTGCAGCTGTAACTCAAGAAAGACTGAATTGAGTCACTGCAAAGGTCTAGATAACCTGACACCCTACAGTTGCCCATAGTAGAAACATAAGGACAGAGCAGTTACAGCTTCATTCCTCCTATTTGCCATCGCAGTCTCTGGCAATCGAAGGACCAAATTGGAGCCTCCGTTGATTTCTCTCCAAAGCAGCTGTTTCTTCTGTTAATTTGCCTAGTTCTTGCAGCCCTTAGTATTTTTGGCATCTAAAACATTCCATGACAATGAATTACCAAAATTAAGCAGATGTTGTTTAAATAGTACTTCCTTTTGTTTGATACACTCTTCCATCTGAAAAAATACTACTAGATGCGTGCTAGTTCTCACAAGAAATGAATAATTGTTCACTGTTCATACTTCCATGTCAGATGTGATTTTCAATGCCTGTGTTATGTCTCCTATTTGTCACCTATTTTCCAGGGAGTCCCAGAGTACTTCATCTGTCTTACTTAGGTGTTCCATCTTTCTGATCAATCTGGTAATTTTTTCGGGTTTTTTTCCTATGCTATTCTGATGCTTAATAATGCTACTGCATGTCGAGTTGCTATGAGCAGAATTTTGTGTTGTATTAAAGGGAAGAACATGCTTCCCGAGGATTTCTACAGTAGCATTGTTTTATGTTTGCTTTTTACTCTCTTTCCTTTTCACTGCCCTTCTGAGCACTGAGATAATGATTTCAGAAAACTATCCCTAGTGACTCCAAAATACCTTTGCTGACAGATATGAACTAATTTAGAGCCTACTGTGTTGCAGAGGTAGAGATACTTTTTGTTTTCCTCTCATGGACAGGTATGATCATTGCATTTTACCTGCTACTTTATCACCTACTCAGGCTCTAGCATGAATATTTTTGCTACTTTGCGCTGGCAATCATTGTTTTGGTTTTCCTGAATTATTGTGAATCACTGGAAAATACTGTCATCTCACTGTTCATCCTGTTTCACTTACAACTTGTGAACACGTCTCTTTGGAATATCACTGGTCACTCCCTTCTTTGTGATTATTTATCCATCCGTCTTTGGTTTGAAGCAGTTAGTAATCATAAAGGAGCTCCCCTCTTGTTCTTTCTAAAGTGTTTGGGGAAATCTGGATCACAGTTGCTTAATCTAGGCTGCATGTTACATGTTTTTCATGTCATGTCTACAGTTCCCTTATTGTTCAGACTGGGAAGATGCCTGGAGAGTCATAGAATTGTCTTAGTTGGAAGGAACCCTTTAGATCATCAAGTCCAGCCATCACCCTAACCTGCCATCCACTACTAAACCATGTCCTTCAGCACCACAACTAACCATCTTTTAAACATGCTCCATGTCCCTCTGTCCATGTGTATGGATTTCCCTTCTGTGGGAATTAGACTGAGAGTGAAGACAAGCTGGGAAGAGAAAGAGAGAAGGCAGGAGATAGCAGAAGAGGGCACATACTTGGTCTTCTTCCAACAGGGAGTTGGATTACAGCTGAGAAGGACTCCAATGTCCCTGTAGTTATACAAAGTTGATATAAGCCAACTCCTCTTTATCAGCATTTGCTGACATCACTGACATTTTTAAAGCACTACCAGATTTACAGTTTTCATCTCTTCCCATTCTATGGTGATGAGCCATGCGTTAGACTTATTGGTCTCCTGTTTCCAGGTTTTCCCTGAAGTCCTTTCTAAAAGTTGGAATGTCATGTGCTGCTTTTCATTCCTCCAGAACAGAGTTTGCCCTAAACCATAAATTACAAAGCACAGATAATAGTTCGACAATTTCAGATCCGAGTTCCTTTAGAGCCCCTGGTGAGAAACACATCGTCCTGGCAGACAGGTGCCATACAATGTACTGATTGACTCCAAAACCAAGTTTTGTGAATGTTTTTTTCTGACTGTGCCCCTTAAAAAGGTTTTGTTGTGGCAACCTCTGAGTGCTTCTGTTATACCTCTGTTGCTTGCTAGTTCCTCATGTTCTCTGACAGACCTCCTGTTCTTGATATATTTGGAAAAGTTTTTATGCTTCAGAATATTTTTTTTGCCTGCTTTATTATGGTTTTATATTTAACTTGCCAGAGTTTATGCTATTCCTCTTTTGGACAGAAGCAGAAAATAACAGTATCCAACAAGTGAATGCACAGATGGCATGCACAAAAGACTCAGGTATTGGCAGTGGGTATCTGAAAATGCAACCTTGTGCTCCTTTGATGCATGATAAGGCAAAGGAGTTTGTTGGAAGCTGGCTGGAGAAAAAAGGACTCAGCAAAATGTGGTCCAGCAACTGTAGCTACTAAGGTTTCCATCAGCTTTCATTCTCAGTTCATTCCTAGTGGGATCTTTCAAATATATTTTTAAAAGAAATACAGCCAGCCTCCAAAGCAGATAATAGCTGCCACAAGCTTATGAACCCAAACTAATATTTCACAGTAATCTAACAACTGACATTGTGGAGATCTACTGCAGAAACATACAGAGAAAGTCAGTCCCTGCCCCAAAGAGTGAAATGATTCTGTCCCCATAGATCAAAGAGGACACTGCTGAACAGGCACGCTCAGTATTTATGTCAATACTGCGTTTTAACAGGGCCACATTCAAGCACAAACTTGCCTGCCCTGCACACTGCTGGGTGGCACGTTCCACATGGGATTTAGCCTGTCTCACTTTAAGGTTGTGCCTGTGCCCGTGCCCCTGCAGTTTCCATGAGCAAGGCGTGTATGTCTAAGTGTTTTGCTGAATCAGGACCCCACTTTATAGCAAATGTATCTGCTATTAAACATGCATTATGCTTGATCTTAGTGTTAAGATTTAGTGCCTTGTCTCCTGCCCCTTTACCAGCTAAACTCCACCTGTGGTGAGAGTCATTCATCTTGTATTGCTTTAATGCAGTGTTTGAGTATGTCATCTTGGCAACAAAGCAGATTGCACGGTATTTCAGTGAGAGGTTTAAAATCCCATTCACATTTTTAATATACATTTCTCTCACATAAATTATCGCCGCTTGGTTGGCAGGTCTTGCATGAGTAATAAGGTTGTTGGCACAAACACATACCACAGATCTGTTAAGTAAAGGAGAAGCTTTCCTTTGTTCCTACATTTATGAGAGACGTGAGGTTTAACTTGTACAAGATGGTTTAAGATACTGGTATTTTACTAGCTAGTCATAAGATAACATATCCTCCCCAAATGCACGCTAGCAGTCCAGATAAATCCCCACGCATGGGTTTGAAAATTAAGCTCTTGTGATGCGAAGTACCTATGCAAGAGGCAGCAGCTTTCACTGCTCACATGCAGAGGCAGACCATAGCTGAAAACTCGCTCTTTTAGAGCCAGCTACTGAAACAGAGCTGAATGCACTTTTTACATATGAAAGGAATGCGTTCTCATTCCTGTAAATAACGACAGTTCCGTTTCAGTTTGCTTTCTCACTTTCATTCATAATTTTGGGAAACGATCACTCAGGGTGGGTTAACACGTAACTCAGAATTCTGCAAAGTAAATTCTCTGCTGAACTCCATATTATAAGGTCTGAGCAAAGTCTGTAGGCAAACACCCTGCAGTGCAATTTTGCTCCATCAGTGTAGTAAGAGCATGAGATGGAGAACTTTGTCTCAGAATCTATTTTTAAAATATTTAGCACTCTTGCAATGTAGGCCTGACCTGAAGTACTTTGCACATGGAGGGTTTCTTCCAACTGCCTTTATTTAGGGCTTCAAATCATGCCTTCTGTAAACAACAAATTAGAGGAATAATAATGTAGTGTGAGGAAATAACTTTGAAAAGTCTGCCCTTTAATATGCATCATCAATTTTGTGTTAGATTAGCAACACAAATCCTTTTGTAACAGCTTAAGGTTACATTTGCCAAACAAATACTGTGTAGCTCTACAGTCACATTGAGTGGTTTGGATTGTTTCTCTATTCCAGGCTCTGTATAAAGTAATGTATTAATTATTGTTATTCTCAAATTGAACTGTATGTTTGCCATAAACCAGGCACAAGCAAAGAAAATTATATGAAAATGTGAGAGGCAGACTTTGAAGCTTATGTGCAAATGGATTAAAATGTATCTATGCAATTTGTGAATAAATTTGCCAGGATCTGAAAGAGAATTATCCGGAAGCCAAGATGACTCTGCAGCTAAGGATCCCTTTAATGCACGTATCTTGCCCACTGCTTGTCAGGCTGGCAGTAGTTCAGAAATGCAGAATGCAATTATTGGATGTCTCTAGATGCACCACAGTCAGTTTGTCAACAGAACTATGGAAATGTTTGAGAACAGCTGGAGCAATGTGGACACAATGAAGAATGGCATTACTACTGCTGTGTGTGTTATTCTGAGGCTTTATGAAACCATCAGCCTAGAAATTGTTCAATCCAGGAGAAACATTCACATTTCAAACTTTGTCATCTTATTTATGGACTTTCATTAATAAATTTTAAGTAACAGCAATTGGTGTTTTGTAATCATTAAAAAGTCCATTATTTAGAAATGTGCCAGGGATTGTGCATTAGCTAAAATTGATTGCCTTCCTCAAAATCTCACTCAGGAACAGCAAGGGGAGGCTAAAAGAGCTTGGACTACTTAGCCTAGTAAAATGAAAGGGGTATGACTATTTTTTTAAAATAATTGAGGGTAAATTACATTAAGAGGGAAAGATTATTTATTGTTCTTTAGCTGCCACAAGAACAATTTAGGCTGGAAACGTACAGAAGGTTTCCAAACATCAAAAGAATTGATATTTTAGAAAGCTTCCTAATTAAAAGAGTACGTGCAAACTCCCTTAGTATTATTCTGTGGCTTCCTGTGGTTAGGAATTTAATTGTGCAATTCTAGAACTCAATCATAACCATATTGTACATGTCTGTTACTTAGTAAAGAGGTTGTTGTGAGAGGGTGTATTTTAACAAATGGATATTAAAGGCATTTTAAACCAAACCCTTTCACACATAGTATAAATACATGAAAGCACTATGTTGTGCTGAAGTAATGCAAAGCCAACCTTCCCATGGGTCACACATGAAAATCTGTACATGGCCAAGAGGCACAATACGCCTCATACCTTGGAGAATCTGGCAAGGACACACAGGCAAAAATGACTCCCAGGGACATCTGCAGGGTGGACATGGCCAAGACCGATGGTTACCTCATTAGGAGAGCCCTGTTCCCCCTCTCTGGCTTATTTCTCCCATGGCAGGAGCCTGCACTACCTGGCAGCCCTGATGTCAATGCAGACTTGCTGCAATTTAAGTGTCATTGCTTGGGCCTGGCAGTTGCACTCGAACTCCTTGCAAAGCAGCCCCATGAAATGGAGCTGTTACTGTAACCGTTGCGGTGACCAGCGTTTCACTGCCCTCGTTCAATGCTTCCCTCGGCTGGTTGCTCGTTACACCTGGGCATCCTGGCCAGCCCTCGGGGCCCGGGTTGCTGCCTGCTGTGTCCCTGGGCTCACCCTCCAGAGAGCGTCCGACTCTCCATGGAGGTTCCGACCCTGCGCACCCGGACAGGAGGGTCGCCAGGCTGCACCTCAGGGCGCAGGGAGGCAGCAGCTCTCCCACTCTACCCACGCCCGGGACGCTAAGGGAAGGCCGTGGCCACTCCCCACCTCTACACAACCCCATTTCTAAAGAGAGGGAATCTCGCTCCCCCCGGGTCCCGCTGCCCGCGGGCACGCCGGAGGCCCGAGGGACCGCCTGCGCTGGCGGCGGCGCGCAGAGTTAACGTCCCGTGACGGGAGCGGGGGGCAGACCCGCCCGGGGCTCCCACAGCCACGATGCTCCTGAGAAAAGACCTCTCGCCCCGAGCGGCGAGAGACAGCTGCGACGGCGGAGAGCCTAGCCGCCTAGCGCGGCGGGACGCCAGGGCAGTGAGGCAGGCCTGACTGACGGCTCGGGTAGCCAATCCACGCTCAAGAACGAACGTGGCGCATCTCCTCTCTGATCGATGATCGACCCACCCAATCACGCCGTGGGACGGATTTTCAGCCCGGCCCTCTATTTTTTACGGACCCGTAGCGAGGCCAATCTCAAGGGCCGGACATCGTTCACTTCCCTTTTAACTATCGCGAGCTTTCCTGGGGTGGCTTCTGCCCCTCACCCCCGCTACCGGTGACTGCGCAGTCGCCATGTTGGTTGCTATGCTGCCCGTATGAGGCGGGAGGGCGGCTGCAAGGGGAGGAGGCTGCTGTTTCTNGGCGCTCCCTCACTCGCTCGCTCGCCGGGAGGGAGGGTGCCTCTGCAGAGCCCCGCCGCCTCTCCTCTCCCCGGTTCCCTCTGCTTCCCGGCCAGCGCTGCGCGCGAAGTGACTGCCGGTGTGTGTGAGGCGGCGCCGTGCCCCGTGAGGGGAGCCCCGGCCCGCGCGGCACTCGCCCGCCGCGCTGCCTTGCCCGCGCCCC
>VZTU01020631.1:0-53279 GCA_013400835.1 Zapornia atra | reverse complement strand
GGCGGTTTGGGGGCTGTTAAATGTGGTAAACTCAGCCGAACGCATGAGGCGGATGTTTTTTATTATTATCTTTTTTTTTTTTGTTTTGTTTAGTATGTCTAACGTGAAAGTTTGTGTTCTTGTGCTTTCTAGGCACATGTGCACGTTGCCCTGGTTATGGGCAGGGAAAATGGGTTTGAGCGCTGTCGTTGCGTTCCTCTGGTACATTTTTAGTATCTCCCTCAAGCAGAAGGCTTGTATAATCGCGGGTGTCTGTATGCGACGGAGGCTTTCGGCGTACCTGGCGATGGGTTAACTCGTGTGCTCTGTTGCAGCACCAGCTGGGAGAGGAATAATGCCTCTTTCCTTTCGCATATCTCCAAGGACTAGTTGCTAAAACTAGGTAGCTGCCAGTGTAGGTGCAATGTTCCCACCGCTTGCCTATCCAGAGAATAGATGGCGTTCAGATGTAGATAAACGTGAATGAACTTTGTGCTGCTACTTAACCCCTCCAGCGCTTCGGTGTGGCCAAGCTGTTAATAATTTTAACTGAGAGATAGAAGATCCTTGTGTGATTTGTGTATTACAGAAGCGCTAATGGATCTCAGCTGAAGAATAACTGTTAGAGTACAGTGTGCACGTACGTTTTCTCGCCCTCGGGGCATTTCTCTTGCCCTGAGCTAAACTGTGTTGAACGCTGAGGGGGTTTGGTGAGTGCACGTTTGCCTGCTCGTTATTGGCGAATAACTGCCCTGTAATGTTGGGAGCCACTGCTGTGTTCACGCACATGCAGACGTTTATGAGCTTGTCACGTCGTAAATGTGTGTTGCAGAAATACAAGAAGGAGTTAGATTAGAATTGTTGAAACCATTCCCTTATTGGACATGAGTGTCACAGGAAAGTGTTTTTTTTTCAGTTTGTTGCCTAGACATAAAATATTTAGTATCACAATCTTATGGATGCCATTTTCTTGACAATGGATTTCTTGCTTCACTGACCTAAAAAGTTGGTTTTGCTTATTGGCATGACTCTGGCTTTCACCATGCTGAATAAAATGTGGTTCTGGTGGTAAGCTTACATGTGCTTATGCGTGTGTCTGTAAGTTTCCTAGGCATGTTTATGCATTATAAACTGGGAAATTTTACCATTAGTATGATTTTTTTTTCGAGGTAGTTTTGTTCTCTTTACAGTTCCTATGTATTTTTAGATTAGGTTCATGCTTTTATTTGTAGTTTAGAGTTAAATTAGCCATTGCAATACAAATATATTTCTGCTTTTGAGGAAAATACATTAATATTTTACTTTTGGGTGCACTTTTTCTTAGGTTTGCAGTTAAGCTTGCTTGGAATCAAGTTTGCCTACTTAGGGTTTAGTTTGATGTTTATTTCTTGTTCAGTCCATTTTTCTATGAAATACATTGTTTGTTGCCATACTTTACAATTCTGTTGTCCTGCTAATGCCTAATTTAGGTTGTACGTAGCAGTATTGATTGAACACCCTTGCTAGAAATACTGTCAGCATTGGGTATACTTACAGGGTAGCAACAGGGTAGTTAACCTATACTGTTTTTTTCTGTGACTAGAATTAATGTATTATCAGCAACTACATGTGTAAAACATAAATAAAAGCAAAATCCTGTAATCTTAGAAGTAAAGCTAATTGATCTACGGGGTAGATGAGCTCTTTATTAATGATCAGAGTTCATGCAATACTACTTACATGTCATTTCTATTAGCATATTTGGAATATATGGTAAGTTAATACCCAGAGTACATCATTTTGGCTCTGATCCCGCAGTGACCCCATTTTGGGCAGAGGGATCTTCCTACACAAAACTTGCTGCAGGAACTGGAGCTGAAACATTCATTCTGTAGACACTATAGGTCAATGTTTGTCATGAGCATTTGCTGCATGTGAATGTTTTGTGTTTTGTTATCCTTTGTGTTTGTGTGGCATGTCATGCAGGGGTCTGTGCCTGCAAAGAGGCACAGGGTTGGTGCTCAGAGTAACAACCTAATACAATAGTGTGTGACATCAGACTATTTTGTGAAAATGAGGGGACTATTGAAATTGCTTAGTGCTGCTGAAAGGTCCTGATGAGCATTTGGGGGTTCCATCTTGCTAAGGTCTTGTTAGCCCTGGGGGAGTTACTTTATGAATGTTTTGTTGAAAATACATGGAAGTTTTGTGCATTGATTTATGCTCACATAAGAAAAGTGGAGGACGTGTCTATGGGTATATTCTGGGGAACGGAGTTGAAGTTAAAAGTTTCAATGTCCTGGAGGGGAAGATGCTCAGGATGGTTCCCACTTATGTGGGAAACCAAGCTTGAATGGCTTGTTTGTGGCAGTTTAGACCTTTGTATGAGGTGAATGAGTTGGGTTAAGTGTCTTCTGAAAATGATGGTGGATTAAAAATGATGTTTTAACTTTTCAGCTGATCAAAACTCAATTAAAACAAATAGTAGGCATGTGCATGCTGTTTGTTTTTTTTTTCTTGGTGAGGTCAATGTTAGATTGTTTTTCTTAAACTGATAAATAGCAAGTTTATATGGTTTGTCACCTGAGGTCTTCATACTGCCATTAACTCGATCCTCTGCCTCATCCTTCCTTGCCTCCCTCTCCCCAGTTTGGGTTTACATTTGGTACAAAATCACATGAATCCCATGCCTTCGCATCCTGTTTTTGTGTCACCTCACTTCCATTCTCGCCAATTATAAAAATGGTCAAACAAGAGAATTTTTCAGCAGATGGTTGACTGTGCCTTTTTTTTTTTTTTTTAAATACCACACTTTCACTCTGGTGCTGTCACTTTTCATAATATGCCCAGACAAAATTCTCATGGGTTTATTGTGCTCCAGCCTAAACAACTGTAAAAATGGTTTGTGTGTGCATATAATATGGGATTGTTTGTAGTGGAGAGAAGGAACTGTGAAGATAGAAGAAACAGGGGAGGAGGGGGTGGCTTGAGCAGGAGACTAAACCAAAAAAGCTGAACAGTGGCCTGGTAATACAACAGCAGGTCTTTGCCATCTGGCCCAGCTGTTCAGATATGCCTGTTTGGGAACCGAGGCTGTTTTCTTTTGAGGACTTGTAATCCATTGAATTATCACAAAAATAGTTTTATGTAGGCTTTTGAAATCTTTTAATTTCTAAAATTTATAATTTTCTGGAATTTTTCACTGTTATGTCATAGTATTACATATCTGCAGGTACATATTAACAGTTTTTATCTGGGAGAATTTCAGAATTCTTACAAAACTGTTGCTGTTTTAAAAAATGAATTAGTTAAGTTTACGGTAGTTAACATGCCCACAGAAGTTTTATTGATGTGTTGATGCACGACAAGTAGATTTGAGATGTGTACAAGAGTATGGTCTTTTTACGCTCATCTGGGTTGCAGCATACAAAGTCTGTTCTGGTTACAGATTATTACAGCTGATAGTCACTTAATCACTTGGGTGGATCAGGTGAGCATAAGTAGATGGATTTTAGTTTGAAATGTGAGAATTGAACCAGCTTCTCCTTTCTCAGTTTATGCACCTTCAAAAAAGACTTGGTAGGGTGATGCAATTATACCTCTCTTGGCACACTTCTTTGTCTCACATTGCAATTACTTCTTGAACAAGTTATAAGGTGACCGTTGGATGATAAATGCTATTCTATTTGTGTGGTTTATGAGATATGGCCATCTTTACAGTTGCTAGAGGAAGGGGGAAGTGGCTAATATCCGTTTAAAAATAAACAGTCTTTTAATTATGAGTACTTATCGTCTGTAATGAAGAATGTTCTGGGAGATACTTTCACTGAGTGGGAAATGAAGAGCACTTGTCGCTTGAGAATTTTCAGGCCATCCATAAGATTGAAGAGGGAAAAGTGATAATCCACTTCCTATGGCATGTGTGTTCTTGGCTTTTTGGCCATTCCTTATCTTCTGCAGGGTAACTAGCTGAGAGAATGATCGCTGAATTGTTCTGTGTGACCACAAGCCTGAGTCTTCAAATGTAGTGCTGCTAGGGAACAACAGTTTCATACTTGGATTTTTTTGTAAACGAAAAAGGTGTGGGTTAGATTGAAGGATGGTGTATTGCGTTCTCTTATCAATCTCAGATTTATACTTTAAATTTAAAATCACGAAGTATCTGGTATTAAATGCTGAAAACCTTGCTCTAACTGGTGCTTTTTTGGGGGGGAATGTTTCAGTCTGGAGGCCGTAGTTGTACATAATTTTGCTATTTTGTTTGAAAATTTTAATAAATTAATTAAAAAGTTTCATTTAAATGTAAGCTCTTTTTTAATGTTTGTTAGGAGTAATAGTATATAAATTGATTTGGTTTTATGCCTGTTAAACAAAAGATCCTCACTTAGTCTCTAAGAGAATAGTTGCTTTTAAGTCATTTGAGTTGCTTCAGCTTGTCATGAGCCCTTTAGCCAGTTTACTGCATTTGTGTACCAACATACCTCTACCCTACAAAAAACCCTAGCAAACCCCTAAATAAACAATGTTTTGTGTTTGTTGCAAAAGACAGACATGAGAAACAAATTATATCAGTGCTGCACTGAAACTAAGTGTCTATTCAGTGCAATAAAAGTTACATAAAAATATTTTCTCAGATGAGAAAATTATTCTTAGATAAGTGTTATCTGTTTTTTATGGCATCAGTCAGGAAACCAGGAATTGAAACTGTATCTACAGCAGATAGCTCTCCATGTAAACCAAAGCAGGGCTGGTAAAAGATAAGAGCCTGCTGTGGATCCTTTGTCTCAGGGAGGTGTGCTAACATACTTTGTCTTGGAAGAAGGTTAACAAGCAAGATTCCTGTGTTTTCTTTTTGCAGTGGAAGGTGGTATTTCCAAAAGAGTCAGCTAAGTGGATTTGATATGCTGAAAAGCTGTGTTTTAAAAATAAGAGACTCAAGTGTGATGTAGCAGAAACTTGTGCTCCCTCTTGTCTGTGCCAACAGATTTGCAGTAGAATAGAAATAGAAATGTTATTAATTCCTCTGTCCCTTAGGTAGGGAAAGGAGCACATTTTTAATAAAAGCACACAGAAATATACCACTCAGTGAAAGAGCAGTTACTGCTAATAATGCTCTCTGGATGCTCAGTTTAGCACAGTGTTGTCTGGATGAAGATTATTTCTTGATGATGCTTTCTTTGCCTTATGTTTTCCTAAGACATGTTAAATGTTGTAAGTCAAGGAACTTAAAGCTGTTATAACCAATTTGAACACAAAAGCAATCCAAGATGGGACATACTTCTCTTGGGACAGAAAAAGATGCTTCCTGGATCTAACAACGGTGTTTTGATGCCTTTGCCTAAAATGGAAAAAATGAGAAAAAAATTAGGAGGAAAGTTACATAGTAAAACTGTGGTTGGTTTGGTTTTGATTTGTCCCCCATCCCCCCTCCCTTGTCAATCCATTGACTAACTTTGTCAGTGGATTCAGAAATATTTTTTGAGGGGGGGGGATGGGGAGGAGGGCTGGAACCAGCAGTCTCTCCATGAAAAATTGGCTTTGGAGAGAGTTAAAATTAACATATGTCACTTTGCATTTGTCTTGATATTTGCAGTAAGCTTTTAATGTCATCTGAAAAAGTAGTTAGATGTATTTTTGTCTTTTGATGTGTGAATAGGATTAAAGGTGACCGGTGCTGATGACCAGCAATGTGTTGCATTGCAAGTTGTTTTTTTTTCTCATACAGATTGTCTATGTGCACTGCATATGCCAGCTTTGTATTGTGTCTCTGAACTGCATATAGCCTCAGTACTGTTCTGAAAATGTTTTACTGAGTTTGTGTAGTGCCCCTATTTAGAAAAGCTGTATTTCAGGAGACAGATGTGTATGAATTAATTTGACTTAAAAATAAAGTTTTAAAGAACTTGGCATTTGAGTTTTAAATCACTGTGGACTGCAACCTCCAAACTGAGCTGCTATTAAGGCTTTCCTTGGAAGAGGTTCTTGGCTTTTTTTGGGAGGCAGACTGCTGTTACGATTGATGCCACGGTCTGTTTTTAGTACTTGAGTGCAAATGAGGCTATGGGTGAGTCCTGGGAACCCTAATCTGCCAGTAATTCCCCATTTACTATGTTTTAGTCTTGTGTGTTGACTCTGTAAGAAGATACTGCATCCTGTTAGCTCATCTGAATCCACCTGCTTTCTGTGGAGCTGATCTCTTTCATGTTTGGAAGGACCTGTCCAGATGTAATGCCTCTGGAAAGGGGTTGTGTGAAATAATAAAATGCTGCTGCCTCTTTAAAACCGAGGAGGGGATGTATCACCTTTGTCCAAGTCTGGATAGAGAAGCAGGGAAAGAGGAAAAGGACAGCTGCCCTGAAGTGATTATGTTTTCCAAAACCTCAGATGTTTTATAACTAAAAAGGAAAGGTCAATATTTTTTTGTTTACTTTCAGCAAGTCTCGTGACCTCATGGGAAGCTTCTGCTGAAGTAACTGTGGTACGCAACAGGGGGAAACTGAAATATAGAAGTGGCATTACAGTGGAACTAATAGGTCAGTCAGCTGTACTGTGGGGTCATACCTCCAAATTATTTGAGTGGTTTTTTCCTCATTTGTTTTCTGTGAGCTTGAGTTGGACTTCTGATTAAGATGTTTCAGTATAGGACTAAGGCAGTTGTTTCTAATTGTGCTTCGAGCATCTCATCTCCGGTTCGTTATATATGCAACTAAGTAAGGAGGGACAGAACATTAGGGGTGGTAAGAGGTTTTTTTTTACTTTTTCTTTTGTAACCTTTCACTAAATAAAATTTTTCCTTCTATGTTCATTTTATGGTAAAATATACCATATAAGTCAAGTTCATTAACTGCTCAGATTGGAAGGGGCTTGAACTTTTTAAACCTTTAGATCTTTGTATTTGGGACTAAGGAAATAATTTAATTTTGAAGATCTTTGTTGGGAAAATATGCTGGGTTTTGCTCTGCTTTTCTATGCAACGTGACCTGTTGGGTTTCCCCCCCCCCCCCTTCATTTAGCAGATTTGCTATTATTTTAGAGATTTAAGGCCTTTGTGATACTGTCTTTTCCCTTAGCTCCTAGTGTAGATTTGAGTCCTTTGTTCTACATCTCTTAGCTCTGCTGGGAGAAGTGACTTGGTGTGAGTGTGTGTCTGGGGAGGAGCAAAACGCGATGGATGGTCTCTGGGCTCTTTTTGTAAAGCCATTTTTTACTTTTCACAGTCCCTGCCCTTGTAGAAACAGGCTTACTTTCGTATTTTCAATATTTAAGAAAATGTTATTGAAATGAATAATGGACATAAATATATTAAAATATCTCTGCTTTCAAAACCATGCCACTAAAAAGGCTGAGAGAGATGCAGGAAGAAAATGAGGTATGAGGAACTATGAAAGATACATACAGTTACACTTAGAATTCCTCTGTAGAAGACTTGAAAATAGACTGAAAATTAACATCTGACAAAAGTCCTCTAAGAGGAAATTCCTTCAGGAGAACTTCATTCTTGAGATTAATTAAATGAAAGATTAGAAATTCTCTAGATAGCTGTAAGCTATTTAATAAAACTGAAGTAAGCAATTAAAAGACTCAGCTGTAGTTACCAGCAGAGGCATTGCCTCCTTTTTATGATTCTGGTTCTACACCCTCTTCACCGCGCCCCACCCCCCCAGTCCTCCTCCTCCCCCCTGCCTGTCACATATGCTTGCCCTCCTTTTACAGGAGAGCTATATGTGCAGCTCATTAATGCTCAGTGTTTTCTGCAAAAGGATTTTCATCAAAAGCATCCCTCTCTGAGTAAGGGTGATGTAGATAACTTATTTGGCATTGGAAACACATACACAGTCCTGAGAAGACAAATAGAAGTGCTTTGTAGGAATGATACAAATGAAATATATGTGAGAGAGTAGCTTTAAAGAGAACCTGATTAACAACTGAAACTTCAGCTGACATTTAGGCACCTTTGAAAAGAACTTATTCTGCCAATAAAGCTGCTTTGTCAAAACTCTGGTTTCTATTTCTAAGTTACATTGATTTAAGCTTTTTTCAGTCCACCTCTTTACGGTATTTTCTCCTCCCCCCCCATATCTGCCAGACAAACAGGTTAATTCTAATGCTTCTGGGAAATGATTGTAGTTATTCTGGTATCTGCAGAAGGTGTTTTCCACTTAAGTCTTTCATATTCATTCTGAATATATTTTACATTCTGTTGCACCTGGTGGGTCATGATGGATGATTGTGTGTGCTCTAGCAGTTGTGTACAGTAAGCTGGGATGTGTATATCATCAGAGATCCATGCCTCATCTGAGGGCAGTGTGTGATAGCAAATCACATCATCATGTTAAGGACAAAAATGTATTGCTGCAAATTGGCACTGGATTCCCCAAAATTGAAGTAGTTGCCATACTTCAGAAGAATTACTGTGCTATGAATAAATGGGAAAAACAGAAAAAAATTAATCCTTATGTGTACCTGGTAGTGCTATTATAATTTAAGTTGGCTCAAAGTAAGTTACTGACTAAAGTAATTAAAGAGAAGAGCACTCTACGATGAGATTATTTTTTTTCCAGAAGTGTTCATTACTTTCCACTCTGTGAGAAAACAGATGTGGCCTTCAGTGAAAATAACAATAGGCTGATACAGAAGTTCTGAAGGTAAACTACTTAAGCCCCGTTTTAAAAATCTGGTTTCCAGACTTAAAACGCCTATAGCCTAGTACTCAGAAAAAGCCACAGTGAAGCTTCTTCTTTTGGCAATATATAAATATCCTTATCTTCCTAACATTTAAAGTTCAAACATAATTCATTGTCAGACTTGAAAGCAAAACTGTAAAGAGGAAGGAAGAGATGCCTTTCCTAGTGGTCGTTGTTGCTCTTATAATAATTCTTTGTGTCTAAGTAAAAATAAAAGGAAAGTTGGCTATTAATAAAATAATGTGATTTTTGTTGTAGCTTCTGAAATATGGAAATGGACTTGAAGCCCACTTTGCTATGTACAAGAATGTAAACCAAATTGTGCTCTGAAGGGCTAACATTTCTGTAGCTGAGAGCCTGAATCTGATAACAGACTTGCCTCCTTACAGTGTTGCCCTGCCAATGTTTCAAAGTGGCATAAAAATGAATGCATGCTTGTGAACAAGTGCTTAAAGGACACAGATCTGAAGCCTTCTGTGTACTTCCAGCACTTGCAGAGAATGTTTTATAATATATGTAGTCCTAATAACTATGACTAATGTGGCTTAAAGTCAGTAGGGAATTAGCTCTTCAGAACTGTGTCTATTTAGAGTCCATAATATAATTTCAGATTTATCTGTACATGTGCTAAATAATCATATTGGTGTGTAGTGGACAAAAGAATGGAGTCATAAAGTTTTTAAATATTGTAACAATAAATCTAATCTATGTTTTACTGTAGAACATGTTTGAAGAGTATCCCAGTATTTTTTGAATACTTGAGAAGTGAATACCAATATTCATACTTCCTCTTTGGGAGGAATAGGGAAATGTATTTAGTGTATTGTTGTTGTATCAGACTTAAACGTTTCTGCCAAACAGTGTCATACATGCCTGCACTTCAAAAAAATGTTGAAACGTCCTGTTGACTTCTTAAACTTTTTTTGGCAATGCAACACTTTCCATTTTTTTTTTGTCCCTTGTTTAACAGTTTTTGTGTGTGTTTTCAAAAGCACTTCCATTCACCATTCAAGGAATTCAATAGAATTCTAATAGGAACTGCACATAAATAACTACAGAAATCAATGCTTCAATTCAGCCAAGAGTTTTTTGTGACTTCAAAAGCCACAAGAGCATTTATTATTAGAAACGTACAATTGACTTTTCTTGTATTATCATTTTGCATAGTGATTTGGTTTTCACCACCACAACAAGATGTTTGACAGTTTCATTTGAAAATGATGTATTTACATTCGGCGTTCCAAAACAGTGTAATTTTTATCTTTTCTGTGAAGCCCCATTCATGTTAATTTGCATGTTCAGCTCTGTGCAAAGATTGTCGGTGAAATAGTCGCTGGTAGATTTGTCCTCAAAGGTCAAACAAATGTTACGTATAGTCTACTATTCCTGTACTGTCATGAAAACACAAAAGAAATCTCCAATGAATTGAACTGTTGGATTAATTTTTGTCTGTTTAAATCATACAATGTAAAGCATATCCTCTTTTCCAAAATGCCCAGTTTCCTGAGTCTTAACGGCCACAGAAGTAACCAACCTGCAATAGCACAGGGTTGTCCTGTAAGTACTGCTTCCCTTGTATTTATCTTGTACCTCAGGCCACATCAGCTGTAACAGTCCTTTTGATCCTTAGGTGGGTTCTTAGGTGGGTTATAGAAAGTGAGATGGTCTTGAAGGGAGGGGTTGTTTGAGCACATTAGAAGCTTTAGAAAATTGATGCTTCTTTTCATTTGAAACAGCCTGAAGATGATGTGACATGAAATACAGCACTCGGTGTTTGGTAGCGTTTACTCCCCTGTAAATGGACCTCTTCAGTGCTGTGGCTTTTGAGCAGCTCTTGTGCAGTTTCTGGCAGGTAATAGTATAGTGTTATCGCCTTGGGTGGAAAGCACATCCAGAAGGAAACAGTTTTGTTCTGGTTGTCAGGAGGGTACTCAGATTAATGGATTTTTCTGCATTAATATTTTGTTTGTCACTGTTGCTGATAGTTTGAAAAATTGAAGTTACCAGCAGGGGCTTTTAGATGGCAGTAGCCTTCCCTCTCCCTCCCAGTGGTACCAGCAGTCCCATATTCATCTACCTTGTCATGTGAGCAGGTGCTGGTGGTGGATGCATGCTTTGGAACTTAGAAACATTCCAGCTGGGTGAAGAGGTAGGGAACCATGGCATGTCTCTAGTCCTTCCCTCTCCCAACATTTGCAGTTAAAAGACTACACAGGTAAACCTTACAGAGGAAGGTTTTAATGGTGATGAGGGGAAAGAGATGCAAGGTAGAGCATGGTGAGGAGCAAGACTGGTAACAGTGTCATAACCGCAGTTCCGTTGGTGTTTGGTGTTGTCACTTGGAATGATAGGCATTTAGAATTTGAGTGGTGTCATGGTGTGATCTTAAAAAAAAAAAAAAAGGAAGCGAAGTCAGAATTTTGTTGGTTCCTCAAAGTTCTTCCCTATTTCCTTTTACCACTTCTGTCTAATTCAGGTTGCATTTTAGTCAGCTGCTTTCATCTTGACACTTATGTCATTCAGGCATCCACAAAGTTAGTATGCTAATATCTTGCATTTCAACTGACTGATAGCTACACCAAAACCTATCTTACTTTTGTCACTGCAACATGAAGCTTCTTTTAATTTCCCTGCCTGTTCAGCATTTACAGAAACAAGATAATGGAATGTTGCCGGCATAATTTGTAAGCCTAATGTCTGAAGTTTATTAAACATAGCTTTCTTTCTCAAACACATTCTGTCCCTTCCTTTGTTCTTACAGATGCCTGATAGTTAACTGGTAGGTAACCCACAGTGGAAGAGATAATGGACATCTAAAAATTATGATTTTGTAAGGGAACTTGTTTCTGTAAAGGGGTGAAACAGGCTTAGATTTGTCTGAAAGGAAACATTCATATTTATTTTTAGGTTTATGGATCTTCTGTTTCTTTATGAAACCCACCTTATGACCGTGAGTAAGACAAACCAGATACCTCATGTGTTTCTTTAAACCACTGTGTGTATTATCTATCCCTCCTTGGATTGTTGCTCTTACATAGACAATCCCAAATACATCAGCGGAAAGAAGAAAAACGTGTAATTCATTCTGAATGCAGAAAGAAGAAACAGAAAGACAAAAAAATGGGTAACAGAGATGGGGAGAATTGGGGAAAAAATAGTATTCCCAGCTCTTGGAAGTAGTTGCCAGACAACCTGAAATATGGAGGTATTAAAATATATTATGGTATGGAGCAGCAAAGACATTACTTGTTACACCATACTGTGTTTCATAGCTCCACCCTATCATGTAATCCTTTTTATTGAACATCCAAACTCATTGAGGTTCCTTATACCCTATTTGTAGAACAGGTGGTTAGAAATTTATCTCAGAGGCAAAATACAGTTCTAAATTTGGACTAAATTTTTCCTTGACTAGTTATTTACTGTATTTTGTACTTGTCATAACTTTTCTAGAAGTGCTTTTTTCCTTTTGCCTGGGCAGTGTGTCTGTGAGTATTGCTCATTTTAAAAAAATCTTGTTACAGTGTAAGCTTCTTAATACACAGATCATCAGCTATATATGGAGAAAAAAATTGTGTTAAAAAATGCTTGAAATCATAGATGCTTTGCAATCTCAGGTGAAGCAATCTGAATTCTTTCTGGTTTATTGTTGTGCTTTTTCAGATATTTCATTTTGGTACTACTTGCTGTTGGAAGAGACTCTTGACTTAATAGATCTGTGTCTTTTTATAGTAGCTTAAAAATTAATCCATCTGAGCTTTTGCAATACAGAGCAGGATGAGGGAGGGCCTTCATCTGTCCTGTGGGCTGTGCGCCTGACTAAGCATCCTCCTATGAGGAATTCCCTCTCTTCAACAGCGTGACATTGTTGGTTTATGTTTGTATCTTATGACTTACTAAAAATATCTTTTTACCTTCTCACTTACCTTCTAAGATCCTCTTCAGAATTGGTGCATAACTGTTTTGTGTGCATTTTCTGTATTTGTCAGTGGCTTGTGCCTGCTTGGTAGTGTACAGAAATTGTCCAAACATATAAATTTATGTTTCTGGAAAATTGTTTTCGAACTACATTTTTAAGAATAAATGTTGTTCTTGTGTTCTGGAGACACTTTAAGAATGGTTTTGGGTTTTTTCTTAAATTGACACTTGTGTTATTGGTAATGAATTAGATCTTATCTACATGTCAGTAAATGACTGGATACAGTGCTGGTGAGGCGTTGTGAGGTCTACTGGGATTAGTAGTGAAGGCACCAATTGGATCAGAAACTGACCAAACTGAAGACTGCAAACAGCTATACCATAAAAGCAACTAACAGGATGGAGAGGGAGTATTAGTCATGCTCTTCCAAAGTCAGTCTCAAAATTAATCCTGTCTCATTACATTCATTAATACCTTGGTGCAAGAATTACGTCTCCTCTTATTAAAAGCTGTAGATAACAGAGTTCAGAATTTTTTTTTTAGTATTTCAGAGGACTGGATTATCCTGTAAGGAAAAACAAGAAAACTCATAGATTTGATTACAAAAAATGACAATAAATCAATAACAGCAAATAAAGTATTTAAGGCATAAGAACATTTCTTTGTTTGGTTGTTTTGGCTTTCTTTTTTTAGGAAGCTTGAATTGGTAAATAGGAATTTTTGAATGCAAAAAGCAGCAGCTCCCAATACGAAGCATGAACAAGGCTAACAGTGAATAGTTATCAATGGTTAACTGTCAGAACAGAATGTACCTAGTAGTTTCTGCATCTAGTCTGCATTAGCTAACAATTTTTATTATTGGCGTGGCTATCAGGAGAGAATTGGTGATAGCTTATCTTAAGTTTCACCCACAGCACTGACTAGAAGTGATTGGGAGTATGTTGGAGGAAAAACGTCAATGCAGAATTTTTACTTTTTATTTTCTTTTAGTAAAGTAGGGTCAAATGATTGTGTTTTTTAAAAATGTATTTAGAAAACCATTTTTCTAAGACATATATCAATCTTTAAAAAGTTTGGTCAATTTTTCTTATTCATTTGTTTTCCAGACTTTCTTTACCTTTTGTATGAGAATACACCTGAAAACAAAAAACATTCTCTGACAGTTTTGAAATGTCTTACTTTTAAAAAGGAATTATATAAATTGGATTTAAATTAATAAGATTTTAATACAAATATTAGAAACTTAGTTTTAACAGTAACCTATATTATAGGTAGATATCCCAATTTACTGAGCTTATGGCAATGAACTGAAATCATAGAATCATAAAATGGAATGAAATAAAGACCTTACTTCAGGAGATTTTGTGCTGGAACCGGCTGAAGTCATTGCCCTATTAGGACAGACAAAAGGCTGATCAACAGGAACATCTGGATCTGACTGTGAAATGGCCTAGTGTGTCAATACAACTAATTGCAGTGCACTCTTAGCATTTGTGTCCCAGTTCAGGTTTACAGCATTTGCCACATAAGATTATCGGTCTGATACGCCTTTTTTTTTTTTCTTCCCTCTTTAATATCTGCAAAATAGGAAGGTGAAAACCAACACGTTTCTTTCTGGGCAATTGGTGTAATTTTAATAGTTGCAAGGAGTAAATAACATCTTTTAAAGGCTTTAATACATCTAATCTATGGACTGGTGGCTGTCTTAAATGCTTTTTTTCAATGACAGCAATGTGACTAAGTGAGCTGTTCTTATGTGTGTTAAACCTTGATGTTTGGAATGCTTTTGATGGTTTGCATGTCTGTACATTGTGTATACCAACAGGATTTTTCATGAACTGTTGCGCATTTTAGTTAAACGCTGAATTGCCTTTCCTTTAGAATTTCTGTTCCTGCTTGTGTTTAGCCTCATCTGAGCTTACTTTGATCAGATCTGTTACAGTACCAAAAATGTACAGGATTTGTCTACGTAGGAATTTCTTGTAAAATAAAATTCTGCGAAACAGCAAAATCATTATTGCAAACTTGCTCTTGTTGGATGCTCTTATTTGCTGTTGAGTGTCTAATTGACTTTTTGTTAAATTTTCTTCTGAAATGAAATAAAGGCAGCCTTACTGTTGTATACATGGGTGCTGGTTTAGATAATGTTGGAGAAGAGGAAAAGAGAAGAGTAAGATTTGTTAGATTTTTTTAGTAAACTGAATCAAAATCTGAACATCTGAAATTTATTTGTCTTGAACCTTTGGGGGAGGCATCTTTTGGTTTTTTTGGGTTTTTTATTGAGGGGAAAAAGATTTTTGTGGAGCCTTTTATGCATCTTAAATGCCTTACTATCAAAATATATGGCAGCACCAAATGTCAGTATGTATGGAACATAAAATTAGAACAGGTAAGAAATTAATATATAGTTAAAAAAATTTACATGACTTGGGCTCCTAAGCAATTGCCACAGTTCAGAAAAATAAACGTAAACTATTATTTTAATGTCAACCTCTGCATTTGTTTAGAAAGAAAACTTATGTTTCTAAGTCAGTTGAATGGTTTTGAAGAGTTCATTTGCAATCTGAAATGCATCGTAAACTTGTAACCCAAAGCTAACTAAGCTAATACGTAGGTGCAGCTAAAAATACATAGGGATCTTAATACCTCTCCTTTCCTTGTACCCAATTAAACATTGGCTACTGAGGGTAAATATTTTTCTACTGTAGCAATTGCTGTTCCAAGACCTACATCAATGCCTGGTGTAGTAATTCTCCAGATTGTGTTAACTCAGCCACACGTAATTAAGGCTGTGTCCCCTCAACATTCTCATTTGCTATAGCAGGCATACTTCCCTTCAATACTGTAAACCCTCAGAATCAAGGTTCGCTTGCAGATCCCTAAGTGTATTTTTATTCAAAATTGGGATTAATCAAAATCTTATTAACACTTCACCTTTTAAGAGGAATTTATATATTCACTGGCATATGAAGAGTTGTGCTCATGTATGAGGAGGACCTTTCTGAACCATAATTTTAATATGTTTAGTCTTAGAATCATAGCAGGTCCTGAGTTGGAAGAGACCCGTAAGGATCATCAGGTCCAACTCCTGGCTCCACACTGGGTCAGCCAAGTCAGAGCATGTGATTGAGTGCGTTCCAGACACTTCTTTGAACTCAGTCAGGCTCGGTGCTGTGACTGCTTACAAAGGTTTTGGCCCTTACAGTTGAGAAGAGAAACTTAAAGATCATGTGTATAGGTGATGCAGCTTCCCAAACCTGTATGGAACTTGCTACAGTTCCTAGAGGCAGATTTTCATCCATTTGAATTGCTTTTGCCTTTCTAATTCTAGTGGCACCATCTCAGTACTACTTGTGATCTGCTGTAGCCAGGGTGTGATCGAGGTGGATGGTCCTTGCTGATAGGTGGTAGGTTTCTTACTGGTGTGGTATGGCAGAGGCAATTGCATGGAGACGTCAAGATCTAGGCTGCAGCATTCAAAGAATTGTTAGAAACTACTGATAATGACAGAAGTTTGGAACAGAAGGAGCAGACCCTGCTTTCTCTCTTCCTTTTGCTGCTGCTCCTTTTTTGCTTTACCCACAACTGGGCATTGGGACGGGTCTTTGGAATCCAACCCTGTACAGCTGTGTAGTATTTCAGGTAGGAGAATATCACCTAGCAGCTACATAGAATCATAGAATGGTTAGGGTTGAGAAAAGACCTTCAATATCATAGAGTCCAACTGTCTATCCAGCCCTATTAGGTCCAAAACTAGACCGTGTCACCAGTCAGCTTGGCCTTGCCTACCCCACCCCTGTTGCCTGAGCTGAAAGTTTTATGCCGATTATATTGGATGCAGTGGCATGGAATTCTTCATAGCACAACTTTAACCTCTCTTCTATTTTCACACATCAGAACATCATGGTTTGTCTTTTATTTGCAAAAGTGGTAGTGATTATTTTCAGTATATGGTTGGATTGGGGCATCTACAGAATAAGAAAAAATCACTGTAAATTAAAAGCATAGACTCCAACAGTGTTCTGATAAATAGTAAAACTGAATAGGTACTAAGAAATTTGAGTGAAAGCTTCTGCTAGAGAAGCTGTATAGAAGTGTATTGGCATCAATTCTGGTCTTTCTGGAAAGGTTGGCAAAAATAATTGACGAAGATACAATCCAGTCTTTCCTGAGCTGCCATGTGTGATTGTGTGCTGAAGAGGATACGCTAGGGGGATCAGAGACTTTTTGCCAAGTTCTGTGGAATTTAAGGATAGCTTGTTAACTAGAGGAAATCTTTTCTTTGAGTTGCATAAATTAACCTTTGTTCTAACAATGTATCTTTTGTTTATGTATTACTGTATCTTGTTCATTTGTACTGTTGACATTTTTTTTTTATACCACCCCACCCCATGCACAAGTCGCTTCTAATAGCACAGGGAGTAAAAATCTTCAAAAGGATTGGCACAGTATGCACTGCAGATAAGAACCCGAGTGCTATGTTGGATCAGATTAAAGATCCAGAACTCAGTAATCCTGACAGCTATGAATAACATGAAGTATAAGATGCAGGTCCTGTATACAGTGAACCTTCCTTGGTGTAGCCACATATGGACTGGTATTTTGTTTATAATCAGTTTCCTGGTTTTGTTTGGTTTTAGCATGTAGGTATTGATGGCTATAACTTTCATTCTCTAGATGATGTAACTATTTTTAAGTGTTCATTGCAAAACCAAAAGCATTTCTGATGTCTTTCAGGGCAACGAAGTACCAGACTGAAAAAGGAAGCCACTAGTATGTTATGTTTTAAACAATGTGAATTGTATAAGCTTTAGTGCTCATTTTCATAGCAAAAGAAAGAAAAAGCATAAATTTGAAATTGTGAGGATTATGTTGTTAATACATATGGCATGCAACTATTATAAAAGACCTGATTCTAATGCCAGTACCTGATAAGAACAGCAAGAAATGTATGACCAGTGTGGGCTGCTGCCACTGACTCACTGTGTAATGACAGGCAAATTACTCAGTTTTCTGCATCTCGTTCTACTCCTTTATAAATGAGAAATATTGTTTCCCAGTAAAACTCTTTGAGATCTTTGGATAAAAGGAGATTTTTTTTTTTTGTACGCCTACTGAGTATATAAATTTGAAGTGAGAAAGTGCAGCAAATACCAGGTTCTATGCAAGTCTTTTACCAGTGCAGACAGAGTATGATGAATCTTGCTACTCATTATGGATTTTATTAAAGCATCTTGCACTTCTGAAGCCCTCTGTAAAGCAAAAGCAAAAAGAGGGGTGTAGGTCAGACTTGGCACTTGAGTCTGTGTTCGGTTCAAGCCTTTTTCTAGTTAAACACAGCTTTGATACACCTTCTCTGATGTGTGCATTGATAACTTACCATTCTATTTTCTTTGATATGCCAGACACTTTACCACCTTCAGATGAAATAATACAGGGAGCCTTTAAGAGCAGTTTTCTGTCAATCTCCATCAACTCTTTCACAATATGTCTTGACTATGTTTTTATCATTGAGTTTGCCTTTGGAAACTAGATCTTTCCAGAATTGTCTGCCTTAACACTATAGTCTTAATCTTTCCCCTGGCACCTCCTGAAACAAAATACAAATTAATGATTCAGACACCACAAAACAAATCACATGGCACTTGTTTCTTCCCAACTGTTCTTCAGTGTCATTGTTTGCTGTATTGTATACAAGTCCTTGTGTATTCTCTGGTGAGGACCTAAATAATGCAGGAGATTTTAAGGAGGGTCAGTAGCAGATAAGTAGAGAAGTGATGCAACAGTTTCAGGTACATAGAGAAAACAATCTGGATAAACACAAAATAAATGCCATTGTTTCAGCATTGATATGTGGAAATTAACTTAGGTTTGATGCATGTTTTGGTTTTTAATAAATTCAGACTTACTTTATGATAGTCCATAAATAGCTCTAGAAGTGGTGGAGGTTACATGAAATCTCTGGTGTCTCATACTTCCAGGAAGAATATGCTGTTTTCTCTCTTGTTTGATTGCCCTTCTGGTTTTGCGTCTTTATGTTCTTCCATTCCATTTACCATTATTCTTTGTTCCTTTTTAATTTGCCGCTTTCCCTAGATTTTTTCTTCATGAGAAGAGTCTGGTTTAGCGTCATAATTTTAAAAAAAAACCCAAACTGATCAATTTTAGCTATCACCCCATTTTATCTGGTTGTGTCCTGGCCCAAACGTAGTAAATGCACAATGTGAAACTTCAGTTTTTAATATCTCTTTACATTTTTTCCTACCTTTTTACCATTGTCCACTTCTATTCTTCTCTTGAAACTGCTTTTACCAAAATGAATGGTCTTCACTTGGCTGGATGCTAATACCTTTACTCTGTTTTCCTTGTTTTGACCATGAAAGAAGCAGCTTCCCCCTTTCATGGACACCTGCTGTCTTCCTTGTGCTTCTGCAGTGCTTATGCTGCTGCACAGTGAACCATATTGGGGAACTGGTCTGACTGAAAAATAATTTTGCCAAAATTGTGTTGTTTCTTAATTCCCCACTCTGGTTTACCATATGGCTGTACAAATGGCTTTGTCAGCAGTAGGGAGAGGATGATGCATGGCTGGAAATGAGTGGCCAGACTCAGGAGTAGGCCAGGAATGCTACTTTAGCTAGTGGTGCCAGGTTATGTCAAAATAAAGAGTTCATCGGAGTAAAGTCTAATTGTCTTGACGTGATCACATCCTACTTCTGGAAATCCTGATCTCTACTGTTCGGGTTTTTTATTTTCCTTTAACCTTGCTCACTCTCCTCATGACAGTTCATGATACTTTTCCAAAACTGCTTGCTCATCTCTTATAATGAGTGATTAATAACATCAGTAGAAGCCTCCGTTTCTCAACACGTACAGGAGATGGAGCCTGTATCATTAGGGCATGTTGAAAACGTATTTAAATCATTTAGGTGGTCGTTATCAGGCAAACCTATACCATCATTTGGAAATACCTGTTAAATAATTAAGATAAGGTTTAGACTGATAAGCTTTTGGAGTTGGATACATATGCTTCAAAAGTGTTATTTAAATCAGTGTTTTTCCGAGGCAGCACAGCACGATACCTGTTTAGTGTGAAACTTTAAAGACTTTTTGATAGAATCATTGGCAATGCAAAAGATATACTATAACCTTATCTGTTTTCATTGTGTTTTTCCAGTAGGGACCAGATACCTTCATAACAAATAACTTTATTTTTCCTGACCCTGAATTCACAAGGTGCTTTTTGTCTGTAAACAAATGCACCGAATAGTTCCACTCTACTAGTCTACAGAGATGCACTTTCATTAGTCTGCAGTAGTTATTAATTGCAGCATAAAAGAGTTTGTGGGTGGTTTGGTTGGTTTGAAGGTTTTTTTTATAATGGGAGATGGCTGTTTGTGTTAAATTGATTCTGCGGTGTTGACATATACATCTGAATCTGTTACCTACAAAGTTGGGCATTTTCAGATCTGAACCTAGGGTAAGTCCCACAAAGAATATGAATTCACATCTAAATCAAATTCTGCATGCTCCCATGGTGATGGGTAAATCAATATTCTGGCTGGATCCAAGCCTGTATGTAATGGCTTATCTGTATGTGTTTAAGTGTAAAAATGTTTCTGTTTGCCTAAGAATATCTCTTTGTTGTTCTTAAATTCAGGTAAATTATGTTCCCCCATTCCTTTATTTGCTTGGAAAAAAAGTCATAGAAAAAGCTGCCTCATCGAACAGTGAGATTGTTTCTGCAGCTCAGCTTTCCTGTTCAGCTGTGTATGTCCTTTCAGAAAGGAATCATATTAATTACCCTCCAGTCAGGCCTATGAGCTATAGTTTATTGTGTGTCCTTGCCTTCTTGCTGGCTATCATAATCCTGACTATTGACTTTCAAAATTTCCATTTGTTTCTAGGACAAAAGGATCAATCTTGGGTTCTTTCAAAGATCAGACCATGAAGTAAAACAAAAAATCTGAGCTCAATTCACAGAAAGAAACGTGAGCTCTCTCAGGCTACAGATGATCATTCTATATCAGTGGGTTTTTTCAATACATAGGTTGTTTTCCAGTCTTTATTACCAGTATTTGATGCACTGCCCTGGTGAAGATTAACTGCTGAGTTCCAGTCTTTTAAAGTATAACCCCAATTCAGAAATGGAAATCAGACTGTTCTGTGGCATGTATGATGTAAATAAATATGACTTTTTGTGGGTTTATGTTCTGTGATCTCTATACTTTCTCCTGAAATATCCTGAGGCCTTACGATATGCACACTAGGGATCTGATGCCCATGTGGTAAGGCTGGCAAACACCCCTCTGCCAGAGGGCTCTTACTGTCTCCTTCCTCCTATTCTAAGTAGTCATATAATGTCTTTTTTAGACTCTATCTCTTTTGTACTGCTGGTACGTGCTGATAACTTGGATCTAACTGCTCGCTCTTTTCCATAAGCACTTGAATGCTGTTCTCTTTTTCCCTACTGAAAAGAAGGCATGATCTTAATTCAGGAGTTGTGCTCTGATTCCTGAGGTAATATTTTTCTTGAATTGCTGCCAGTGGAGATAGTGGTTGTGTTCTCTTTACTGAAATATTGCTGTCAAATAGTCAGTTTTCTAATTCTCTCCTGTTGCCTTGCTAGATTTTATGTACTTTTCCATATATGTTGTATTTTTATCTGTAAGTGTTTTGTAAAGGCTCTCTGATCTCCCTTAACTCTGATATTGTTATTCTGGAAAGCAATTTTATATTCTATTAAATTCTCTATCGGTCATATTCAACAGAAAACTGAAAATAACTTCTTAGTGAGCCAAACAAAAGAGCAAGCTATTTACAAAAGTGAATTTTGGATAAATGTTCAAACAGTTATAACTTTAAGACATTTCTCATCCCCAGGGGTTCAGACTTTAAATTAAAAGCCTGTGGAATTGCAAGAACCAGATTTGCGGTATTACTGGAACTTGCTATGTAATGGTGGCATGGCTACTCCTACGCCAGCTACCAGGATCTTCCCAATTCAGACTTCAAAGGAATGTAACAGCAAGTTTACCAAGTGGTTTAAGAGAATACATTGTGGCAAAAATATTAGTGGTTGTTCATCGATGCAAATTGTTTTGCTGTGGTGACCAGTCTGTGCAAGGAGGTGTACATGTAGTGTAGCCTCTGTATCTGTTAAACAACAAAGCCTACCACAAAGTATGCATAAGCTGTGGGTTTGGGTATCTGTGCTCTTCAGTTACTTATTTTGGATTTCTTGAGAGCTAGATGAGATTTCTCTGCACTTCCATGAGCTCTGTCAGCACTTGTTCAGTCTAGTTGGCACCTCTTCATTTCTCTCTGTTTTTTTCAGCAGATTTTCTTAGGGAAAGGCGGATGATCTAACACTGTGAAGAAATTCTAATTTGTGTTTCTCTTTATATACTTCCAGAGGACAGATGGACACGTCTGTTATTTAATAATGCTCATGTTACATCCTTCGTAAAGATCAGAATAGCTCCTAGCAGTCTGCCTGCCTGTCAGTAGCAGACACAAGCTTCTTGCTGGTTTTGTGCTAAATAATAGGGATTTCTGCTCTCTGGGCTCCAGCTTTCAGAGTTTGAGAACAGCACATTCTGGATGGGCGCTGCTGAACCCTCAGACGCTTGGCTGATGAGAAGTTCTCTCTTTTTGAGAGAGATTTTTGGTTGACCTTCTGGTAAACGTGCCAAGCTGGCTCTTTGAGAGTGAGAGCTTTTTTTCAAAAGGGTGGTACTAATAAACTTTTTACCCTTGCCCCTCTCTCCGATGCACATAAAATCATACTCATTCTTAAGAAATTGCCAGAGCACCTCAACACCAGCTCCTGAATCTTGAAAGGACAAGCTTTGTTTTGTTTCTTTCCCCTGAATAGTCAGAACTGAAGAACACTCAGATATTCCTCAGCTTGCCTTCAGAGCCACCTCGCTGTTGACTAATGCTGAAGGAGCAGTATGGTGCATGGCAGTGGCCACTCAGTTTCACAAGTGGTAGGTAATATTCCCAGCAGCCTCAACTCAGTTATCGAGTGATCCAGCTGGAACTGTATCTCTTCTTGTCCTCTGGCTTCACAGACTCCAGTTTTGGACATGCTAGTGCTGACTTCAGAGGAGAGGACCTTTTCCAGCACTGGTCAACATTGATCCTTCAACTTCCCGCAGCCCCAGAAACCTTTCCAGTCATGGGTCACCAAGGTTTCCTTCCTGTGACCTAAAGACTAAATATTATGTTGTTGCACCTTTCCACAGAAGGTTTCAACAATTTCAGGTTAGGCCAGGATGGTACCGGTGTTACTGTTTCCTGACAGTTCTGAGGCTGTTGGATACTGGCAGTCTGTGGCAGTGACTGGTGGTTTGGTTTTGGCATGGCACTCCGAGTCTTTGTAAGCCTTACTATTCTGGGCTGTCTCCTACATCTTTGTTAAGATGAAGCTAGTTGCTATTTCAGTTTACCACTGCATTTTTGCAAATACTAAATGTCCTGAAGTCCTTATTTAAAGTACTTGTAGTGAAGGAATTGGTCCCCCACAAGAGGGGAAGCTGATCTGTGATAGTCTGATGAGAGAACGTCTTGCTATTTCAAAAGTATTTTGCATCCCATCAGCTATTGCTTGTATGATACTAGTGTCTTCATTTTGGGAAAAATATCTTCTGAATATCTGTGGGAGCGTGAGGAAGAGCTGTATACCCTCAGCAGAGAGATGCTGCTCCACAGAACAACACTCCTGTTGCTTTCACCTGTGGCTCTGGCAACTGCTTCCAGGGGAACTGTGCTGTTCTGCAGAGCTGCTGGCAGGGGAAAGTGCATGTGAATAGACATCAGAAAATAGAAGAATCCAGTTACTTGGTTTCTTTGTTAATGTGCACATTCCATATCCTGCCATATGTCCCTTTTCTTTAGCCTTTTAATTCAGAGATGATGCCTTTAGAAGTGCTTCAGTAGTATTAGACTATGTGCCTGTTGTAAAATACCATTGAAAAAAACCCCACTTTACAAAAAAAGTTAGTGTTAATACAGCATGGAAAAACTAGCTAAAATCAACAATGAAGCTTGGTTTTATACTTTATATAGTGGTATTAAATAAGACTCCTGAAATTGTAACTAAACCCTGAGAACCTGTCTTTACAGTGGTTGGGCAGAATAATATTTTTCAGAGGCAGTATAAATAAACTGCTTGCCTAATACAATATAGTTTAGCTATTGCTAAATAGCTTTAGCTTAGCCTATAATTTTTGTAAGGATATGGATTCTATATAACGAAAAATCATTGGAATAAACAGTCCAAGGCAGTGTTATAGATGCTGCTTTATAGTAGAAGTCACATAATAGTGTAACTTTTATGGTACTGTGTCTTTGCCTCCAAGGGTTCATGGTTCTCTGTATTGAGGTAGAAGTTTCACTTTCTGTCATATAAAACAGAAGGCAGCAGATAGTTTGGGGAAGCTGAGTTTAAATATAAAAGTGTTTGGGTCTGGCTGCAGACACACATGAATTAAAATTGAGTTTCTAAATGTAATACCCAAGAAGAGCAGCGCAGGCGTGCTCACCTGGAAACCTTGTCACCTTTTAATGACAGCTTCATTGATTAGTTTGTGTGGTGTTAGGCTGTTCCTTCTCAGTGCACTCTGTACAGCATTTTCATGTTAAAGAAGAAAGAAAGGTAATCTCTTAACCTCTGAGTGTCTCTTCACACTTGATAGAGTCTGTAAGGTTTCTTCTCTATGTATCAGAAAACTTTGCTACTGGATAGCTGTATCCTGTCACTGTCAACATGTTTGTGCATGTGGAGAATAAACTTGTACTTAATCAGTTTTCCTGCAGGGTTTTCTCTTCTCCTGAAAGTCTAAACATCAGAGGCATTGAATTAATTCTGTTGGTGAAGATGATAGAAAAACGAGGCGAAGTTCTGAAACCCAGAATTAACTCCAGATTTGTGCATCTGGGAGCCTGTTAGGGGGAAGTTCCTTTACTATGCAGGTCCTTTATGGATTTTTCTGATGGCATGAGAATCTTTCTGTACCTCGTGCTAAAACCTGTGAACTTTAAAAGCCTTTTAATGACTTTATTAATGCTGTGTAGGTGATTATGTTGCCATCCATCCCTCTCATAACCACATAGGAAGCACCTCAACAGAGCGTATTGGGCACCTTAGACCTGTGGTGTTACTCTGACTTTAGATGTATCTGGTGTCTCTCTTTAGTTTGGGAGCGGACTTGGGCATGGTTCTTGTCTTTTGGCTTCACTTACTCTTCTTGCCTCCAGGTGGTATATGTTTGGTTTTTCATGGTTTTCAGGGACGTTTTGGTAATATCTGTTGCTGTTTCATCTTCTGTACCCTCCACAAAGGCGTAGGGCATGGAGTGGTAAAGACAAGGGCGCAGGAAGCCAGAGAGAAGTTGAAAGGTAACTAGAGAAATTACCATAATGCAGGGAAGGATTGGAGTGGTGAAGGGAATTGAATGATTGGAAGGGGACTATTGTAGCCTTGAGAAGTGTGAATAAGGGACCTCAAGGAGATCTGGAATACCTGAAGGAGGGGAACGGTATGGGATTGATGGTATCAGTAATAAATTATCTTTGTAGTTGCAGCATGGCTACTTCATCAACTTGTGAATCTGTAACCATTGGCTTGTGAATCTGAGCCATGTTTGTACCTGCCTTTCCAGAGAAAACAACAGGAAAAAGAGCCAGGCTATTTAAGGTTATGTGATTAGTATGTTGTTTAAATTTCTTAATGATGCCTAATGACTTTTAAAGGACTATTAGTATCCACATTTAAATGTCTGAAAACATAAACTTGATGTGCTATCTCCACTGTTATCCACTATTTTTCAGGGGTGATAACACATACTTGCTAAGACAAAAAAATCTTGCATTTGAAGTAAAATATTTATAGAAGAATGGCCCTTCCAAGAGAGACCGTATCTGGCTTTAGAAAATGAGAAAACATATTGAGAAAACTTTCTTGTTTATATTACCAACTTGATAGGAATTTTTGTTGTCCATAATGGTATTCATAAAGGTAACATAAATATACATTATTGCAACTTGTTTTAATTTCTCTGCGAGTCTGTGCTAATACTTGTGACTGTAAGAGCTGCAGCCTTTTATTGTGACTTCATAAACTCTAAATATAAGCAAGAATTTTAGAGGTGAATTTTAGACCTGTGTTTTCCCTTAAATCAAACATAAATGCATAGAGTAAGCTCTCTTACAGCTTTTAGGTCACTAAGCTAGATTCTTCATAAAAGTTGCCTCATCCATTATTTTTGATACTTGTTTACTGAATTGATATTACATTTAAGATTTATCATTTGTGCAAGTTAACACTAGTGGACACTACTAACACCTGATCCAATGGCTAACTTTTTTCTAAGGGCTGCCTGTGATTTTGGGATGGCTGACACCAGGCTGAGTTCTAGATGTTCCTTCTACCCTCAACAGCCTTCACATGGTATTAATTTGGAGGGAGACACTGCACAGATACTCATTTGTGCTCTGTATTTTGAGAGTTGTTTTTTTTTCCACAGTAGCTTCTGTTCCCTTTTAGAAAAGGGAAATGAATCTGTCCCGAAATGTTGACTGCTTGGCATTTGAGCAGAAAAAAAGTGTTCAGTGATGGCCTCAAAGGAAAGGTATTTAAGGAAGCGATGATTTTACTTGCTGGCAGCTTCCCTTCCACTGCTTTTATAGAAAACAGCAAAAATTTTTATTCTCAGCTTTACCAAAGGACAAGAAGCTGGGAAACTTGGGTACATTCTGCAAATCTTTTTCTTGTTAGGGACACTTAAATTTATCACTTCTGTCAGAAGACTTGAATCTTCTTGGCTCCAACAGGCTTGGAGGAATTTCAGGGTTTCTCTGTCAGAAATTCTCATCTCCATGTACCAGTGCACACTTGAAGCATGGGTCAGTTAGTACATACTCATCTTTGGGAAGTGTAATGCTGGGCAGAAACATGCCTTCTTAAGTCTTTCAGTGTGTTTGACATGGACCACAGTTACACCTGAGGAAGTAGTTACTTCCTAGACTTAAGAACTACATCGTAATTTCCATGCTTAGTTTTGACTGTGAAGAGTTACTGCCCTGTCTTTGAATAGGGGTTTTGGCTAAATGTCAGCTGTCTACCTACTAGCTTGTACTGAATTTCCAAATATTAAAGGTCTGCTATCATAACATACATTGACTTCTTGTCTTACTGAGACACTTGTGAAAGAACTTTGGAGACAGAATTTTACCCCTTACACAGAAATAATGAATATAGTAGCGGGGTGAGTTTCATACTGTGTCTGTTTCTTAGGCCATCATTGCAGATCAGCTGCTTAAAATGGGTGCTCCTTATGCTCTTGGAAATCATGATATTGTGGATAAGTTTGTTTTTTCTTGCAGATTTACATTACCTTTTTATTTTGACTGTGAAATCCCTTTTTGGCATTTGTAGCATGCCAACTTTACTGGAAACGAGCTCACTAAGCCTCGAGTTAGGCCTCTGCTGTCAGGTTTCTGTAGACTACCACATGCTTCAAATGCTTCTTACGAATGTGAAACAGATAGACATTCAGCATAGTCATTCCTTATTAAAAGGGAGAACCATGAACACTGAGGGGATTGATTAAAATCCGTCATTCAGACTTGGTGCCTTGTGTGATCCCTGGCTCAGCAGAAGTGGGGCTTGGGAGTTCAGCGCTTGCATGGAGGGGCAGAGAGAGATGACTGCAGTAAAGGTGGAACAGCCTTGCAGACTTCTGGTTTCTAACAGCCTGGGGATTGTAACTGGGCTTGATCCATTACAATAGGACCTTTTAACTTTTTTTTTTCCTAAGCATTTTTAAAGTGGCTGTATGTTAGAAGGTGAATTAGGTTGAATAGAAGGCTCTTAAATCAATCTGCTGCTTCAGTCATTTGACTTCAAAGAGGAAAATAATGCTATATCCTTATTTTTAATATAGTGGGGAAAGATTGTTGAAGGCTAGGATGTTACAGCCTCTCCTGTGTGCATTTGAGCAGTGAAATAACGTTTAAAAATAAGTTTGATTGCAAAAGTAGTGTGAACTTCACCATGGCATATAAAACTAAGTTGATCACTCAAGACTTCTTTTGAGAGCAACTTTTACAGCTAGTTTATTTACTTAGGAGTAAGTAGATGTCAGTTACAGGCAGCGCAGTGGAAAACTTGATTTATGTTTCATTTAACTCAAAAGTTTAGTGAGTAGATACAAGCCTCACTAAGCTTGGTTTTCTTTGATTTAAACTTTGGAAGGCCTGATCTTTCATACTTCAAGTCAGAGGTTTGATGTGATGACTTACGGACTTCTGTATTGGGCTGTGGCTACAGTCAGGTTGGCATTTATAGTTCTGGTAGTGGAAAAAAAATCCATCCCTAACTTGGCCCTAGCCTCTCTGCTGAGACAGGGTAACTGTGCTTGCAGCTTGCGACGCAGTGAAGAGGTTGAGGGTGAGGATTTGAACCATCTTACAGTTTTAGTGGCAGAGAAAATACTTTAACAGGGCACTTCAGATCTCTGGTTGTTTTACAAAGAAGAATAAGAGGTAATTTGATTACTTTCAAGGTATGGCTGGGGCAATGGGCTCTGCCTGTGTTGGTTTGTGGCAGGAGGTATATGCTAGTTTCCTATCAGGAAATGGATTTGGGCAGACAACTTCTCTGAAGCAGCAGAGAAGCAAGTAAATGAAATTGAAGACCCAGTGATATGCAGGTGATTAAACTGCATTCAGGGTTTCATTCTTGCTTAAAAGCGATGAATACATGAGAAACCATAAATAGCCGTGTGATAGATAGTACTGTGACATTAAGCATATAAATAACCTTTTGTAATTCTGTAGTACTTTCTTCTTTTAATAACCTGTTGCTTTTTAAACTCAGCACATGCTCACTCTACATGAGTGTGTTCATTTGCCCTTCTTGGCAATGTTTTGTTCCAACTGGAGGTGCAATGTTTCTTTTATTGCTTCATTTTTAGTTGGTTTAACTGGCTTGTAATGTGGTTATGTGTCTGCTTTTTCAATGGACATGAAACTTCATACTAAACTGAGCCAATATGATAAAGAAGCATTAAAGCCTCTGTTGGATTCCTGAACATGAATGCTGTAGAGGACATTGTAGAAATGTTTTCCTCCTAAATATAAATTCAGTAAATAATAGAATAATTGAATTAATTCAGCTTGAACGAACAGTATTGACAGTTTTTTTCAGATTCTGAATGGCAGCTGATTTTATATGTTTTCAGCTCCAAGTGAAATGTCCACATAATTTTTCTCAGTTGGATGTTTTATTCAATGCAGTGACACTAAATGTTTTCATATAGAAAAATGTATGCACTGCACCTGGAAAATAATTAACTTATATGTTCGTAAATGGAATTTAACTTCTAATTAAGGGTCTGAGATTTAATTGGGTGGGTTGAGATAACATGGTGTGATTTCCTTTTGGTGCTGCAGTGCTTCAAAAATTGCTCCTTTCTAGGTTTTGTTCAAAATATTTTTCAAAATTTTACTATGAACCTTGATAAGAATGATAAACTTCATATGTAAGTTTGGATCTTGTCTGTCCTCTTGCATTATGTTTTCTTCCAATACTTTTTTTCAGATGCTTCTGTAAGCTTGTGAATTTAATTTCAAAAGAAGGAAATGCATCCCAGAAAGAAAAGTATTTTTAGATAACTCTTAGAAATATGCATGAAGGTAATTTTTTCACTTTAGCATTTATGTACAAAATTGATTGTAGTTTAAGTTTACAAAACTCAGAATGTATAAAGATGCCTGCAGTCTGGCCTTGATGTTTAATCATGTGATAACTACTGACAGGATGCCACTGTTGAGGTCAGCATGCCACAGTTTTGGAATAGTTGGTTTGGTTTTGACTTTTACTTTGTAAGAAGTGCATATAAAATTGTCCTGTTGTCTTCTGATCAAGATATTTGAAAATGATCTTTTTACAGAGTAGCTTTGTACAATTTACAAATCTGGGGACCGTAGACTTCTTCAAGATAATTTCCTAAAGAAACTATTCCCATAAACCAGATATTTATTTTAAATTTCACTGCAGGTGAATGATTATCAGATTTAACTACTTAATCATTTGAACTTGGGTGATGTATTCATTGCCAGACTCACTCAGGTAATTTTGAGCTTTAGTCAAGTTGGCTTGAAAATGGAAATTGTTTCCTACAAAGAAAATCATTGAGAGGAGGCAGAGGTGAATCAGAAAAATACTCACCTAAACCGTGCTGAGGTTGTAAAAATGTGAGAACTCTTAAATAAATAAATAAAGGGGGAACTTAAAATTTGGGATGGTACAAGTAGGATATTTCTTTTGGTACTGGACAGATCCATCAGCAAAGCTGTTCCCCTGTGCGGAGTGCGGAGAGCTTTCTGTTCCAGTGTCCAGACATCCCTTGGGGTGTCTCTCTAGCGCACATCCCAAGAACAACCAAAGAGGTGGGCTGCTCTGTACTCAAAGCCAAAAAGTTGGGGAGAGGCTGAGTATCTGGGTGCTTGTGAAGAGAGTGCGAGGCTGAGTGGCTGAGAGCCAGGGGCCATGGATGGAGTGAGGCCACCTCTCTACTAGAAGACTTCCTTTGGTTGGTTTTCTGTTGGAGGAGGAAGTGGAATGGAGAAGCATTTTCCAGGCAGGTAGCCAGGCAGGCATTATTTTAATGTTCCCAGCAGAAAATTGGTGGGTTTTGGCAAAACCGAAATTTTCCATATGAAAATTTCTACTTTGTGGAAGTGGCATTTCTGATTAAAAACTAATTTTGATAGAAAGTGTCCAATTGGTTATATTCAGCCTTAGAATTAGCATCTGCTGTGTTTAAGTCTATTGAAGACAATTTGGCTTAGGTTTAGCAACTGTGAACAGAATATACACAGACAACTTTCCTCCCTCTGTCTAATACTTAGTTTTTGTGCAAGCCAAAATTCAACATGAAGCTGGCTATGAGGAGAATAAAAGCTTTTTCCAAATTTTGCTGGTTTGTTTTAAATTCAGACTGCCTTCAGCTTCAGAGGCTTCATAACACAGATGCCATGGCTGGAACTAAAGCTGCCAATTCAACTAGATACTCTGGACTTGAAGGGCCTGTTGTGTGTAGCAGTATCAATTCATGGATACCTGAGTGGTTAATAGCTAGCCCACAGATTTTTCTCAATCAGTACCTTATCCATTGTCTTCAGATAATGGTGGCTGAGGCTTGTGTAGAGTATGGGATGTGGGACTTAGCTTCGTTTATAGTCACACCAAGATAGAACATGTAACTTTCCAGCATCTGGTGTTTTACCTCTGTTTTATCTGCCTAGTTTTACACAACTGTTGAAGACCAGCAGCTGTTCATATATGAATAACCCAAAAAGAGAAATAAATTGTTTTTAAAAGTTCTTCCTATCTGTAAATGGAAAACCTGAAATCAAAACCTAATTCTCACTTGCCACGTTTCCTTGATTCAGCACATGTAGTCAGATTGTTAATTAGTGTCCTGAGAGGACTGTACTAGGTTATTACAGCTATAGGCAGTTGTACATTGTCATTAAAGGCTCAAAGATTACTGGTCTCCTTTTGGATACTAAAGAGCTTTTGGTTTCTACTGTTCTATAGAGGACTGTGAACTCTTTTTTATTAATAGGTAAAGAAATCCTTTTTTTGAGTCAAATTCACTTACTCCTTGATTCTTTTGAAGAAAGTAGTAGGCAGAAATTTTGGGAGGAGGTGTGTTGATTATTTTTTTCTTTGCGCCTTCCCCCCAGTATATATAAAATACTTACTTGTTATCACCTGGGGCTTCTGGTTTTTGGTTTGTCTGAACCCTCACTGATTTCAACCCTTTTTTCTTTTGGTGACTAAATATTTAAGCTTCCTAACCTTAGAAGTTGTATGGGAGCCAGAATTTCCTTTTGATGGAAAATCTATTTAAATCTATTTAACCTAGTTTAAGAACTCATTTAAAAAAATTACTGTGAATTTATTTTGAGAAGTTTCTATCAAGAAGATATTTTAGTAATGTTTCATTATAGTCTCCATTTATTACATCTTATTATAGCATTGAGTCACGAAACCAAGAATAAGAGCTCCAGCTCCAGGAATGGGAAGACTTAGATGTAGTAATCATCTGCGTGAGGGTCACAGACTGCCATTTTCAAGGCTATTTTCAAACAAGGGCAAGTTATAGATATACTGAGTTTAAAATATAGGAGGTGGAGCTCACTTGGAAAACTTTCTATTTATTTCTAGTAACCTTTCACATGACAAACACCTCCAAGCTGACAGCTGTGTACTAGGAAACAAAATGGTTTTATGTCCTCCCAATGCATTTGCATATTTCTTTATATTTTTTTTAATATAGAAGGATAGTTAAAGTTACCATTTTGTGATATTTAAACAATACTCCTTTTCCTAGTTCTTTTTCCTGGTACCTTTATTCCTTTTCTGACTGCCTGAGCTATCTGCCCTTCCAGAACATTTGGTCTGCATTTCATTCTATTTCTCTAAATAGTTAGATTTCATTTTTTTCCCTTTGTCATTTTCCATTCCCACTTGCTTATTCCAGGAGTGTGGGCTGCTGTGAACTGGGTGCACACCTTTTTTTGCTGTTTATTGCACTGGCTGAAGTGGTCATATGGCAGTGCAGTGACCACAGCTGTGCACCCAGGGGCTCTCCCCTCTGTGTGTCTTTGCTGTCTCACAAGCTGGCCACTGCTGTAGCTGGTGATTGTTTTCATATTAACAGCCTCAAACTCTACCAGTAGCTTTACTTGAAGCCATCTCTAGCTTTAGCTGTCTGCTCTCTGTTTCTTCACATGACAGTATGCCCTTCCTAAACCATTCTGTAAGGCAGTTGCACTATGATCCAGGTGACCCCTGAAGATCAATTATTATTTATTGCTTAATGGAGGGATAGGTGTGTTTTTATAGTTTAAGGTGCGTATGGGTATAATTGCTGTCACATAGAAACTTTCTAGACTGATGCTTAAAATAATCTCTGAAACTTCACATAAACTTCACACAGTTTGTTCAAGCATGTGTGTAACTTGTTTCATAAAATTTTCCTTAGCTCTGGGCATCACCTGCAAAAAAAAAGGTCTCTGGGTCAGAATCAGTATGTCTGCACAGATTCGTATGATGTTTCAAGTCTGTCTGTGGCTTCAGTATGTCACCTGTAGGACAGATGGGCTTGTTTTTCTTGTGAATAACCATAGGTACTCAACATAAAGCCTTTTCCTAAAGGCATATGGACTCTGGACGTTTTTCTTGCATTGTTTGGCAGTAACACAGAAGTTTTGTCTCTTTGTTATCATCAGGTCGGTGAGTACTTGGCCTTCAGCTGGCAGGAGCGAGCTGGAAAGAGGTTTTCTGGTTTGCATTCATTCACACTCTGACCTGGAAGAAGGCTGTTGCAGTGAAAAGGGAAATGGGTTGAACCTGCTGAAGAAGGATAGGGTAGGGAGAAAAAAATATATGTAGTTAACTATGTTAGTAGTTAACTATATTAACTATGTTAATTCTCAGTGTTTCTTAACTGCAGATTTCTAGTGTGTCAGATGTATTTCTCCAGCCTCTCTGAAGCTCGGTTCCCTATCAAGAAAAGTGGTAAAAAACTGTCAGAAAGAGATCAGATATACTAGGAAAGGATATGCTGTGGAAATCAGTGCATGTATCAGGCAGCCAGTTATAATGTGGTGCAGACAGGTATTCATTAAGAATATGTTTGAAACCTAAAAACAGGCTTAAAATGACCCATATTCAGCTATTTGGACTCTATAAGTCTCTTTTTTTTTTTTTTTTTAAATATCTACTCAGTCTGCATCTAATCTAGAGTCCTGGATAGTGAAGATGGAGGAGTTAGGTTCTTCAAATGAAAAATGACTGGGCATAGAAAGAGAGGATATGAAGGTTTTAGGTTCAAAATAATTGGCATTGTTGATGGCATGGTTTCTAAGAACTACTTTTTAAAATTAGTATTACTTCTAAACTGTTCCAGTAATTACTGTAATCTCAGACTAATGAATTTTATCTTGCTGTCTTTGTGTTTCCTGAAATGTTACATATAGGAGTGAAGAAAAGCAGATAGCAGACTTCTTTCACTGCTCTGGGTCTGAAGTAGGGCAGAGAATAGGAGCAGCTGAATGAGTCTTTTTTAAGCATCGTTCATACAGCTCAAACATAATGAGTATTGACATTTAATTAGATAGAAGTGTAATTTATAATAGGCTTTTCTGTTCGCTCTGCTCTTGTTCTGGGGGGAAAGCAGAAGCAAGGGAAGAAATAGTCAAATTGTTGAAATAGTTTATTTTCAGATTAAATAGTTGATCACTACAGTACTACCAAACTAATTTGCTGTGTTCTGGTATAGATCCTCCAGCTTTCTCTAACAGATTGGCCACTATCCAGTGTACAGTGACTGAGCACTCATTAATTATTATTTTTATGTTGGAAAGAAAGAAATTCTACAAGTAACAGAACAAGGTTTTTTGTCTTTAATAATTTGTAATTATGTGGTTATTGTATTAGTAATTATGTGATTATAAAATTAAAATCTTGCTTGGTATCACACAGTTTTTCAAATTTAAAAGCACTATCCAAAGTTGTAGATAAAAAAAGCATTATCAAATGAGGTCTTGATTTAAAAAGAAGTCTTCAAGTAATATTTGAACTTAGAGTAGTTATGGGTTCAGATCTTGAGGCTATACTGAAATCCACAGCCAACCCCATGAAATCCTCATGCTCATAAAATGAGAAGAATTAACCATTTTAGAAACTTATCTGAATAAGTGGATAGAACATTAATTCTCTGTTGCCAGCTCGTGTATAGGGAAGCTGATAGTGGAGGAGAGAGACTAAATTCAACTTCTCTCAGCTGTTGAACTTCAGGCCCCAAATTTTCAGAAGCTGTCAGATGTACTTTGAACATGAATGCTTTTTGTGTTAGATTTGGCTCTTTATGTGGTTGAGAATTGAGGATGTAAGAGTATCACATTGATTAAAGTTCAGGTGAGGTCATGGACATTTTGGGGCCATGTGAGTGTGGTGCTCTTTATTGCTCTCAGGAGTGAAATACTTGGAGACAGGAGTTTCTCTTGCTGCTCTGTACTTCTTGCATCTGTGAGGGATTTAATCAAGCGTTCACAGTGCCCATAGATAACAAAAGTCTTGAGGGAATGTATAAAAGCAGCTTAAGATACGTTTTGTGTATCAGTTTTGCCTGTAAAGTGAGGAGGCTGCTTGGGGCCAGGCTTTAAGACAGAAGGGAAGCCCTGAGTGAGGAGGAGGGTAAGCTTGGAGCTCAAGAGCTGCCAGTCCCGTGCAGATACCTTACCTAATGAGAGGACAAGCTGGTTACCTCCCAGTGAAGAAAAGCCACTCAGGTTTTGGAAACAACTTTCCTAATTTCCAGTGCCAACATCTCCTTATATCCTGTGCTTCCTTTTGGAGAACTCTTTTGGGATGCAGTAGCCCTGAAGGAATCGTGCTTGTGTTACATCGTGTGATCACTGCAACTCCCAGAACATCAGCAGGGAAAATGCGATACCCGTCATTTCAGCAGAAGTTTTGGGAAGAGTTTAGTAAGTTGCTATGTGATAGCTTTCCAGGAGCATATTATTTTTCCTTAAGCAGAATGATTTTGATTGATTGAAATATTTAATAAACCTACAAAAGAAATACGTAATTTTGATTGAGCACAGAATCATTAATGATGCTGTTGACTGGCTAGAAGCCCAGCTTGAACCTTTGCACCTGGTGACCACAAAGTGAAATGACCCAAAGTTTACATGTCAGCTGCCAAGAATTCCATTGTTTGGTCAGCAGAAAGCAGGAAGAAATGAATGAAGTATGGATTGTTGGAAGGAGTTCAGGATTGTAGTACGTGGGTCAATTAATTTGAATTGAAAATGCATTTCTACTCTGGTTTTATTTATAAGAAATGACTTTATTTATAAGTCCTGAAGCTGTGTGCTATGTCAGAACTGCTTATTTTTGAAAGGTAAAAAATTTTAACGTTTGTTTGTTGGACTAATATGGACTTCCCTCAAAATAGTGCACACTCAACAAATGTGTTTTGTTTTTTATTCTGGTTTTGGTTAAAACATTTAATACAGTTTCACTCACATGTTTTCAGTAGATGTATATGAAGGTGGATTCTAGATACAACTCAGTGTTTGTTTAAAATGCAAGATGTATTACTCTGTTAAAACCTTCAGTATTTTCTTTGTACTTTTACTAATTTCTTTTTCTCCTAATTGGATTGTCTGGATAATTTCAGTAACCATGGGTCTGCAGTCTATTCAAGCTACATCATGTTATAATGATGTGGGTTTCCGAGTCTGGCCTACTTTTCCACCTCTTGTAGCAAATTCATGCACTGTGTTGGACCCAAATCAGCAGGTGGGCTACAGTGGAAATAAATCCTTTCTGGGTTGCTAAAATACCAGCTTTTAAATAAATGGAAGTCTGGCAGTGCCTTGGCTTCTTAGCTGCTTTAGCTTAGCTGTGGAAAAAGAAATTTGTCGTGTCTTTGCATGCCCATGTGCATACTGCACTGTCCTAAGGTGATTGTCTTTGTGCACAGTACATGATGCGATCTCTGTTTTTAAAGAACTCTTTATTTCAAGTCAGTGAATCGGTTGCACTCTTGGCTAAATTAAATCTCAGTTAATTACCTTCTTAACTACCTGCTTATTTATTAAGCTGCTTAAAAATGGTTAATTTATTGTAAGCCCAAGCATGTTGTCATTTTTCTGTATACTTTGCCATAAAAGTAGAGGATGCTGAAAATTTGCTTGTGAAGCTTCTCTAGGCTCTTCAGTGCCCTAACCAAGCCAGTATCTCAGGAATGTTCTGCCCTTTGATAGGGAACACTCCCTAGAATTGCTTCATCACTTGAAACCTGAGCTCAGGCAGGAAATGTACAATTTACTCCCTCCACAGACCTGAGAGGTAAGCAGAGTTTCATTGCACAAGTTCTGTCCTTCTCCAGTTGCTGTAGCAGCATGTGCTCTGGGTTGTTAATTCAGGTGTCTAAATAATGCCTGCTTAGACAAGACACTGAAAAATTATAAGCAGCAGCCTTCATATGCAAAGAGTAATCCAATTTAAATCTAGTTTAAAGAATCCAATTGCATATATAGAAAGATTTTAGTGTTAGTAGTTGTGGTACTGTCCACGACATGCACCTTGTGCATGGTAGCACCTTGCTTAAGTTAAGCTGCTATTTAAACCAGTTTTCTCAACTACTTTTTTTTTCTTGATTCACACCTTTTGTCTTTATTCCTTTCTTTTGGGGCTGCAGGTTTTACTGTGGAACTTGAAGTCAGTCCTTTATTTGTTCCTTACTAATTTCAGCTATATTTTTGTTTCAGAAAGTTGCAATAAATGTATCTGAATGTTCATCAATTTTGTCATTTTATAAATTAGTATTTGCTGTGGAATAAGGTCATTGTGATTTATAACCTCATAAGCCATCCATCTTACTGTTCTGCTAGTGTGTTTTCAAAATGCATAGTGAGAATGACAATACCTGGTCAGGAGAAAAGATAGTGTCTGTTCTTGGTGCATGTTATTTCTGGAAAAAAAGAGCAGTAAAGATGATATGGATACAGTTGAGGGCCAATTATATTGTGAAACAAATATGTCACAGTAAGACCAGTAATTGCAGGGTCTGTCTGTGCTTAACTGTGTCCTTTTTATATGTATGTATGCTGATAGAGGTGTAAATATGGGTTGCGTACACGGTTGGCCACAAAGCAGTTACATATAATAACCCTGGCAGATCTTAGGGGGAGGATTATTTTTGAGAGTGTGTGTGATGGTGAAAGCATTTAACATAATCACTACATACTTCCATAGTTTCTCTGCTGACATACGGGGAAAGAGTAACTGTGGTTTGCAAAAAAATAGCCTGTCTTTTGTCACCTTCCTTTCTATTACTTTCGTGGCTGTTATATTTCCATTTTAGAGAAGTATTTCACAATTTCAGTTATACTTAGTTGTAAAAAAGCCTTCTGTAGTTGCAAAGCCTTTTATTTTAATGGAAGAAACTTGTTTAACACAAGATGGCTATTCAGGCTACTATGTATTGTATGGGAGACATGGACTATAATGCTTCATTGCTGAACCTGAAAGTTCAAAACACGGTTTCCTAAGGCCATGAAGAAAACATTCACGAATGAATGGTGTCTACCGTGGTGTGAATATGAGCTCTGAACCAGGAAGATGCTAAACTCCAACATGTGAAACAATATGTGAGAAATATTTTTATATGCATCTCCTATTCATTTCCTCTTTCTTTAAAGGGAGTGAGAAGGCATTGCCCTTCAGGTCTGTGAGATAGATGAACTGTTGTTGTGGTACAATATAACCGCTCTTCTTTCCTTAGTGAACTGAAAATACAGTGTCTACTTTCTTGACTTTAGCCACTTCATTTCTGTGCATTGAGAGAGACAGAATCGTTGTCTGAGACTATTCAGTATATTTGTTGGTTGAAGATCATCGGTGTTACAAAGACAACCTTGCTGAGTCTGCAGGTTGGGTCTGTCCAAGGACAAGGTGAATGGCTACTTGGTATTAAAGGATTTTTGAGGATCACTGAGGGCAGATCTTGTTTACTCTTATGAATTTGTTGCTCTGTTTGAGACCCAGAAATTTTCTGTCTAGTTTAAGGCAGCAATGAGGAAAGAAAAAATACTGTCAGTCTTGATCAGCACAAAAGTAGGGGAGAGAACAGTGAGATTTGTCTTTTTGTTCCCTTAAAGCATGGTGGTTTACATCCATTTGCAAGGTTGTGGGGTTTTTGTTTTTTTTTTATTTCCCCTGCTATGACATTATGGATTATTGACTCAGAACCTCCTAGCTCACTACGAAATGGCTTTGTGAGGACTGCAAGGTTTACTTGGAAGCTGAACAGTCCTACTTTGTGTACTGGTTGTATCCGTGGGAAAGGACTCTGAGATAACCCTCACTGTGTCTTGGTAGATTTCTCACTTATGCAAATCCTTGTAAAATATGCCTGTCAAATGGTTGTTTCTCTGGCATGGATAAACTGTTCTTAATCAAATTGCATGCTTTTCTAAAACCTCCTTTGATTCAGCTCACAGGCAAATACCCCTCTAAAGTCTTGACTATAGTTAACTGGTTGTAAAGCTGCACTGGTAAAGATGCTGATCCTCACACCATAGTAAGGTGATTGACTTTTAGATTGTGTCCATGTGACATAAAATACTGTTTCTAGAATGTTACGTTGTTGGTGCAGGTCACTGGTGTGGAGGTTCAGTTACCCGTTCGTCTCTTAAAGGTTTGCTTCTGCCTTTTATTTTTGAGATTTGTGGAAGGCATAGTGAAAGCAGCTTCTTCATGAGATGTTAGATGTACTTTCTTGTTTGACTTTACTTTGGAGTTTTAATGCTTGCAATGCAATTTTTCATTATCATTAAGATAAAATTGTGAGTTTAGCTTGCAGCTGGTGGGTTTATCTGGTGTCTTTTCCCTTCTCAGTGTGTCATGTTGGTTTAGCAAAACAAAAATAAACTTGCTGTAATTCTGCAAAAATACAGCATTGCAGTTCTGAAGCCAGAGTGACTGAGTAGCCAAAAAAAAGCTCTCTGGTAAGGAAACAAGCATTTTTAATCTGAAAATATTGGTTAAGTCAATAGTGAAACATTTTGCTAGGATGGACTATCATAAAAAATATTTTTATTTTTTTAATGTCTGAGATGTGTGGTCATGCTGAAAGAGCTGAAGATGTACTCTAGAAATGCAAAATCCTTCATGGACTTTTTTGGGGCAGTCTCTCAGGAGTTTGGCTGCAGGTGGTAAGAGGAAGGTTAAACTGCAGTGTCCCAGCCTTTCCTGATACAGGCAGTGTGGATGTCGGTCTTCCACTTTCTCATGAGGGTCTAAGTAGCGAAACTATGAACTATTTAGGATGGGATTAATCTTTTCCTTGTTACCCTATTCATTTGTGTATATTGGAGCATAGGTATCTGTTACGATCCAGGCAATCTCTCTAATCACTGCTGGGATGTTTGCTGTCCTCTGCTATATTCCCCCCAAACAGGAAGCGAACATAAATGGTTTTGAAGTCTTCATAATGTATCACAGAATAAGGAAAATCAGTAATTTAATATAACTTTGAGAATACATATGTTCTTTTACTACTTTTAAGGGTATTTTAATTTTCCATCTCAATATATTCTCTACTGAAGTTATGAAACTTTCTCTTTGCTTACGCCCTTGTCAAAGGATGTAGAAATAGTTCCCGGTGTGTGTAATTAAGTGAATCACAGGGCCTGATCCTGTGAAGTGCTTAGAGTGCCTGGTATTGTTGGTTAGGGCTGATAGCATCAGGTGTGCACATAGTGCTTTGCTGGCCTGGGGTTGCATGATAATCATTAGAATCTTAGTTGTGAAAAGCGAAAGTCACATTTTGATCCTTGCGTTTTATTTACCAGCACTTAAAGCAGGGCTTGTTGGTCACTGTTCCTTATTTCAAGAATAAGAACTGCTCCTGCTTCCAAACTAAATATGTAAATCCAATGAACTTGACCTAGATTGAGTAGCCTGACAAACATTTACCTATTCATGCTCTAATTTAAAAAAAAACCCTAAAATGCAATGCTAATATTTTTGTTACTGTTGAGAGTTCTCATGTCTATTGATTATACAGTGAATGCGCAGGCTTTGCAGCTGGGTATTTCCTGTTTTCCATATGCTTTTTCTCTAAAACACTTTGGTGTAAGCATTTTTTTCCCCCTATTTTGCACTAAAATGAATTACTTTATTGCCTCTAATATTGGGAGCCTGGTAGCCATGATATCCAGCAAGTACAGTGCTTTTTGAAGTGAAAGTGCTGTTCTGAATCTTTAAAAGCAAAACAAAATCCCAAACCCACAAAGCAACCTTAAAATAGGGAGGGAGTGGACAATGGACAGAAAGTAAAGGACTGAGTATTATGGAATAAGATTGTGTTGTAATTTGTAAGAGACTGTTTCGTTACTGGATACCATTAATTTACTACTCATTTTACTTCTGTCTGTAATGGAGTTTTTAAACAACAGACTTGTTGTGTTTTGACCTTTCTTTGAAGCGTGACATTCTTGCATTTGCATTGTTTTGATCTTTTAAAATGTAATTTCTGTTTTGCCTGAAGACCCTGTGTGGACAGTAATGACCGCACGTTTCCGATTGCCTGCTGGCAGAACCTACAATGTACGAGCGTCTGAGCTGGCACGAGACAGGCAGCATACGGAGGTGGTCTGCAACATTCTTCTCCTGGATAACACTGTACAAGCTTTCAGAGTTAATGTAAGTAATTCACTTACTGCAAATCACCGAGCTTGCTTTCCTGTGCTGGATTTGTATGGCTAGTTTGACTTTCAACGCGGTGTTAAGTATAGAACAGAAGGGGAAGTTTTGTTCAGGCAGGCATGCTTCTACATGTACACACTAAGTCACCATCAACTTAGTCATTCTGGCTTCCTCTATAACACTAACACATCTTCATTTCAAAATTGAATTTACAAAGCATAGTTTATTTCTAGTAATTTTATCCATGGACTAAAGTTGTATGAAGGGCAGTTCTGCCAGAGCTGAATGCGATGCACTCAGCCAGAGTTCTGTCAGAAGCTGAATGATTGACTCTGTCCTAGTTTTTGCATTTTGAGCACTAACAAGGTGTAATGGTAATTCTTCTCGTGACTGTGTAGCTAGCTAGCTGTGTTCAATTTGTGTATGGTTATAGTTGGGTACAGCTGTCATCTTGAAGTATCTCTTTGCTTTTTGTTTTTCTCCAATTATATTCTTGATCTATTTCCCTCACTCAAATTCACAACCTTGTAAAGCACTAATGAGAATGGCAGGAAAAAAAATAAGAAACTGGTTGCTGAATGAGTGTTACAAGGAAAAGTGAATAATTTTTTTAAATTCCAGTCTCACATGTAAGAGGTTATTGATCAGATTTTCTAATCTTTAATCATTGATAAGGAGCTAAAATAAAAATATTTATGGTATTGTGCGTATGTTCACACAAGTGCAACTGTTTGTTTCAACTTCTTGAGGGGTAAAAACTCACAAGTAACAGGCAAGGGCTTTCCAATAAAACAGTAAAGCCTTTGAAGAAGAATCAGAACTCAACAGTAAAAAAGATGTGGGGTGTCCTGGGGCAGGAGAGCTCACCTTTTACTTTATAAACTATAGAATTGATGAATTGTGTGGAGAAAGATTCAGTAAAAGTTACAGGTGGCATGATGATTGAAATTTTTCAAGAGAAAATTGAGCTTGTGCAAATAGAGTGAAAGGAGTAGCTTGATACCAATACAGCTGTGGGATGTCAGCTGGGAAATGAGGGAGAAACTGAAGCAGGCAGTTTGTGTGAACAAAGTTAATTTGGACTATATTTGGAAAAGGTTCTAATGTTCAATAATTATATTGAATTCTGATATCCAGTGTTTAATGAGGATGAAGATATATTTGGATGTTTTAGAGAGGGTTTGTGAGAGTGCATTTCTCTGTAATCAGGTGGTTAGAGCTTCTGCAGCTGCCTATCAGAGGAGCGAAAACTTGCGAAGATCGTTTTAAGATTTAGAGGTAGACCTGGTGGCTACTTGTTTGAGACTTTTCAACCAAGTTATAGAAAGTTTTAGGATGTTATATCTTGAGGCATTGTTGTATTTCATTTGGGAGCTATTTAACTTTTCAGAACTTAGAGTCCTGAACTTAGAGAGGGTGGAATTTTTTTTTTGATGGAGCTGGGGGGAGGGGTGACCAAAGAATTTAATGTATCAACGTCAAGCCATATCTTGTTTCTGGGATAATTTCTCCTATATCCCTTTTGCCTTTTTCTCTACAGTATTCCATGGCTCGTCTGTATCTCTTTTCATCCTTGCTCACAGTTTCCTGGTCTATTCTGCCTGTCAAACAGCAGTATGTGCAGAATGTAGTTGGCATTAAATATGCATGAGAATTTGTAAATGTTGTGTTCTTTGCTTTCAGGTGTGTGAGTTTTTCTATTAAGATACCTGTCTTGCACTTTTTTGTTTGTTCATAGGGGTTGGCTAAAATAAGGAGTAATTGTTGTACTATAGGTATGGGAGATTATGTTTCTTTTTGATCTAGGCTTTCAAAAGCTGTATGTCGTTAGAGAATGCCAGTGCCTGTCAGGAGTAGAATCAGCAGTTATAAATCCTCAAATGCCTATTCTGTCTTTCCTGAGAAAAAAGTTATGTAATATGTTCTTCCACCTCCCTAGTGTACTAAATATTTTAGTTGCATGGATCACACTTTACTGCTTATACAGATCAGCTGGCAAGTTTGACTATTAGAGTATTAAAACTGAGTTTAGGGTATCAAAAGTTCCTTGGTGCTCAACATTTTGATCTCAAGTCTGGTTTTAGGTTCTATCTTGTGGATCTTTTATGTGGGTTTTTTATTTATTAATCCATATTTTTGAAAACAAGGTGTTCAATTATCACAAATGTATGCTAGCCTACATAGTATACGGGTTTTCAGGATTTATAGCTGTGCTTTATTGTGGTTGACAAAATCCTTGGCAATAAATATTTATGGAATAGTTTTCAAAATAAGAATAACAAAGATAACATCAAATAAATTAGCAAGTGTTTTTTCTCCTGGTGATTGCTATAGGTATTCTGTATGCTAATGATGTAAAGCTTAATCATCTGGAGTATGCAGCGCTGTATTAATAAAAATGTACTCAAATGCTGTTTCTTCTCCAACAGCAAAGTACTGATCACAGACAGTGTCTCTTGATAATTTATGTGGCATGTTTTAAGTTCACATTTCAACCAGCCTTTTCCATTGATCTGCCAAGTAGGCATTCTTTGTGCTATGCCTTAACCTTGTGTAGAGCATAACAAATCAAATCAAATAATCACTTTGGATTGTAGCCAGACAAGTGCTGTTTTGGTTGCAGGCAGAAGAATCAGTTGGCACTAACCTGTGTGCATGTTTGAAGAGTAGAAATTCTTTCTATAAAATGCTCTACTTAGCAAATGAACTGCTACGTTGATGCTGAAAAGTGTATTTCATGCAGAATGTAGCTGGAAGAAGCGAGGCTGACTTGAGTTAATAACATGATCAGGATGATTTGCATTACCGTAAACCTGCTTCTTCAAGATCAAATTGCTTTAATTAGTTTTAATTGATTGTTTAAATACCTCAAATTGTGTCTTTTCTGTGCAAGCTGACTTAATTGTGTTTTCCTTGAAAACCGGTACATAGATATGGAGATCACCGTAAACTTGAGGGAAAACTAAGTCAAGGTAGATGGGATAGTTGTTCTGTGAGCAAGGCCTGGTGGGTTGGTGGTCATGGACAGATATTTCAGTTATCTCAGATTTCTCCTCGAGCTCAATGAATTTCCACTCTAATGGAAGTAAAATCTTAAAATCTGTAAGATAACCCAAACTGAAAAAGAAAACCCACACCAACCCCCCCTGTAATAGTAGAAGTGAAAAATTTCAATAATTTAATCTTCAGCAGTAATTAGTTACTGCCCTTTTTTCTTTGACCAAAAAAATATTAGTGTGCTTGGAAACTTTTTCAAAACAAATTAACTTTTTGTTTGCAAAATTTATGTAAGCTGAAGAATGAAAGGAGACAGTAGGGCAGGGCTGGATGTTTGGGGACATGCTTGCTTGAATCACACCACAAGTATTGCCCTGAGCTGTGAGAGGAGAGGTTCCGGCCTTGCCATTAGTGAAGGAGCAGTGCAGCCTTACTCCCACCTGCAAACAGCAGAGCTGTCTGACTCCCTTCAGGAAAGGCTGGCACATGACATCCCACTCCTCTGTCATCAGAAGTCCAAATCTTTTTGGCCTGGCACAGCAGCAATACCTCTTGGCATTGTAGAAGTGGCCAGTTCTGTAGGTCAGCAACAAAACCCAAAGCATCGGTAGTATAAATTGGGAAGATGATGTTGGTAGTTGGTAAACAGGCATTAAACCTATGTTAATTGCAGATGTTCTCCTGCATTTTCACATGGGTGTTTGCAAACAGTTAACAATCATTTTGTGATGAGAAAATGTGACTATATCTACTGATACAAAGTGCTAACCACTAGATGATAGCTACTTTATAAAGTGAAGTTAATGTATTGATATTCAGTGTTGATGTCAAGTTTGTTCTGAAAGGCCGAAATGCGTTAGACATTTTGCCTCCAGCAATGACTAAGACATACAAATAACATCTTCGGATTCCAATTCAGAAAAAGATGTTGATATGTTTTGTATCTACCTCAGTTTTATGTTAATGCCTATTTTTCATATATTTTCCCAGTATTCCCTGTTTTAAGAGGAAATATAAATGTTTAACTGTATCTGTAGAAATAAAACCATTTTCTTTTTATACTAATCCACATTTATTAAAAAATAGAGACTTATAATACTTTAAAAAAAACACAGCAGCTATTCAATAGTTCTGGTAGTATTACAAATATTTTGGACGTTTCGCAACAAGCAGGATTGTGACCTTCACCTGCTCTGGCAAGCTGCAACATAATTATATAAATATCAGAGATGGGTTAAACTGAGGTCTGGTTTTACTAGATGCTTATCTTTATTTTGCACGGAGAGTAAAACATTGTGATCAAAACAAATGCTTCATGTTGAAACTAGTCTCCTCTTGCCAAATTTGCTGTTTTATTGCAGGAGAAATACCTTCCTTGTGGTCGTGAAATGATGTTCTGTATAACTAAATACAAACTGGTCAGCAAGCTCTAAGCTTTTTTGTTAGGAAGCATCTATTCAGATATTTAAGAAACAGGGTAAATTCTTGGGTTTAGATTCAAAAAAAGCTACAAAGATGATATCTGCATGTTTGAAGAAGTAGCATTTCATGTGTGGCAAATGTAAGTCTAAACTTGGATTCCAAATGTCTCCCATTTTCTGATAGTTACTGTCATAAAGTCTTAGTTTGAGTTCTGATTAAAATCTACATGGGGAAGAATGCCAAGAAGCAATTAGTGTTGGTATGTAATTTTGAAATTAGTTTTATTTGCTGGAAAAAGAAAAGTACTTATTACTGGTTTATTTTAAAATATACCAGGCACCTCTAATTGAGTAAAAATGAAAGTGTGTGGTTTCCCTTATGTGTTTATACCATTGTGTATTTATTAAGTTAACACCTGGGGTTTTTTCTTCCTTGTTTTTATTTTTGGAAATTTTCAATAGTCAACTTTTTAGCAATGGTGCTCCTGATGCCTCATTTCATTAAATACCAAGAAATTTTTGCTGTATGGTTTTTAAAAAAAAAATTATTGTATTTCAAAGTAATTATAGCAATCCTTAGATCACTTTATTTCAGGTCTAAATTATACACCTACTGTAATTTCTACTGAAATAAGAAGAGCTATGGTTATGATTATCCTCTTGGGATCATTTCAATCGTAATTTGTTGGTAACTAGTTGTCTGATTTTTTTTTTTTTATCATTATAATAAAGTCAAAATAAAAGCCCCAAATAAATAGTTTTGACATTTTAATCAACTTCAGTATATTTTCAGCTGAACAAAAAAAACCTTTGGATAGGATGCTCTTAAAATCACATTCAGACCTTAGCTAAAATTTTAGATCTTTCTCATGTGTGGATAGATAAAACTCTTGCAACCTTCTTTTGACCTTTTAGTTATATACTTCTAATGGCTGTTGTGTAATCTCTATGAGAAGTGAGGTCATTTGGGAGCAGAACAGCAGGGTTTTGTTTTAAAACTTTAAAAATACCTTATTGCCTACAGTAAACAAGGCAAGATGTGTCAAATCCACTGTAGCATCAATAATATTTGGCACCTAGGAGATTTTTAGAAGCTTGGTTGGTGCCATAGAAGTAGAAAAATCTGTGTGGAAAATCTATCAGTCATCTGTTTCATCGGGTGGTGGGGTTTTTTGCTTGACAGATGTTCTTGCAGAATTTGTCCTTATCTATTGTACTTCAAGAAGCTGTGACACTAACTTCTTTGGGAAACTCCCTTCAGATTTCACCAAATGTATCTATTGAGTCCTATCATACTGGCACACTCAGTGTTTCAGTTACTGTGTTGGCAGTATTTTCAGGTTAGGCAAAAAATTCGTAGGTACCAGCTCCTACAGATTCTTTTATATCATTTTGTGGCTAAGTTCTTTGTCAAATACTAGCTGCCTTCTCATTCTTCTCCCCTTTCTCTTCCTTTTTTTTTTTTTTAAATATATCAACTTTGGCTAATGAATGGCTTTCAGGAATAATCCTGTAGATAGCTGAGAAGTAAAAAATTCTTACTGTCAGAAAATGACAATTCCTTACATGTGTTTGAAAAAGAGGTGAAGCTCATCTAAAAATAGTGCTTTTGGGATGCACCTTGTGATATTAATAGTTCAGGCTGCTAGAGCACATCTGTAGGAAGGTACATGTGCTCTGTCTGTTGTTTGAAGTCTATGTGTCAAATTATATATTTGTTCATTAAACAATGTATGTATTTGTTCTCTGCAGAAACATGATCAGGGTCAAGTTCTGTTGGATGTAGTCTTCAAGCATCTCGATTTGACAGAGAGAGATTACTTTGGTTTACAGTTGGCTGATGAATCTACTGATAACCCTGTAAGTTGAATCTGGTTTATAAATATAACTTTATAAATCATAATCATATTAATCATCATGCTCTGTATCATTGTAAAGAGTAGTAAATAGAAACTACTGCAGTATTGTGCTACTTCTCCAGCTGTGTCATTTGAGTGGGTCAGTATCACTGTGTAGTTACGATAAAACTAAATATTAATAGGTACAAGTTTGGAGTAAAATGTTAAGATCTGTGCTTATGAAATAATACCTTAAAAGGATGTAGCTTGTTTTATTGTATATATTTAGTAGACTGCATGATCATTTTCAGTGGGGATAAGAATTACTAACATTTATTAAAATATATTTTCATTAGGACTTACCAAAAAACCCCAAACAAACCAGTCTTTTTTTTTTTTTTGATTGACCTGTACAGTAGTTTTTTTCTAGCCCAGATACCTGGTAGGTCTTTCAGTAGTGCTTCATATAGCCCACTGTCTGACAAGGGCTGTCAGCTTATCACCTTAACAGAAAATAGAAGCAACCTCTTTGAAAACAAGTGTTTACAATAGTTCATGCACTTTAATTGAAAGGAAATTCCATGGGACTGAAACTTTGTAAATCACTTTATAATTCACCAGTAGATCCAACTGTAGTAGTTACAGCTGTACTGCTGAGAACATGATTGCTTGAAGAATACTTCTTGAATACTTTGATAGGTATCGGGTGTTTGATACTTGTTTTAAAGTGCAATTTAACTGAGTATTACTTCTTTACCTAATTCCCATTATATGCATGTCACAGTGATGGAGTCTAAATTTATCTCCCAACTTGTGTGTCAAAAGTAATTTTTGTTCACAATGTGCAGAATGTGATCTATAGAGATAAGTGACACTGTAAGTGTTAATCATTCAGTAACTTAGGGGAATTTCAGAAGATAGTGAAACTTTGGTAAGATTTTGTCTATTGGTTTTTATCATCAATGTTCTAAATAGAAGGAATACTCTTTTTAATCTTACTAAAAGGTTGAAGTTTTCCTTTTTACTTACTTTTCATGTCTTAAGTGTAGAAAGGCAAGAAAGAAGTCATACTACAGCCATAATTTTAATTCTGCAATAGTAGTGAACTACTTCATAGTTTCTTTCTTCTCTAGAGCAAATTCTTCTTAATATTCTTTTTCTAAATTCTGGTAATATTAAGATTATTAATATTAATAAAGCTCTATAACATTGTTGGGGATATTTAACATTTCTTCTGTAACTTTATGGATAGTCTAGTAAGACATTGGCAAGCTGGCCTCATTTAATCTTTTTATTCAGAACTTTGTTTCCAGAATGCAAAGACATAGCCATGCTGTCAAAAAAGCTGAGTTATTTTTTAGTTTTTTTGTTAGAAGTATTTAATTCAATATCACTCAATAGTTTACTCAACATCCAAAAATTTGTGGTGTTTCTCACTCTCATTGATCTGGCTTTCCAAAGCTTAGACCTACCTCTAAGCTCTCTTTTGTTTAGTTTATCTATCTGGAAGCAGCTGAACGCAACACAAAGAGAAGGATCTTGTTAAGAGTTAGATTGAAAGCAGAATGACTTCACAGCTATTTGCTATAAGCACATGCTTTAACGATTTACTATTCTTTGACTTCTAAATATTTTGTCTTTTCAGTGCATCTCTAGTTGCCATGAAAATAATGTGTCAGAGCTAAATAGAAATGTTACTAATATTAGTCATGTAAACTTGAAGATTTTATGAGTCTGACTAATTTCAGTTTTTGATATCAGTTTACTTTTACACTCAGTTCATTTGGACAAAGTAACCAGATTGGATTGACAAATATTCTAGTTACTTGTGAAATAACACCGTGGAATATGACTAAGATACAGTCAGTATGGCAGGAGATGAAGGTGATGGGGAAAAGAGGATTCTGCAAATTGAGGATGAAACCTCTATCGTTGTGCCTAAACGTGGCACAGTGCTTTATGTTGTTGTATAATATTGTCAAAGTCCATGCAAGAAGGCACTGCTGCTGTGTACAGCTGGAGTGGTGTATTTAGCTGGAGCCTTGGGCTGTGGATGCCTAGAGCAATGCTCAGAAGGGGGTACTGGTTCATAGTGGGAGTGAGGGTGCAGCAAATACTGGCAGTGTGGGTGCTGCATAGCCCTTGGCAGGAAGGAATGAGGCACAATCATTGTTGAGAGGGGAGAGGGTACAGAATTGACTCTCCAGGAGACTGGATCCCCAAATTCTACATGCCTCTCTGATACTCTGGAAAGTGAATGAGAGAACACGCCTTGGTAGCAGCACCTTGATTCATTATCTTCTGGTACTTTCACCTAAATCCTGTCAACTTCAGTTTCTTCAGCTGAAGTGGTTTTAACCTCTGCAGCTTCCCAGAGAGAAAAATTACCTTTTGCATTTGGATGCAATGGTATTATTTAAAAGCATGGATAGTACATGTTAAATATGGTTCAAAAAAGAAGTTACTCTTCTGTGGCTTGATCAATTCTAGTATATACGAAATTGATCTTTACAACCAGAAGAAAATGTAAATGCAAGCTTTTCTGCTAGGTATTTCAATTCCAGGTTTTCTGGATTTACTGTGATGTTGAACAGGACTTCATGCAAAAAACCACCCAAAAAACCAAAAACAAATGAGTCAGATCTGTGCATTTATCAGATATATAGGATCATAACTGCTTGCATAAGGATACTCAAGGATCTTTCACCACAATTATGTGTAACCCTGACTGGAGAGTCCTTTCTTAAACCTTTACGCTTAGTCTTAAAAGTTAATCGATCCTGTGTGAGGTTTCTTGAATTAATCACACTCTTTAAGCTCTATGAAACCATCTCTTTGGTTCCTCTTAAGTCTCCTGCTGCAAGGATACAGCATTTGGATACAGACATCATTGTTTATTTCCCGTGAATAAAATGACTTGGAACTAACTTCAGATTCATAGTATGTGTTAGATAGCTCAGGTACATCTGTGTGTTTGCACACAGGAAAAAAATCAAAAGCCCTGTGTTTAATGTCAGGTAGCTGCATGCCATGCAGGGTTAGGTCTCTGTCTCTTCGTAGGAACTGTGGCCATATAACCATTTCCTGAGGCTTGGGCGCTTGCATTGCAAGGCCAGATGATGAATCAAACAGTATTCATAACAAAGATAGACTGCAGAGTCTGCTGGGCTGCTCACAGGCAGTGGTTTAAACAACTCGGAGGGACTTCCAGATAATAATACTTCTCTCTGAAATTTACAGTTTTAAATTTTATAAAGATCTGTCTGTACTTCCCCTGCAGCAGCTTTCTCCTGTAGAGACAATCCAGACGGGGTACTCTTTGGTAAAATTGTTCTGTAGTGCTTAATCCAGTAGGCTGAATGCTGAGTTTCTGGTTTCCAAGATCCCAGTTAGTGATTTACCAGAGATGATGTTCAGGCTGACAACTTTAAGAGGATCTGTCAGCAGTGGGATAGCTCCCCGAATGTGTCAGTCCTGCAAAGTGCAGTGCCAAAAGTACTGGAACTAGTTTAAGCAAATTAAACTCCGAGTTAGGTAAATTAGCCTGCTTATAGTTCTTCACTGCCACAGTTGGTTCACCTTAGATAATCAGTTTAAAGCATAGCTGAAGATTGCAAAACACACCGTAATTAAGTTCTAACCTCTTTGTCTCATGTGACAATCACAGAACCAAGTCATAGTCGAATTAGCACTGTAAGAGACAGAGGTCTGCAAAACAGAGGTTAATCTTGGGGAAGAACAATACCAACTGTTGATGATAATGTTTGTGTCTTTTCAGAATTGGTAACTAGACTTCGTATTTGCCAGTAAGATATTTTAATATTAATAGAACAGCAAGTTATTTAATATATAAAGCTATAATTGTACTTTTTTTTTGTTTCTCTAAAGCTGATGTTACCATTTGTCTCTTTCCAGAGGTGGTTGGATCCAAACAAACCTATCAGGAAACAATTAAAAAGTGAGTACATGTATGTATTTTGTCAATTTATATACCTTCATTATGCTATTTTTCCAGAGAACCCTGATTAATTAGAAATAACTTTTCTCGATTGTAGGAGGATCACCTCATAGTTTGAACTTCAGAGTTAAGTTTTTTGTAAGTGACCCAAACAAGCTCCAAGAAGAATATACAAGGTAGGTCTAGTGAATTTATCAATAAAACACTTTTCTAGAAGGCTTATGGTTCGGGGGACAATGATCATTAATTTTTTAAAGGTATAACATGGAGTTTTTCCTTTAATTTTATGTTGTATGTGCAAGCTTGTAACTTTTTTTACCTAATAATTATAGATATGACCTATGCAGTTGCACTGTATCAATGTAACAAAAGTCTATGTGAATAAATTTACAAATTTGTATGCAAAATTACCTAAGTACATGGAAAAAAATTCTACCAAATAGAAACAGAAAAGGAAAAATAGATAAGAGGAATAACTTAATCCCACTATTCACCAATGAGCACAAATTAAATTTTGTGTTCTCCTTTGTGATTAAAAAATTCCTGAGCTTTCTGCATTTATTTCCTTGATATCCCCATCACCCAATTTTCTGTTTGGCACTAATAAAATTAGTCTCTGTATGGTTGTAGTCCTACCTTGAAGAACATAAGTTTATTTTGATAGCAGTGTGTTGATGTCTCTTGTAGAGAATGTTTAGTGTGAATCAAGATAGGAGGCTTCTGAGTTGCAGTTAGTCCCTGAAGAAATGCCTCAAATTTTCAGTATCCTTAATTAGTTCTGGTCCTCTGCATAACTGACATGGTTTGACAGATTGGAGTTTTTGGATGTCAGCCATTCTGAAAACAGGTCAGTCCCATTCAAAAACCAAAAATATAAGTTTTTAAGGATAGCTTTAGAAATGTAAGCACCAAAACTGTGAAATTTTGAGTACACGTTTATTTATAATTTCTTTTGATTTGTCATATTTTGGACTAAATTTTACATACATTTACTGAAATGAGTCCCAGAGATCCTGGATCAAACTTTGTTTTATTGAAATATTTCCTCTGAGAAAATTTGGCAATTTACTATATCAGAATAATGAAAAAATGTGTTATTTGAATTCAAGGACAATGTGTAATATTCCTAAGGAGATGAAAGAAACAGTAAATATTGATCAGTGTGAAGTAAACAGTAAAGAGGGAACTGTTTACTTTAAATGTTATGCTGTGAATGCAAAGCTATAAATACAGCATTCTTTTAGATGAGAAATAGTGTATGATTGCTGTATCTAGGTCAGCTCTGTCTTTTTTTGCTAATAGACCTAATTGCTCCTGAGAAAACTCATTTGTATTTGTAATTATTGTAAAGAGCAAGCTGTTATCTGTGGGGATTTTTAGAGTGAAGTTAGGATGTCGTATCACAAATAAAGGGTCCTTTCATGTAATTGGTGTTTGCCTCTTAAAAAAGAAAAGACATTTCTAACTCAGCCTGAGATATTTCCAAGTCACTGGTTTTTATAAATTCTATGAAAACAGAGGCATTAATCGATTATGTGGCAATACCAATAGATGTCAGGGAAGGGTTCAGTGCAAGCTTGTGTCTTACTAGACCTCTACAAATTCATGTGAGTGAGGCAGGTTATGAATGCTCCAGGTCAGGAAGGCTCTGCAGGAGCTCAGCTTCTGTTGGAGAGTGTAGCTTTAGGAGCTTGCCTTAGTAGGAAATGGAGCTTCATTAGTTCTCATGGCAGAAAGACTTGCCTATTAACATTGACTCCAGCTAGCAATAATTCTGTCTTACCCTTTTTATGTATATGTGTAGATACATATCTACAAAAGGAAGATGAAAGCCTTGTAATGCAATGCCACCTTCATTGTTTTAGCTGAATTTATTGTGCAGGATTTTTCAGATCTACATTGATAAAGCTTCTATTGATTTCCCATTTTGCTCAATAATATGTGAGGCTTCTGTGTTCAAACTGGGGTGGTTAGCTAACAAGCAATTAACTTCACTGTTCGCTGAAAACAGTGGAGAGAAAATGAACTCTGCCTGGTGTTCTTTAATCATGAGTCCCTTAAGTACCACGGAATATTTCTAATAAAGCACAACACTAAAAAGTAAAATAAAGGTGCAACTGCACATAAGGAGTGTTTTTGTCCTATGCTTTCACAGCAATAAATGTTAACTGGATGTCGTGGTTTTGTGAGGT
>VZTU01020629.1:0-18091 GCA_013400835.1 Zapornia atra | reverse complement strand
ATATATATTTATTATATATATATATTAAAATATATCCAGTCCTTCTTTTATATATATAAAATATTAGTATATATTCTTTATTTATATATATATTTTAAAAGATATATTTTGCTTGAACTCATCAGACTCAAAGGAGTGGAATTTTAAAGTTTTTGTTAATGAGTACTAATTTTCATGAAGCTTGGAAGAGATTAAGGAGCCCTTTTGTCTGAAAGGGTTTTCTAGTCCTGATTCTTTGCAAGAGTTTAGAGCAGTGAGAATTTTAGAAAACACATGTGACTCTGCTAGTCTTGCCCGTCTCATTCAAGTCTGAAAAATGGCTTTGGACTCCTTTGCCTGAAGGATTTTCACAGAATTGATCATGATGGCTGTTTGGAGGCAGAAATTCTTTGTGCCCAATGGAACAGTCTGGTTTTTGCAGTGTGGGGGACACGGAGAGATTTGGTAGAGGGGTCTCTGTCACCAAGTAGTTAACCAGGGGTGTCAGCTAAGAGAGGATGCTGGAGTTCAGATGTTCCTCCAGGGGTTAATTTTGTTTTGGATTTTAACTGAGAAAAGACAAAACTAATTAGCGTCTACACTTGCAGACAGTATCCTGGAAGAGGATGTCTCTTTGTGTCCCTGCTTTCTGCCTAGAAAAGAGAAGACTGAGGGGGGAACTTATCAGTGCTTATAAATACTTGATGGGCGGGTGTCAGGAGGATGGGGTCAGTCTTTTTTCAGTCATGCCTAGTGACAGGACAAGAGGCAGTGGGCACAAACCTGAATATAGGAAGTTCCACCTAAACATGAGGAGAAGCTTCCTTACTGTGAGGGTGGCAGAGCACTGGCAAAGACTGCCCAGAGAGGTGGTGGAGTCTCCCATCTCCAAAGACATTCAAAACCTGCTTGGATGCTGTCCTGAGGAGCCCACTGTAGGTGATCCTGCTCTGCAGGGGTTTGAACTAGATGATCTTTAGAGGTCCCTTCCAATCCCAGTCGTTCTGTGGTTCTGTGAATCCTCTGTTAGCATTGTAATGGCAAAAGTGGAAGAGTTGTGACTGCGAGGTGACTGGTTGTGGTGGTGGGGATGGGCTCATAGAATCCTAGAGCAGTCTGGGTTGGAAGAACCTGTAAAGCTCATCTAGTCCAACTCCCCTTGCAGTGATCAGGACCATCCTTAACTAAATCAGGTTGCTCTGAGCCCCATTCGACCTGACCTTGAATGTTTCCAGGGATGGGGCATCTACAACCCCTCTGGGCAACCTGTTCCAATGTTTCACCACCCTTACTGTAAAACACTTCTTTATATCTAAAGACTCTATGATCAGAGATGACTGAGAATATCTTTGGGTTTATTTGGAGAACAAATCTTATGAGGAGAGGCTGGGAGAACTGGGATTGTTTTGCCTGGAGAAGAGGAGGCTGAGGGGACCTCATCACTGTGTAGTACAGTTACCTGTAAAGAACTTACAGAGAGGTGGGTGTTGGTCTCTTTGCCCAAGTGACAGGTGATAGGATGAGGGGGGATGGCCTCAAGCTGCACCAGAGCAGGTTCAGATTAGACATTAGGAAAAGATTCTTCAACGAAAAGCTTATCAGGCACTGGAACAGGCTGCCCAGGGTCATGGTTGTGTCACCATCCCTGGATGTATTTAAAAGACAGGCAGAGGAGGTACTTGGGGTTAAGGATAGGTATGGTTGGACTTGATCACAAAGGTCTTTTCCAACCTGGTGATTCTGTGATACATAGTCTGAATCTACCCTCTTATAATTTAAAACTCCAGAGCTGGATGCCGTATTCCAGGTGGGGACTCCCCAGAGCGAAGTAGAGGGGTAGAATCCCCTCCCTTGACCTGGTTATGCTGCTTTTGATGTTTTGGCTGGCTTCTGGGCTGCAAGCACACATTCCCAGCTCATGTCAGTTTTCATCCACAAGTCAAAGCATGTGCTCTGCATAAGGTTGGGTTTACCATATACAGAGAAAACAGTTAAACCTCTGTAGCACTGTGCTGTCCCACACAAGCCCCACAGGTTTTTTTCCTATTTTCTCTAGTTATGATAGCTAGAGAACTTAAAATGTATCAGCTTTGCATGCATGGAGAGTGATATTGGTAGGTTTTGAGAATATTCTGAATTTTAAGGATTTTTTGAATATTCTGTATTTATTTCTTGGTTTCCTGTGGTTTCCTATCTGCATGTAAACGCATCAGAAAATCTTTGCAGTATCCCATATCTGATACGTTAGAATACAAGTATAAGATGCTTCAGTGCATAACGAACAAGTATATGTCACCAGTTTTAGTACATGTTAATAGCTAACACTTCTGGAACTTTTTTTTGGGGGGGGAGGGGGTAGGGGGAGTAATGACTGTATCTAAAGTGACTTTCTCACTTTATTCCACAGGTTTTAATCACATTTTGCCATATTTCTATGTGATCTATTTCATCTGCTTGCTTGTTCATCGAGAGGCTCGTGATGAGCATCACTGTAAGCAAAGATACGGCTTGGCCTGGGAAAGGTATTGTCAGCGTGTACCGTACCGCATATTTCCTTACATCTACTAGAGCACTCCTGACGCCTGACTTGCAGTTTACTTCTAAAGTTAGTTTCTTGGCAAATAAAAATATACCTCTTACCTTTGCACTTGGTCTATTTGTTATTTAGGTTTTTTTTTAAAAAAAAAAAAGTGACCAGAGGAGTGCATCAACAGGTATTTACAAGTAATCTGAAATATGTGAGTTGTGAACTGTCTGACTTCAGTTTTTTTAAAAAAATTGTGAATTTTAAAAAGTCCTGGAGCCCTAATTTTTCAGTGAACTTTTATCTAGAATCCTAAGTTTACATTTTTTTATTGCATTTAATTAAGCACTGTGATGTAAAGTATATTATTTTCTTAATACAATAAATACAGAAATTCCATCCAGTTCTTTTTTTTTTTTTTTTTGGTGTTAACTTCTACCATCTAACTTCACATGTCTGACTTACTGCCTGAATTGGAGGGGCAGAGTCTTTTTGGTTAGTAGAGCTGGAAGCAGAGGATTTGACCCACATGAGGGGCTGGTGACACTGGCAAGTGCTGCCCTGCAGCCCGGGCCTGGAGGTGGCACAGCTCAACTCAACTGGGTGGCTGTCCCCCTTCTGGCTTTTCTTTAATATTACTTTTTTTTGTCAGGGAGGCTTGGGTGGCTCCTCCTGCCCTGCACCTGCAGCAGGGATGCAGTGGGGATGATGGGATGGGGATAAGAAGTGAAGGGGTGCAACTGCCCTCTCCCATCCCATTCCCCTGCTCTTGAGGCAGTTTCAGGACAGACCAAGGGGTCTCTGAGCTGGTGCTTGGCAGCATCCTGACCCTAGAGGGCAGGCACACTTCTGGCTCAGGCTCCTGAAGGTAGAGGATACAAACGCTTGATAGAATCATTGAGTGTGTTAGGTTGGAAGGGACCTTAAATGTCATGTAGTCCAACCCCCCTGCAGTAAGCAGGGACACCTTTAATTACATCATATTGCTCGGGGCTTCATCAAGCCTGATCTTGAATGTCTCCAACAATGGGGCCTCTGCCACCAATCCGGGCAACCTGTTACAGTGTCTCACCACCCTCAGAGTGAAAAACTTCTTCCTAATGTCTAATCTAAACCTACCCTGCTCTAGTTTAAAACCATTCCACTCATCGCTACATGCCATTACAAACAGTCCTTCCCCAGCTTTCCTGTGGGTCCACTTCAGGTACTGGAAAGCCACTCTAAGGTCTCCCCTGGAGCCTCTTTGAGCTGAACAAGCCCAACTCTCTCAACCTGTCTTTGTAGGAGAGGTGCTCCCTTCTTTCAGTCTCTGGGGACTTTACCTGACAGCTGTGACTTTTCAAATATCATGGAGAGTGGTTTGGCAACTACATCAGTCAATTCCCTCAGGACTCTGGGATGCATCTCATCAGATCCCATTGACTCCTGGACATTCAGGTCCCTCAGGTGGTCACGAACCTTGTATGCAGTTACAGTGGGAGGGACTTAGGTTCAGGTTTCCATCTGAAAGTCCTTCAACTCAGGAGATGGCAGCAGAGAGGTTGACAGTGAAGACCAAGACAAAAAAGTTGCTGGGAACCTCAGCCTTCTCCTTATCCGTTGTTCCCAGTTTGCCACCCTTGCTCATCAGGGGCGGGTATACTGTCTTTAACCTTCCTTTTCTGGTTGAACTACTTATATAGANCTGGTTGACCTACTTATATAGAAGCCCTTTTTCTTGTTCTTGCATCCTGTGCCAAGTTTACCTCCAGCTGTACCTTGGTCTTTCAGACCTCATCCCTACATAACCGGGCAGCCTATGCTTTTCCCAGGATATCTGATCCTGCTTGAACCACACATGCAGTTCCTTCTTGCCTTAAGTTTGGCCAGCAGGGTCCAACTCGGCCATGGTGGTCTCTTTCCTTCTTTGCCTGCTTTCTTACACAGGGATGTAAGAAGCTCTTGAACTCTCTGGAAAGCATCCTTAAAGATATTCCGGCTCTACTCTTCTCCCTTGTCCCTGAGGACAGTTTCCCAGGGTGTCCCATTGACCAGCTCCTTGAAGAGCTGGAAATTTGCTTTCTGAAGATTGAGGGTCCTGACTAAGTTCTTTGCCTGATGCATACCCCTTAGGATTCTGAATTTTACCAGTGCATGATCACTGCAGCCTAGGCTGCCTCCAATCTTTACATCCCTGATGAGCTCACTTGCATTGGTGGCTTTCAGGCCCACTACTGCATTCCCTCAGGGAGGTTTGTCTATTTGCTGACTTAGGTAGTCATCATTGAGGCACACCAGGAACCTCCTGGATTGTCTACAGCTCACCATGTTGCTTTTCCAGCAGATGTCAGGGTGAGTGAAATCCTCCAGCTGGACAGGAGCCTTTGAGCACGATGCCTCCTGTAGCTGGAGTAAGAGTGCTTCATCAGTAGCCTCCCCTTGGTCAGGCACAAGGTGGTTCTTACTGCGTTGGTCTCTTAATTCCTACCCATGAGCTTTCAACTTCCTCTTGGCAATTTGTTAAGGACATCTCGTCACAGTCTATCCATTCCTTAACATAGAGGGCAACAGCACTGCCCCTCCTTCCTCGCCTGTCTCTTCTGAACAGCTTGTAGCCATGGAGAGCCACGCTCCAGTCAAGGGATTCATCCCACCAAGTTTCAGGAATGGCCCTTAGCTCACAGCTTTCCAGCAGCATGGTCGCTTCCAGCTCCTCCTGCTTGTTGCCCATGCTGCGTGCGTTTGTTCGTGTAGAGGCACTTCGGCTGGGCTGTTGGCCTGGTCACCTCCCTAGATGAACATCCCTTGAGGTGTTACATGGGTGTTTCCCTGTGGACTCCGAACCTCCGCAGCCCCTGCCTCATCTCCAGGCTTTGTGCTGCAGTGTCCCCAGCATGCCCCAGGGTCCTCACTCTGTCCCTCCAACACTGATGTGTCATCCCACAGCTTGTCCCAGACAAGCCTGGTGGTATTATCTCCCTTCACGTCTAGTTTAAAGCCCCACACTCTCTTGGGCAAGGACCTGCTTCCCCCTTTGAGAAGCTGTTTCCTATTTGACACCAGCAAACCTGGTGCTGTGTTGGCCATCCCATTGTCAAACCAAAATTTTGGTAGCGACACCAGCCATGTATTACGAGATTGGATCGGTCTGTGCCTTCCACTGTCACTGACTGCAGCTGGCAGGAGAGGGAAAAATAACCTGTGGCCCAGATTCTTTCTCCAACCAGCCTAAGGCCCTGAAGTTCCTTTTTAATTGTTGTTGGGCTACAAGTCACAGCTTCCTCTCCACCTATGTGGAAGATCAATAGTGGGTAATAGTCAGAGGACCTTACCGAGCTAGGAAGTTTCCTAGTGATGTCTTTCACCCAGACTCCAGGAAGATAGCACATGTCCCTATCTGGAGGGTCTGCCTGATACTGGACCCTCTGTTCCCCTCAGGAGGTAGTCACCAACAGCTACAACTCTTCTTTTCTTCCTTGTGGGTGCGGTGGTGATGCAAGTGGTACACCTTCCTGACCTTGGAGACACTTCTGGTGTAGATTACCAGCAGCCGTATCCTCATTTGATTGGCCTTCCTCAATCAGAACCTCATACCTATTGGTCAGAGGTACCAGGAGGGGTGAGGTGGGCAAGGAGGGAGTTTGCCTGCTGCCCCAGCCATGAACTTGCTTCCATTTGCTCTTTTCACGGGTTCCAGCTGTGGAAGCACGTAGTGAACCTTAATCCTGCACCTAGCACCCTAAGGTGTGTGTATCTGACAGGACAGGATGAAATGACCACAGGTGGCTTATCCTGCTCTGTGTAAAGTGTGTCTTAATGTACCATAGCCTTGGCTGAGCCTGTATAATAAAGCTGCCACGTTTTTGCTGTACAGTGTTTGGATTAGAAAGTGCGATAGCTTTTTGTTTTAGAAACAAGAGAAACCAGTAACTAAATCCACTTCCAGTAGTCTTTAAAAAAAAACAAACAAAAAAACTTCACTGAATAAAGGTTTATGTAAATTAATGTATTCTTAAAACAATTGAAATGTTCATTTAAATACTTGTATTGACACATATGCTATGAAAATCCAGGAGATGCTCCTCGATCCAAAGTTGGGTTTATTTCATTTGGCATTGCTACCTCATATGTAGGTTTTGCCTTTTGTACTGTTGCAGATGGAGAAAGCAGCTATTTTTTTGCTATTGCTATTTAAAACCACCTTTTTTATGTGAGCCTGTGGTTAAACTTGACCACTTCTAATATATTTTTGTATATACCTGACTTTTTAACTAACGTATGCATTTTAGTCACTGGTCGTGTTGTCGCACTGGCTGTAAGTCAGATGCCCTTGTGGCATTTACTTCATAACTAGAATGTTTTATATTTCACTGAAATAATCTTGCTTAACTAGCTATTACTGTGTTGTCACAACTGGAGAGCTTTTCACATACTTCACCCATGAGGTTTATAGCACAAATTGTCCAAAAAAGCTTATTAGACTCTTAAATACAGCGTGAGTACCTCTACACCTGCCTGCAGGAAGGTCTTTAATTAGTTGGACTGTTGCTACTATCAACGATTTTCAGTTCTTTTGAAACATTGATGTAATGGAAATCTAGCACATAACTTTTTTAATAGAAGAACTCTCTATTTTGTATATAGGCATTTTTAAAAGGTAATTGTACATTCAAAGTGTACATAATGTAGTTCGATTGTGACAGTCTCCTAAAAGCTGTAAGGAAAATGCTTTAACTCAAGTAATTTGATTCCTGTAAGAAAATAGCCATGCCTGTTACAACACTGAAGAGCATTTACTCCTCTGAGTAGCAGATTAAACTGGGATTCTGTTTTCAATGAATTAGTGGGAAACTGCACCAGTTAGCTGCTGGTGGTTTAAAATGTACTGAAGGTGGGGGGACAGTTTAACTCCTCAGGCTGTAAACTAGGCGATGCCACTGCCATCCCAGCTTCATCTGTTGCTGCACAAGGTCGCTAAAATGTAATTTGGAGCACTTGTTTTTCAGGGACAGGTCTTGAGCAGTGATAAATTCAGTTTATTTACATGCTGAGTTCTATGTGAATTTGATTTTGAATTGTTTTTAATGCAAACTAAAATAAAGGGCTTTGCTTAAAACTTAGTGCCTTTTTTTTTTTTTTTTGCCCCTCACTTCACAGTGGTGCCTGGAGAGAAAAACCCCCAAACCCAACATTGATTTAACTTCTTAAGTAAAGATACAAGTTTGCTGAAGTTCTTTTTGTATCTGTGGTTGTGGGCTGGGTGTTACAAGCTCGTGCATGGTGTTTCTCAGAGCCTGCCTGGGAATTTAAAGGAAAGGCCTGTCCATACCTTTGTTTCTCCTTTCTCTACATCCCCTTCTTTCTGTAGAAGTTTAGAGAAACACACACACACTCCCATGGGTCCAAGAGCACAGTTGTTCCTTGAATCAGCACCGTCTTTGCTAGCTGGTTTGCTAGAATGCTGAAGAAAATCAAAGTGCTAAGAAGTAGGTGGTGTGGCAGAAGGAAAGGCAGGCTGGAAAACCTTGGGGCATAAGTTAAGAAAAAAGTGATTGTCTTCACTGGGCAAGGTGATGGCTTTGGAGAAATGAAATGCTTATTGTTAAATGTGTCTGAGGGTTGTCATTCCTGGAGCGGGCACAGCAGTACCTTCTTTTGTGACTGACTTTGCCCATGCTCACGTGTTGCAAAGTGAATTGGGGAGACCAGAGGTGACAGCACCCTGAGCCTTTAGGGAGTCCAGTGAAGCAGGCAGGGTACCACACACCTCTTTTTGTTCCTCCATTCTGTTAGTCCAAAAATAACATTAATTTTAACCGTAAAGAGACAGAATTAACACTTGTTTTGCCTGTATTATATTGTACTGTGAGAGGGTAATGGTTCAGTGGGTCCACGTTGTCTTCGGTTCCCTCCTCAACTGAAGAAAAGCAAGCTGAATGTGCCAATAATGCCTTAAAAAACAGCTGTTGGATCATGAGCTCATCTTGGGGACCTGTGTGAAAGGTAAATGGAGATGATCTGCACTCGAAAATGGGGAATTTTAAACCAGTAGTGTTTCCCTTGCTAAACGCTCCTTGTGGCAGCTGCATCTTCCACAAGAACTTCAGTCCACCTAACCGCCGTCAGAAATGTCTTTGCACGTGTTCAGGAGAAACACTGAACGGAGATCCCAAGGGTGAGCAACACAACTGATCCTGTGTCCACCAGTGGAAACGTACTCCAGCATTCACTATGCAGCCAAAGCATGTGACCAGCCTGTCTGGAGACCCCCGAGACTCGAGCTGTGCACACAGAGCTTGTCCGCTCTTGCTAGGACAAGCTTCCTAGGACCTGGGTGCTTGTACTCCCTGCTGGAGACATGCCTTGTGAGGTTTTGTCAGCCTGACCAAGGTCCTTCCTGCACTTGTATTTCAAACCTCAGACACGTGTTAGCTGAGAGCAAGAGGGTCCATCTACAGCTTAAAATCAGATGGAGTGAATTCCTGTGAACAGCACTGTAATACCTGGTAGATCCATAGGAATGTGAATGGAAAGGAATGAGCAGAGAAAGGGGGAAAAAAAGGGAAGAAAGTTGAGCTCCAAGCTGCATTAAAATTCCAGCCATTTGCTTTGGGCAAGACAGAGTTAAAAGACACCCGCCCTGTGACTATTAATAGCAAAGCCTTTCTACTGGCAGGACAAATGTTGCTCCTACAAAGTTGTTCAAATAGAATCCCAAGAACCAGGGCAGAACTATTTAATGCTCCTTTCTACTCGTGGTTTTCTAAGTCTGTCAAGACTCCCCTGAAAGCAAACTGAGTGTGTAGACAAAAGACAGACATTGGAATCACATGGCAATTTCTCCACCTGTCTGTCTGTGCTTATCACAGCTTTCAGGGAATGGAGCTTTGCCAATCTAAAAATTCTCAATTCCCACCAAAATAAATGGGAACTGAAAGTCTTGGCAGCTGCTAGGATTCCATCTGTGGATGGGAAAACTGGAAAACGAGCAGTAAGAACATTGTACCCTAGCATTCTCTGCGACAATCTTGATTTCTACAGTGGTGGTTTCTTCATCTTATTTAACAAGTGTTCAAATCTTTTTTGCAGCTAGTGAGTCTCTCTGCAACTTCCACAATGTCTCCTGCCTCCTCCTTCAGGAAACTCAGTTCCCTCAGTACCCTCGGGTGGATCTCATCTGGCCCCATAGACTTGCATATATCTAAGTGCTGAAGCATTTCCCCTTTCATTATGGGAGTGTCACGGTTCAGCCCCAGACAGTGGCTGAGCACCACACACTGCTCACTCACCCTTCCCGAAGGGGAGAAAACAGAACCCCGCAGGCTGGGATAAGGACAGGTACTGGCAACACCCTGGAAGGGAAACAAGAGCTGAGCCCTGCGGCAGAATTCACATGCGCATACCCGGTGATAACACTGAGCACTTGACTGTGCTTGAGCACTTACAGTTTGCCTTGCTGGGTTTGTGGGAGTGTGATGTAATCGATCTGCCAGGCCTTCCCCTATTTATATTTCAGCCACCATTTTCCATACCAGAGAGGCTTTAACTGCTTGGCTTGCTTGATTGCAGTGCATCTCGAATTCATGGATGACCTGTGAGATAGCGTCCATATTCAAGTCCACCCCTCCATCACAAGCCCATCTATATGTTGTATCTCTTCCTTGATGGCCTGAGATGTTGTGGGCTCACGGAGCTATAATTCACCCTTATGTTGCCAGTCTAGATCTACCTGAGCCACTTCAGTCTTAGCAGCCTGATTGACCAGCTGGTTGCTTTGATGTTCCTCCATGGCCCAACTCTTAGGTACTTGGCCATCTACATGACATACTTTACAACCAGCTTCTCCAGCCTGGCAGCAATATCTTGCTGTAAGCCAGCAGCTCAGATGGGTTTGCCTCTGCACTGGCAGTTGCTTTGCTTCCACCAACCCCACAGGGCATTGGCCACCATCTACAAGTCAATATAGAGGTAGAGCATTGGCCACTTCTCTCTTTCAGCAATGTCCAGGCCTAACTGGATGGCTTTCACCTCAGCAAACTGGCTCAATTCACCTCCTTCTGTGGCTACTGTGATTTGTTTTGTAGGATTCCATATAGCAGCTTTCCATCTCCAATGCTTTCCTACAATGCAACTGGACTCACTGGTGAACAGGGCATATTGCTTCTCATTCTCCAGGAGTTTGTTGTATGATGGGGCTTCTTCAGCACATTACCTCCTCCTCCATCGAAATCAATATATGTAATATAATCTCTGGGGTTTATGATGCTCAGTCTGCAGCATACAAACAAACGAAGGGGACATAACTAGTGTGGTATCTGAGTGAGTTGAGGAAGTCAGGAATGAAGGCCTCTGCTCTGTCCTGGTTTTGAATGCTTTTTTTTACTTTGTATTAATATCTTCCTGGCTAGAATGTGCAATGTTCTTTTTGAGCTGGATTTTTTTAGGTAGCTATTTTCAGCTGGATTTAAGAGTTTAAAAAAAAAATCCTCAAAATATCTTTTCAGGCTCTTTTTAAACTTTCCATATAGGATGTACATCACGTATGACCAAAAAAACCACACCAATTTTTCTTTTCTTTTAGAGGTTTTTGTAAAAGCACATTTTGTCCTTTTATCTGAATTACGATGAATGCAGTGAATGTGTTTGCCCTTACAGTTCTACATTACTCATTTGTCAAAGCAAACGTTTCATTTGCCACCCAGTGTACTAGTAACGACTTCTACCTGGAAAAATGTTGCATGTATACATGTGGATTACATTTTTATTGCTTATGCAGCTGTGGGAGTGAAAGTCTTCCTCCTAGGGACAGTGTAAAGAAAGCTTCAGAGGCTGCCATTTATCTTGGGGCATTTTCCTGAAGGAAGTTATTTGATATTGATTAACAATTCAAATATGAAAAAAGCTATTTTGCTTAAAACCCAACTACTGTCCTGACACTGTTGGTGGACTCTCCTTAATTTATTATAACCCACTGCCCTCAGTCTCTCCAAAGCAGAGTACAATGGAGAGCCTCACGTCACTTAACTGCTCTTGCCAAATATGCTACAGTGTAAGTTTAAGTTTGCCTTCATCATTTAGAATATCTTCTCATAGCAGAGAAGCTATAACTAGCTGTCAAATAGGAAGCAGAGACATTATATTCTGTTTTCCATTATCTTAGCTTTTTCTTATCCATTCTAAACTGTTTACTATCATCTTTCATATCAGGTACCAGAGTTCTATTTTATGATGCTAATTTAAATAGCCAAAATCAGACCTCTACATTTTATATCTTTAAATCCCTTACAATCTCTTTAGGCCCATGTAAATTAATCTAATTCACCTGGTGAATGGAAGTATTTTCATTTACTTAGTATTTGGCTCAAGTGTCCTAAAAAACAATGATTTGTTGTTATAAAGTTAGAATTTATTTTTCTGAAGATTTGGGACTATTTCAGGTGATGGAAACCAGAGCAAGCAATTATATACTCCATCTAAAAATACGGTACATTAATTTTAGTGCTCTGAACACCACTATTTTTAAGTTATTTATCAATATTCCTGTTTCTATACTCCTTTCCTAAGTAAATTTTAATGCATGTAAAATGCTGTATATCTTAACTCAAAAAAATTCTGCAATGAAACCTGAGTTAAGACATCAGTTGGTTTGAAAATGCTTTCTGTGGCTGTTACATGGATGCCTCCATTGATTTTTAAAAAAAATTATAATATATGACCACCCAATAGTTACTGAAATCAATGTATTTCTCTACCCTTTGCTCCCAGACGTCCTCAGAAGAGGAGAAATGCCCTTCTCTTCGCACAGCAGCTTACAGAGCAGGCACAGAAAGGAAACACAAAGCAAGAATGAAAGAGGAAAGCATGTGTCATGCAAATGTGCATGTATAATTATAGTTCTTTCTGATAAGTTTTTGTTCCCCTCCGCTTAAACTTTGTAACAGCAGCGGATGACTCCTACTGAATTGAGTGATTCCCTGCAAGTTCTAGGAAGCCTAGATAGATGCTCCCCAGTAAATGTTGTAATCTTCAACCATTGCAACAGAGCCTGGGCTAGTTCATGCTACTGAAAATCTGGAGAAGTGCTAGTGAAGTCACTGCAGACAGAACACAGCCTGTTCAATGAGGAATGATACACTATATGGAACCTGTGCAAATGGATTCCTATACACTCTATTGCTTTCACCTGTATAAAAGAAGACAAGTATTAGTATTTTTCAGATTTAATGATGGAATACAATGACCACGTTGATTTAATTGTTTGTTAATTGTCTTGAAGTGAAACTAAATGAGTGTTCATATTGCTCTCAAATACTGTAACAAGAAAAACCTTTGAAGTGGCATGACAAGGTGAAGGGATAGTGTATACCTGCCAAGAACTGAGGGTTCAGAAAAATTGCTGTAGTGGGATTAGTGAAGTCCAAGATTCTGCCTCTAACATTAGCAGGAATAGAGCCTATTTTGGGAGATGATGCAAACCTGCCTGCTTTGTGCAGTCCTTGTATGCCACTAGCATCTGTAATTATTGGATTATGAATGTTTGAGGCTGTAGTCCTGCCATAGATCTGTTTACGAAATGGTTGACAATTGTGGTGGCTTGGCCCAAGCCACTCGCTCATTCCCAGAGGAGAAGCAGAGCCACCGTGGGTTGGGATAAGGACAGTTTACTGCCAAACATCAAAGTGAATACAGAACAATAATGGCTAGTTACACCAACACCAAGTGCTAACACAGAGTACCTTATTGACCTGACAATTACAGAGGGCTGCCCGACAGTAAGACCCAACTGACCTGATATCCCAGCCACACTCCAACTGTCCTAGAGATGAAAAACAGCACCTACCCTTCCCCAACCAGCTGCTCTTACGGGCAAGTGGTGTCAGGTGGTGTGGAAAACAGCTCCAGCTAACTCAGCTCACCTGGGCTGACTCAGCTCACCTGTATTGGCTGACTGGGGAGGTCAACCCTGGCCTGGCCAGAACCAGGACACAATGAAATTGTCTTCTCTTTGGTGAACATTCTCATACTGTCATCCTTCATACCTGTGGAAAGAAGCTCTAGAAGATCATAATCCCAAGTCTTTCATAGAGTAGGTGGTGAGAAAGGAAAATAGTTTTCTGAGTTGGAAGAAACAAGCACCCCTTCTTGAAGGGAAACCTCCATTCCTGCATCTTGTGGATTGATTTAAAATACAGTTGGAGTATTTTACCCTAAATTCAACAAACAAACAAACAAAAAATTGTATCACTTCTCAATGGATTTTGAACTAATCAATCTCTTGCATCTACATTTATATGAGAGATGTAGATGTCACCAAAATGGGGAATAAACCTCGTAACACCAATGTAGTGTTAAAAGGCAGGCATGCTTTGTTGCAGTGCTGGTTGCATGGAGGATAGCTCCACCTAATGTGCATGCCACACAATCAAAAGCATGCAGGTTACGCAGACAAATAGACATATTTGTTATATTTTTGGGAAAGGCTGTTATACCATAATGCTTTCTTGGAAGCTATCTGCATATTCTCTTCCCCACCACTCATGTTCAGTGACTTGAGTCTGTGGCTGCACACCCGTGTTCTTGGGCATGCACAGCGTAACTCACCTGTCCAGAATGACCTGCTTCATGATCAATGTTCCTTGGCCTGTTATCAGGATGGGGTAGGACTGTAGAAGAAGTGCAACAGCATTGTTCATTGCCATGGTCAGATAGTTTCACCATCCATTACTTCATCTACCATCATCTATTACTTTGGTTACAGAATTACACAAGCAGCAAGCTAATTTGTATTTCTGGGGAGTGATTAGGGAGTATTAAAGCCCAATTAGGAAGCTGCCAGTCTGTATCAGTTCCAGTGCTCACAGTGCAGCTTACTGTGTCTATTTTGCCTAGATAAAAAATTTAGCTCGCAAAAGCACGGAAGTGCTGATACGAGTGTGTCAGGGGGTGCTAACACAGATCTCCCTTGTTATCTTCCACACACAGGGTGGGATTTTGCTAGGCAACAGAGGAAATCTCATTTGGGGGCTGCCATTTGCTACCCGCACTCTTCGCTTGTGCACCCCACTTAGCACAGAGCTGGCTGCATGGGCTGTGCCACCCAGTTCAGTACAGCACAGTTCTCCACTCCTTTCTCAGATGTTCTTGCAGCAATCTCTGCTTTAAGTGTGAGACTGTGAAGCAAGGATTCTGTAACAATTAGAGCCTAGCCCCAAAAATAAAGGACATTCCTGCACCTTTGAACCAAAGATCAGTCTCCATTCATAGACTCAAGCACAAGATAATTGCTAAGCTCCAAAATCCTTCTTTGCAGCCAGGGAACCAGTTTGCACCTCTTTTTGTAATAAATGTTCATTATGTATTGCCTCTTGTAATAAATGTTCATTTTTGGTCGCATTTATTGCATGGAAAATGTAATTTGGAGTGAACGAGGGCTGTTGCTGAGGAAGGTTCTACATGTGTACCAGTCGAGATAAGATGGCAGCTGAGCAGCACAGTGCAGCACGGTGTCCTAGCTGGAGAACAGGTAAGTTTACAAAAGGAAAAAGTGTTTCTTCCTAACAGTTAGCAGAGGCCACTTGCAGAATTTTGACCCAGGGAAGTTGGTAAGCATGCAAAAAATCAAACTTGATACTAGTACAAAGAATGCATTTTATAGGACAATGTCTGAACGTGGCCAATTTACATTTCCTCCAAGATTTCCAGGCCTGAGTGGACATTGGTGTCTCTCAACGTGACAGTCTTGTGGGGGAGATGAGGATTTACTTGTCTATTCTGGGCTGTGTTGTCTCCCGCGTCTATGTACTGCTGGTGTGACAGATTTGTCTCAGGCATGTGCGAGGGAGTAACTGGTCTCTGCCAGATAATTAGCAAATGTATTGGTATCTAGGTAGTCATTTTATATGGTTATCTAGATAGGAGATAATCACTGCTCTGTTATCAGGTCTCCTATCACTTTCCACCATCTTTCTGGAAAGTGACTTCTGTTCCTGTTCTTTCTGATTTGTCCCTCAACCGAACATGGACTATTTGCGGACCTCTTTGAGGTATCTCAAAGAGCCACAATGAGAATGCTAAGGCAGCTGTTATGTTTGGTTAAGACTGCTGTCACATCAGGGAAAGCTTCTCTTTTCATCAAAGCCCTGAAATCAGTCTTCAAAAGAAAAGGCTGCTGTTTGAAGAGCTACCCACACCTCAGTGTTGCATGTACCAGGAGAAAGAAGTTAGAGCAAGCAAGTACTAGGAAAATAAAGAAGTTACGGAGTAGAGTAGTTTCTTTGAGATGTATTTTTGGTATCAACAGTGCTCACCTTGTCCTTCCTTTTAGTAGTTTGTATTACAGAATTCTATGCTGTAAGTAAAACTTCAAGATTTGGGCACTGATCTTTCATGCTCTTGTGGGAAGCGTGTATATAGCGTGGGGCTGCTGCTAAAGCAGAAGGGTCTGGCACAGGCGTTTTAAACGATTTTGGCTGCTCTGAGTGTCTCTCCTTTGATGCCATTGCCACTTTGATATAATCTGGATTATGAATTAGCCCTTTTAGTCTGAATTATATAACCTGGTTTTGGGTTGGTTTTTCTTTTACTGCATGCCCACAGTGGAGTTGGACCCACAGTTATCTGAAGCACGGTTAATTTTAATCCATTTTCCCACCACTGGTCCTGTGGTTCATTTTTGGTTGTTACTGAAGAGGTAACTGGTTAAATGAGAGCAAGCTGTGCATGAAATCAGTACTTCCTTCATGGGTTTTATTTATTTTCTGCTTAGTCCTGACAAGTAAACCTAGTTGAAACTTCACAGATTAAAAATACATCCAAACTGTGCATGCTTTAGCGCACACAGGGGCTAAGCCACCCACCAGGTGTGTAAGAAGCTAGTGGAGCTGGCTCTCCCATGTCCTTGGTTTCTTCATTTCAGCTGCTGATAATTATATTTCTTACTGTTTCATAAAAGCAGGCTAACGTAGCACACGTGCTTTTCAGCGCTCCCCCTTAACTTTGAATCCCTTTTTCATCCATATTGCATTTAATGAAGAGGTTTTTTTTCAGAATGAACCTGCAAAAAAATACAAACTCTGCATTGGACACCTATCTGTGCAATATGAGCTGGGGAGCTGCTGTGGCAGGGGGGTTGGACCCGCTGCTCTCTCGAGGTCCCTTCCAACCCCTACGATTCTGTGATTCTGTGATTCTGTGATTACAGCATTCTGATTTTTTAGATTGTCTCTAGGGAAGAACTGTTTTTTTTAAATACAACTTAAAATCTTTTGCTTTCATAGCAGATACCATGCTGCTGGAATTACTGAGGCTGAGAACAAATTACAGCATAGATTATTTTTTTTCTTAGTTGTATTTTCCAGAGCTTAAACTTAGTCTAATCATAAGCCTTTGAGGCTATTGAAAAGAATGATCAGGTTTTTGTATCTAATACTGCTTCTGATGCCTACAGTATCAAAGCACAAGAGATAGGGCTGTAATTTTATTTTTATTTCTTTCCTCAACCTCCCTGTGCATTAATAAAATTCTGTCCCATAGGACAATTGTACCTTACTCATAAAAGCAAACCATTTTACAAGTCACATTGCAGTTGAATGTTCCATTTTGCCTGTATGACTGAATACACAGGGATTTTTCCTAATAGCATATATTGTCCAATTTTAGACTCTCGGGAATGCAGAAAGAGAAGAATGTATTTGTCAGACTACTAGCATGTCAGAGCATGAGACAATCAAGTCAAAAAGGACCATAACAAAAATGGTGTCCTTAACATCAAAGAATAGGAATTTGAAAAAGACACTTCCAGAAGCATCCGCTTGCAAAGCATGTTTTTGGTATATGACCTTCTTTGAAAAGTACCTAAAATGACAGAAATTGGATTAACAAAAGACTTGGCTTTCTTTCCTCATCACTGTAATAAGTCTTCTCCAAATGCTTGTGAACAGTGTCCTCCGGTACCCTCCTAACAAATTCTGTAAGTCACAGGCATCCCAGCTTTTATGTCTAGTGTGGTCTGGTAATTCATTTTCTGGTTTTTCTACTGAAAGTAGCAGTCTTACTGGGCATCTAACATTTGGTGAGAGATAACGTTGCACTGGGTGGTTGTAGCATTGTAATAGTTTGGGCTGAGATAGGGTTAACGTTCTTCCCAGCGGCGGGTATAGTGCTGTGTTTTGGATTTAGGATAAGAATCATGTTGATAACACACTGATGTTTTAGCTGCTGCTGGGCAATGTTTACACCAAGTCAAGGACTTTTCAGCTTCTCATACTGCCCCACCAGTGAAGAAGCTGGTTCTGAACGAGAATGTGGGATGGGATACGGCCAGGATGCTGATGCAAACTGCCAAAGGGATATTACATACCATATGATGTCATGCTCACTATCTAACCTGTGGCAAACTGGCTGGTGGTTTAGAAACTACCAGGGCATCAGTGGTCTGTGAGTAGTCAGCAACTGTGTGGTGTGTTGCTTGTTCTGTATGGTTTTTTTATTATCAACATCTTTTTATCTTCCTTTTCTATGATATTAAACTGTCTTCATCTCAACTCATCTGTATTTAGCTTTTTTTGAAATTTGAAAAGTGAAGCTTTTGAAAATATCCCGGCTCTGACA
>VZTU01020628.1:10416-48054 GCA_013400835.1 Zapornia atra | reverse complement strand
TGATTCTATGATTCTAAAAGCAGCAGCCCCATGAAACGGGTCTGAAGCAGGATGCAAAGAGCACCTTGGGAGCTGGAACTGGCTGATGTTGGGTTGATTGAGAAACTTTGAAAAATAAAGGGGTCAGTAATGTGAAAGCAGAAAGGGAGGAGGATGGGTTTGGCCATTACCAAATGTCTGTGAACAACATAATCAGAACTACAGGAGAAGTAAATGAGCAGTGATTACTGGGAAAGCAAATCACTTCCTCATGCCAGGTTTTCAAAAGCTTTACGTGCCATAGGTTAATAGCCAGCTATTTGCTTCCACTCTGGATTAAGCCCCAGGCTTCCTGAGGTGATGTCCTTCCCTGTCCCTCCCAGGCCACCAAAGTCAGACCCCTCGATGGTGGGCAGAAACGCTGGTGCCTCAGCTCAGCTCTCTGCTAACAGCTTCCCCAGAAAATCCATAGTTATAGGTTCACAGGTGGGTTTTTTTTTATTTTCCCTTTCCCTGTAGGTCCCAGAAAGGACCTACCCAGGTGTGTGTAGGGACTGGGAAGCAAAAGGACTTTGTGGAGTTTAAAACAAAAGATACAAGATCCCGATATGGAAACGTATCACTGTGCTTTGCCTCCTGGAAAGCAAAGCAAGAAATATTTCTGATTTTAACAGAGATTAGAGCAATAGCTAGAAGATATATGAAACTGAAAGGGGGACTCTTCTTCTTTAGTCCTGCTTTTGTGTCTCTAATGGTGGATGCATCATTTATGTTGTGGGGAGAAGGTGCAAGGGAGGGAACTTGGTGCTTCTTTATCTGAAGTGGCTCTTACTGCCAGCATTTCATGGGAGTTTCTGCAGAGGAGGAATCATAGAATCATAGAATCATAGAATGGTCTGGGTTGGAAGGGACCCCAAGGATCACAGAGCTCCAACCCCCCTGACACAGGCAGGGACACCAACCTCCAGGTCTGGATCTACACAAGGTTGCCCAGGGCCCCATCCAACCTGGCCTTGAACACCCCCAGGGACGGGGCAGGGACAGAGAGGGATAATGTTTTCTGTGAGAGTTTGGTGCCCCTCTGGCTAATGAAAGGGAATATCATCCTTAAAGAACTACAGAAATTTTGCTTGTTAGTTTATAACCTTAACAATTCCTGTGTATTTTTTAAAAATCCATTTTCTTGGTGCAGTTCCTCCTAGTGGTGGTGGTGATCTCTATATCCTTAGGTGCTCTGTGCCATCTCAGGTTTTCATTTTGCCTTTCCTTGCTGTAACTTTAGCTTCTTGTGGGAAAGGGAGAAAGAAACCTTTCCAGGAGGTGCTAAGAGACCAAAATGGGGGTTGTTAAACCTTGATAGCTTTTTCCTTTTTACCCAGGGTATTTGGAAGGCAAATTGCTTGCAAAAAAAAAAAGTGCTTGGATAAGAATATACAGGAAAGTAGAAGAGAGATCCCAAGGTATTGTATGACCTGTAGAGGACAGTGGTTCCTTACAAGTGTTTTTGGAGAAGGTGAGTTATATGATCCTGTCGCAACCAGCAAGAGAACACAAGGATGACTGCATCTTGTGTAGTCAGCACAGGGATGCAGCTTGGCAGCCTGTTAGCAATGTTTCCAGTCATTTTGAAAAGTTCCTTGTGGATTATTTAGTGAGTGAATTTACTTAAGACAGAGCCTTTAGCTCCTGAGAGGGAAGGGAGAGCCCAGGCGAGCTGCTGCTGTAAATCTGTGCTTGCCAGTGGCTGGCAAGAGCTCTCCTTCCTGGCTTCCCTGTGCATAGTGACAAGCCACTTGTTTGGTCTCCCTGCTGCAGTGCTGGTGGGCACTTGGGCTGCGTTGTGCTGTAAGGCACAGCACAGAGCAGTGCAGCTAATGAGGAGGAGTGCTGGTAACAGAGCTGAGCTCTAACCTGACACCTCAGAGAGCCATCCCTAACGCTGGGCAGAGCACAATCCTCAGAGAGCTGCCACGTGGGACATGCCACATCCAATGCCAGGCTGTAGGGCAAGGGATTAAGGCAGGCTACCCCCTCCCAGGGGAAGTGACAGGCTACCTCTCTCAGGGGAAGTGAAGAGATGGAGCTTGGTGGCCTTCAGCTGGTGCTCTTGGTAGTTAGACCCTCCGTAGATCGGACCTGTGAAGGTTTTGGGTTAGGCTTTCACTTGTGCAGCCTGTTTTATGACTTGGTGTGAAAACAGGAAGGCTGCTCAGATCACAGAATCCCAGGGGTTGGAAGGGCCCTGGAGAGCTCCTGGGGTCCAACCCCCTGCCAAAGCAGCTCCCCAGCTCATATTGCACAGGGCGGCGTCCAGACGGGGCTGGAATCTCTCCAGAGAAGGAGACTCCACACCCCCTGGGCAGCCTGTCCCAGGGCTCCCTCACCCTCACTGGGGAAAAGTTCTTCCCCAGGTTGGTGTGGAACTTCCTGTGCTCCAACTTGCAGCCATTGCCCCTTGTCCTGTCCCCACAGACACTGAAAAGGGGCTGCCCATTTCCCCTGCATCCCACACTTCAGATATTTATAGACATTAATAAGGTCCCCCCTTAGTCTTCTTTTCTCCAGGCTGAACAGTCCCAGCTCACCCAGCCTTTCCTCACAGGGGAGATGATGAAGGAGGTTGAGGAGGTAGGATTGCACCTTCAGACCAAGGGGACAGAATGCCACCATCTTAATCTGCTAGTGGGTTTTAGTAGTGCTGGGACTCCAGTAAAATGATAGGCCAAACACAGAAGTCTTGTCAACTCAATGGTAGAGTTCTAATACTGGAGAAAACAAACTTTTGTGTACATGACTTTGGGATATTTGTGAATTACCAAAGAATTACCCAGTCTTGACACCAGTCCTGGAGTCAAGGTTTAGTGGAGTCTTTGGCCACTGATGCAAGTTTCTTGCATCTGAGAGTCCCTGCCTGTAAAACGGTGTCCCAGTGACATTATTCCATTTATCCACCCTTGAAATCTATGAATTAAAAACATTATCCCAAATTAAAAAGTATGCTTAGAGCTCTTGCCTTTTAAAATTCTTCCTCCCTACTCCCCCCCTCCCCCACCTCAACCTCCCTGGAATAATAACTTGCATTCTAGAAAGTCAGCTTCAGTGTAATGGAATTTACCCTGGAGAACTGGAATACTAAAACTTGGGCTGTAGTGAAGTGATGGCAAAACAACAACTGAGACATGAAAGATTAGTTGCTATGCACACAGAAATGGTTTGAGCTGAGCTCAGATGGCTGGGACTTGCTTCAGGCAGGGAATTGTGGCCAAGACCTAAGACTTATTCATGTGTTGTATAAAGCATAGCTAAACATTTAACTTAATTTGGATGAATGCAATGCTAAGGCTTCTTTCTGCTCTTTTATTTATTCACTGGTTTATAACTGTCATGGAAAAGGAAAAAAGGGGGTTTCCAGCCTCTGACAATCTTTGGTATGGGAAAAAAAAATCTTGGAAACTTCTTGGGTGGGGGGGGAAAAGTTCCACTTGGAATGAACAATGACAACATGGTTCTGATTTCTTCCTAGCTTCTGTGAAGGCAGCCAGATCTCTGGAAAAAAGCAAGGATGCCAAAGAAACTAGAATCAGCTTCTTAGAACTAAATGATGGGCTTTAGCAAATACCTGATGGTGGGTGGGAATTGCACCTTAAATAGTTAAAAACACAAGGGGGTTTGCTTATCTCTTTTGCAAATATTGTGGATGGAGAGAAGGTCAACTGCAAGGTTGATAGGAGAAGCAGCTGAAGGAGGGAGTCTCACAGCAGCAGGACAGCCCTGTTTTGGCTGGAGACTGCAGAATAAACAGATAGAGAGTTTCTACACAGAAATTTGGAGGCCACAATGCTTGGAGTGAGACCTTTGGCTTCATTAACTGCATAATGAACATTCAAGTTGACAGCACTCCACATGCTGATGAGCAAAAAGCAGTGCATGGGAAACATGGATGACTGTAGCACTTGAATCTCCACCCAAGTCATGTTAAGCATCACCCTAATCCTGAATGTTCTTTCCTGGTGGTAATTAAGGGTATTGAGAAAGCTACCACCTGGAAAGGGGGGAGAGAAGAAGTTGAAGACCCTGAAGAGGCACTTTATGGGCTGTGCTGCTTCTCCTCCACCCAAGACAGGGACTCTGCCTTGGTAAGCAATTGTGGTTTCACCCTTTTTTTTCTTGTGAGAATACCCAGGGTGGTATTTTGCTAGCATTTTGTTATAATCAGAGCATTTTAATGAGCATTATAGTCCTATGTTAGTGCTACTGCAGTAAGTGCATTTACCAACAGCAATCACAACTTTTATACCTGCCCCTTGAATGAACTTTCTATTGCTTTCAACTCTGTGAAACTGCTTCAGTGAAAGTCCTCTGGGGGCTCTGGCAGGCAAATGTTGACTCTGATATGTGGTTTTATATATAATCCTAAAGACATAAACTGTTGACCAAGTCTGGAACTAAGACTGGACCTAGCTGCACCTAGGCTTCTCTCTCTGAAGGAGTTTGGGAAGTGAGGGGGTCCTTTCTGAACCTCCAGACTCAACAGGAAGGCCTCCCTCAGGCACACATCAGACCCATACCCTTTACATGACATGGGAAAGGGATAGCAATGTGTTCTGTGTGCTCAAAAATGTGTCCTCTTTTCAAAATTACTTCTGCAAGAGCAGAGAAAGACCCAGCAATGGGCAACGTCCAAAGGCATCTCCTTCCTGCAGCATCCCCTTGAATGCAATGCAAGGCACCTGCCACCTGTCCCTGTGAGAACAGGAGAGGAAAGGACATCAAGGCAGTGGCATTTTTCATCATGGGTGTAGAGAAAGGAGTTTATCATTTGCAGTGCAGTTGTAGCTTCTGTAGCATCTTTCTCTGAGCTTCCACTGATTGCATACAGATCAGGGTTCTAACTCTGGGGAATTCTGGTTGGGAATCATAGAATCATAGAATGGTCTGGGTTGGAAGGGATCCCATGGATCATAGAGCTCCAACCCCCCTGACACAGGCAGGGACACCAACCTCCAGGTCTGGAGCTACACAAGGTTGCCCAGGGCCCCATCCAACCTGGCCTTGAACACCCCCAGGGATGGGGCACCCACCCCCTCTCTGGGCAGCCTGTTCCAGCCCCTCACCACTCTCTCTGTAAAAAACTTCCCCCTAAGATCTAATCTACCCCTTCCTTCCTTTAGCTTTAATCCATCCCCCTTGTCCTGCCATTATCTGCCCTTTTAAAAAGTTGAATCCCCTCCTGCTTATCAGCTCCCTTCAGGGACTGGCAGGCTACAATGAGGTCCCCCCACAGCCTTCTCTTCTCCAGGCTGAACCAGCCCAGCTCCCTCAGCCTCTCTTTGTAGGGCCGCTGCTCCAGCCCTCTTATCATCCTTGTGGCTCCTCTGACCCCTCTCCAACAGTTCCCCATCTTTCTTGTATTGGGGGCCCCAGCTCTGGACACAGGACTCCAGCTGGGGCCTCACAAGGGCAGAGCAGAGAGGGACAATCCCCTCCCTGTCCCTGCTGCCACCCCTCTTCTGAGAACCCACATGAGATCCATTATGTTCACAAAACAATTTGCAGAGGTAAGGTAAGAGGTCTAGTAACGTTCCTGGACTTGCTTGAGGAGCAAGAGAAGTTCAAGACTCTTCTTTTCCAGTATGGTCCTTTCATGAATCCACGTGATGCATCTGTCTCTTCCTTGATTTAACCAAAAGTACCAAAAAAGTGATTTCAGGCTTGATTTTCAGTGTTTCCTCTGCAGATGACAGGGCTTATAGTTGATATACTCCCAGAGAAGTAGTGGATGCCCCATCCCTGGAAGTGTTCAGGGCCAGGTTGGATGGGGCCCTGGGCAACCTTGTGTAGCTCCAGGCCTGGAGGTTGGTGTCCCTGCCTGTGTCAGGGGGGTTGGAGCTCTATGATCCTTGGGGTCCCTTCCAACCCAGACCATTCTATGATTCTATGCTATGGACAGCTGATTTAAAAGGATATACTACCATTCCAGAGCAGATTAGGGTTTTTCAGGTAGAGGAGAGAAGAGTTGACAATTCAGACCAACACACAGCCTGGCAGCCAGGTTGGTGGGTCTGGATTTGGAATAAAAAGACTTAGACCCTTGTTCTCTCTGCCTTGGTCCTGGAAATGAAACTGGCAGTTCATTTTTCCCTAATGTTGCTCTTGTTTGCTATTTTGGGGGGTGGGTGGGGGGATACATGAGGGTTCACTCTGGACTCTGCCTCATCTTGTGGTGGTTTACAATTGCTGTCAGATGAGTTATGGTATTTGAGCTGAGCCATTGTAAAACCATATGTATGTTCTTGGCTTGCAACAAATTTTAGTAATTTAATGATGCTTAAGACAGCTCCAACATAAAGAAGACACCCTATTAAAAACAGTAAATCAGGCTATGCAAGCATGAGAGCTGAATTGGAGTTTGAGCTATTCCATTGTCTCTATATTCTGCTTCTTCCCTGATGTGTGCACACACAGAGAAACTATTTGCATTTACAGCTTTGCAATTCAGTGTGTTTCTTACAGCTACACTACGTTTTTGAGAAGACAGCACAAATGTTGAGATCTTCACCACACTGAACCCAGAATCCCAGGGGTTGGAAGGGCCCTGGAGAGCTCCTGGGGTCCAACCCCCTGCCAAAGCAGCTCCCCAGCTCATATTGCACAGGGCGGCGTCCAGACGGGGCTGGAATCTCTCCAGAGAAGGAGACTCCACACCCCCTGGGCAGCCTGTCCCAGGGCTCCCTCACCCTCACTGGGGAAAAGTTCTGCCCCAGGTTGGTGTGGAACTTCCTGTGCTCCAACTTGCAGCCATTGCCCCTTGTCCTGTCCCCACGGACACTGAAAAGGGGCCTGCCAACTCCCCCTGCATCCCATGTCTAAGATATTTATAAACACTAATTAGGTCCCCCCTGAGTCTTCTTTTCTCCAGGCTGAACACCCCCAGCTCACTCAGCCTTTCCTCACAGGGGAGATGCTCCAGGCCCTTCATCATCTCTGTAGCTCCTCTGGACTCTCTCCAGGAGATCCCTGTTTGTTTTATCCCAGGGAGCCCAGCACTGGACACAACACTCCAGGTGGGGCCTGACCAGGGCAAAGCAGAGGGGGAATAATGCCAGTTTTGCTTCATGAAATCCTCCTTGGCACATTCATTCTTGTCCAAACCAAGTATCTTCCCAAGCCACACTTTGAAGTATCTTGTAGAAAGAGTAAAATACCTGAATAATGACAGCATTTTGTTTCCCATCACCACTGTCTGAGTGGGGGGAAGAAGTAAGGAGAAGAAATTCCTTATCTTGGTTCTGCACTGAACGATTCTAGCAGCAGCCTTATCTCAGTAGTGGGGACAAGGGAGGCATCTCAGCACAGGCACTGTGACATGAGAAGGCATCTTGAACTGTGTTCAACCCTCATTGCTAGTTTCTGTTATGGAACATGAATGTTGACCACCACTCCCTGGTCGCTCTGGCAGATGAGATTTAGCTGATGGGCTCTCTGGATGAGAGATTGGTACCTGTATTATCTCTGGCTTCAGAATATGCTCAGTCACTACTTCCTCTCTTCCCACCTTCAGCTTCTTGTATTCTTTCCACATCTCAGACTATGGGTACAGAAAGTTCTTCCATCTTTTGACTTTCAAGTATGCAAGGCAACACTGCTTAAAATTCCAGAGGCCTGTCTTTCCTATTCCATGAGCCCCTGGGAAGTCAATAAATGTCAAAGAAATGTTGGATTATTTATGTATTTATTAGGTCTATGCTGTGTTTCTGAGAAGGCCTTGTGGCATTTGGTCATTACATCTTTAGAAGGCATAACACAGAGACTAAGAGCACTGTAAATAGATCAAAAGAATTTTGATGTTTCCCACATTATGATAAATCTGTGTTGTTCTTGAGACATTATTGTGTAGGAAAAGCACTTTTCATCATTTCCTTTGCCAAATGACTTGTTCGGCTCTTTGTGTGTGTGTGTGTGTGCTTTTAAGGATCCTTAAGCAAGGATGTTTAGTGCAAGAAAGGACCAGGCTGATCTTAGACTTTGTGTATTTCACACAGCAATTTTTCCTCTGAATCAGTTCCAAGTCTTGAGTGCTCTGTTGTAACACACACAAAGAGAAGAATCTCATCAGGATGATGCTTGAGTCCCTCAGTAGGATTCAGGTAAAGATTTATGTCTGTATCACAATAGCTGCAGCTGATTGTGTCTTTCTAATTGCATAATTGGTGCTCTGTCATGAATTGCACTCCCCACTGATGCTCTTTGACCATTCATACTCTGACACTCCACTTTTGGCTACTTACAGGTGGGGTCAGCACCATCTCCCCCATTGTGTTTGAATAAACCAGTGCAGACAACAGCTTGCTTTTAAATCTGGGTGTCCCACCCGTGGAGCTGACAGAGCACTCTCTTGTCATGCCCTGCTGTGATCTCTCTGAAAGCCACACAGTTTCAACAGCCTTGCAAATAGAAATGATTTGTAGAGACTAGAGAACCCAATCTTGGTGTCAGAGGGTACTAGGGGCTCCCCACCTCCCCATCCCCAGAATTTCTGCCTGCCCCTTGTTTTGCCCATGGCCTGTATTTTACAGCTTAGCTGAATTTGGCTGATGGGTTGTCTTTCAATTAAATTGGGAAATAAAAACTAACACCTTCTCTGTTGATCTTCTGAGTTCTGGTTTTGTCTGGTGGAGGAATTGGAAAGGCAGAACCTGCAGCTTTTGTGGCCAGCACTGATCTTTCAGATTGGTGTGACAAGGCAAGGGATTGCATGGGAACAGCAGTCTATGGTATGCATGGAATAAAAACCTGTTGTCCACACCTTTGCAACAAACAGAATCCCATCATGGTAGGCATTGGAAGGGATCTCTGAAGATCATCTAGTCTCACCCCTCCTGCCAAAGCAGGCTCTCCTAGAACAGCTTGCACAGGATTGCATCCAGGTAGGGTTTGAACATCTCCACGAAAGGATATGCCACAGAGATACAAGTCATGCATAGCATGCTTTGAGAAGATGATTGGCTGAGCACACTGTTGACTAATTCTTTTCCTTAAATTAAAAATTAATATGAGATTGTTCTCATTCTGGCAGGGGAGACTGCTTCCCAAGCCTTCTCTGTGCTCAGTAAACATCCTGCTATGTGGCCTGTCACCCATAAAGGGACAAAAGGTTTTGCTGATGCCTGGATTCAAACCAGTAGCTCATGGGCATTCAAATACTTCAAACACATTGTGCTCAGGCTACTGAGGAATGCCTTCTGAGACTGGTGTCTCAGGTAGTTAAAGCCAGTAAACTAGTAATTCTCATTTGATGAATTCTAATGACTTCTCTGTATGACTAATCTGTCAATAGGCCCTGTTTTCTCTCTGCATTTGTCCATCAATCTGCTTACATAAACAGCTTTTGCTCTGTTATTTACTAATTATTTTCTTGTTGCTCTTGTTTTGGAAAGTGCTGACAGCTGAGTGGACAGTGTGTTGGTTTTGATCAGATAATCAATGACAGATCATTTATGCCTAACAAGAAGCAAATCAAAGACCATTCAGAATGGCCATTACTGGCCATTGGCATTTATGGTGGCATGTTTATTCTCCACAGTCAGTTGTGTGCACAAATACAGCACTTGTTGCTGCTTGTTCAAGAGGAAGAGCTAGAAGTGAACAAATGCCCACTAATGAATGCTTTATTGCTGTCCTGTATTATTTGTAAAGCTCCTGGGCATGTGTTGGTTGCTTTGCAGTCCAGACAGGGATGGGAGAATGGATTGTCCAGATGATCACAGAATCATGGGGGTTGGAAGGGCCCTGGAGAGCTCCTGGGGTCCAACCCCCTGCCAAAGCAGCTCCCCAGCTCATATTGCACAGGGCGGCGTCCAGACGGGGCTGGAATCTCTCCAGAGAAGGAGACTCCACACCCCCTGGGCAGCCTGTCCCAGGGCTCCCTCACCCTCACTGGGGAAAAGTTCTTCCCCATGTTGATGTGGAACTTCCTTTGCTCCAACTTGCAGCCATTGCCCCTTGTCCTGTCCCCACAGACACTGAAAAGGGGCTGGCCAATTCCCCCTGCATCCCATGCTTAAGATATTTATAAACACTAATTAGGTCCCCCCTTAGTCTTCTTTTCTCCAGGCTGAACAGCCCCAGCTCACTCAGCCTTTCCTCACAGGGGAGATGCTCCAGGCCCTTCATCATCTCCGTAGCTCCTCTGGACTCTCTCCAGGAGATCCCTGTCTTTTTTATCCCAGGGAGCCCAGCACTGGACACAACACTCCAGGTGGGGCCTGACCAGGGCAGAGCAGAGGGGGAATAATGCCAGTTTTGCTTCATGAAATCCTCCTTGGCACATTCATTCTTGTCCAAACCAAGGGATCTCAAGAGACCATCAGGTCCAACCCCCCTGCCAAATCAAGTTCTGCAATATGACATAGTGTAAGCAAGATGTCAGGCAGCAAGGAGGAGAACTGTGAAGGGGAATAAAGGTTGCCTCTAACATATGAGATTCAGGTAAGTGCACTGATTGATGGCTCACTCACTTGGATGTAACCACGTTCACCTGAGTGTGCATAACATCTTCCTACTTTTTTAATGTGTTAATTCAGGGCTAAGTCCAAGAATTCTAATTATTTGTATTTCTCATTCCTGTAGATAATAAATAAAATGCCTCCCAATGTCATTGAGGTACCATTTGACAGAGTATGAAGGTAGAGTACTGTAAGATCTGCAAGGGGGGGGTGTGATAATTTTTGGCAACACAAGTCTGCAAGTGTGAAAGGAGTTCATTACTGACAGAAGTTTTATTATGCTGGCTGTAAGTTTATTAAGCACTAAACTGCATAATTTCTGTCAGCATACTGCATCATTTTCTGAGCCATATAGTAATATTGCTTTGAAGTTCCACAGTGCCTTCCATTTCTGTAGCTTCCTAAAAGGTTATACCCATGTTAATTACCACAGCATCTCAAAGGGGTAAAGAAATATTACTTTTAGCAGTGCAAGTGAAGTGACTGTATTTCTTGCTCTTAGTCTTGGCTTTTGTGGGAGCTGGTTCCTTGGGGCAGTATGCTTTCTGGAATGTGCTTTGCTCAATGAAGGTGGCAGAGTTCATTGGACTGCTACAGTAATTAGCAAAAAAACCTCCCCAAATAACAATGTTATTTTCTGCTGAGAAGGACTTGGGGATTGTGGTGGGTGAGAGACTGAACATGAGCCAGCAGTGGCTCTGGCAGCTCGCAAGGCCAATGGGATCCTGGGCTCCATCAGCAGAGGGGTGGCAGCAGGGACAGGGAGGGGATTGTCCCTCTCTGCTCTGCCCTGTGAGGCCCCATCTGGAGTCCTGTGTGCAGAGCTGGGGCCCCCAATACAAGAAAGATGTGGAACTGTTGGAGAGGGGTCAGAGGAGCCACGAGGATGCTCAGAGGGCTGGAGCAGCTGCCCTACAAAGAGAGGCTGAGGGAGCTGGGCTGGGTCAGCCTGGAGAAGAGAAGGCTGTGGGGGGACCTCATTGCAGCCTGCCAGTCCCTGAAGGGAGCTGATAAGCAGGAGGGGAATCAGCTTGTTAAAAGGATAGACAATGGCAGGACAAGGGGGATGGATTAAAGCTAAAGGAGGGAAGGGTTAGATTAGATATCAGGGGGAAGTTTTTTACAGAGAGAGTGGTGAGGGGCTGGAACAGGCTGCCCAGAGAGGGGGTGGGTGCCCCGTCCCTGGAAGTGTTCAAGGCCAGGTTGGATGGGGCCCTGGGCAACCTTGTGTAGAACCAGGCCTGAGGTTGGTGTCCCTGCCTGTGTCAGGGGGGTTGGAGCTCTGTGATCCATGGGGTCCCTTCCAACCCAGGCCATTCTATGATTCTGCTAGATGGTGATAGTAAGGCTTTCCCTGTATAGTATGGCACAACCGTGCTTCCTCCTGTGACAGCTGATGGGGTCAGCTGAGGATGGAACTGAGTGTCTGATTATCTCAGCGTGCACCCAGAGCACCAACACTCCAGGGGTGCTGAGCTTGGCACTCTTCAGAAGCTGGCCAGAACCTGGGGATGAAAACTGCAAGGGAAACCCAGGGTGCTGTAGGCCACTGAGCTGGAGGTTTCTCTCACTGGCCTTGCCAGAAAAGTACACACTGATGTTAGGGTGCATGATGCCTCCTTAATAACTGCCTTCTAGATGCAGGATGAGATAAAGCCTGATTATTTGTAGGAGTTAATTAGGAAGTGTCAGGCTTTCCAACACAAAGACTGTGAGCCCTGTAGCCTGTAATAATGTGGACTGTACTCTGCCTGCCTGCAAGGCTTCTTGATTACTGGTTATCCTCTTCTGCATCACTGTTCCTCTGTGGTGTGGCTGTGCTGCAGCCGTGGGTATAGTGAGCAGAACCTATTTCATACCAAGTCATAGAATCATAGAATGGTCTGGGTTGGAAGGGACCCCAAGGATCACAGAGCTCCAACCCCCCTGACACAGGCAGGGACACCAACCTCAGGCCTGGAGCTACACAAGGTTGCCCAGGGCCCCATCCAACCTGGCCTTGAACACTTCCAGGGACAGGGCATTCACTACTTCTCTGGGCAGCCTGTTCCATGGGATTACAGCTGGAATATGCACCAACTGCTTTGTGATGCTTTGTTTTGAACTACAGAAACAACCCACCCACTTCAGGATGAAACAATCTCACTTTCTTTTCATGGTGGAGCAGGTGACTAGGTAGAGAGGGAAAAAAATACATCCCTTACTGCATCCTTCTCATCCTGTTGCCATAGCAGCTGCAAGTAAGGTTTCTGCAGAAGAGGACTAGGTCTTTCCAGCCTAGAGCAGAAGATCTGTTAGTTGTCACCTTGACTCTTGGTGTGAGTGCCCTGGCTCCCTGCCTGGGATGCACAAACACAGCTGAGGGCTCTCAGCCCTGTTGCCTGCTTCTCACAAGTGAACACTTCTGCTGCCTGGAGCTACCTTCTCATGTTACAGAGATGAGAAATAAGAGGGTTAGTGTTTGGCTTCTGTTTACCATGGTATTCTTTGAACCACTGCCCCACTGTAGAGAGAAATCCCAGAAAGCATGTATTCCTTCACCTAAACCCCATCAACCTTTGTAACTGTGACTGCATCAGTGGGACCAGCTCTCTGCAGGCACAGTGTGCTGCTCTAAGCAGGTCAGAAGACAGGTATCTTATAAGGGGGGTGACTGACATCCTTCTGTCTGTCTGTGGTGGGTTGATCCTGGCTGAAGACCAGGTACCCACCAAAGCTGCTCTATCACTCCCTCTCCTCAGCTGGACAGGAGAGAGAACACATGATGAAAGGCTTGTGGGTCATGATAAGGAGAGGGAGAGATCACTGGCAATTACCATCCCAGGCAAAACAGGGAAAAATTATGATCATTTATTATCCAATGAAAACAGAGTAGGATAAGGAGAAATAAACAGGTCCTCCCATCCCTCCCTTCTTGCTGGGCTCAACCTTATTCCTAATTTCTTTCCCTCCTCCCCCTGAGTGGCATGGAGGAGAGAAATGGGGGTTCAGTCAGTTCCTCACACCTTGTCTCAGTCGCTCCTTCCTCCTCAGGGGAGGACTCCTCACACTCTTCCCCTGCTCTAGCAAGGGATCCCTCTCACAGGAGACAGTCCTCCATGAACTTCTCCAGTGTGAGTCCTTCCCATGGGCTACAGTTCTTCACAAATTGCTTCAGCATGGTTTTCATGGGGTACAGACTGGCAGCACCAGCCTGCTCCAGTGTCACTCCCCAACAGGGTCACAAGTCCTGCCAGAAAGCCTGGTCCAGTGTGGGTGCCTCTCTCCACGGGCTGCAGCTCCTGCCAGGATCTTGCTCCAGCATGGGCTTCTCATGGGGTCACAGCCTCCTTCATACATCTCCACTGTAGGGTCCTCCACAGGCTTCAGGTGGAATCTTTACTCCCCAGCACCTCCCAGGGGCTGCAGGGGGACAGCCTGCCTCACCATGGTCCACCATGGACTGCAGGAAAAGCTCTCCAGCACCTGCAGCACCCCCCTTTTCATTGCCCTTGGTGTCTGCACAGTTTCTCACATCTCCTCCCTGCTACACCTGGCAGCAAAAACCTGCTGCTTGCTTTTTTTGTTCTTTGTTTCCTTCTTAAGTGTTTCTTAAGTATGTTGTTGCAGGGATGCTACCACCATCACTGATTGGCTCAGCCTTGTTGAGTGGTGGGTCTGTCCTTGAGCCCAGCTGGTGTTTACTCTGTTGGACCTAGGGGAAGCTTCTAGCAGCTTCTTGCAGAAATCACCTCTGCAGGTTCCCTCCCCCCCCTTCACCTCACTACCAAAACCTTGCCACACAAATCCAAAACACTGTTAAATAGCAGGACTGTAAGAGTGATCTGCAGAATCAGATTTATCCTCTTCTTTGTATTGTTACCTGAGGGCAGAAACACTGCAAAGGTTTCTATCCAGAGGAAAAAAAAAAGGATTTTTCCCTACATTTCTCTTCCACCCCTGTCAATCCTGGGAATATTAAGGCTTTCTGGTTTGGCAGGAGAGCTAAGGAAGAGAGAAACAGGGCTCAAACAGTCCTAATTGAAGAGGTAAAGTCTGGCTCTCTAAAGAAGAACTTCTAATTTTCAGGATTTTGACTTCCAAGACACTTTCTGAAGCATTGGTGATCCCCCCCCACCCCTTTTACATCAACAGAGCAACCAGAGGTTGCCGTTCTACTCTGTGATATCAGAGCAATAGGGAAATCTCAAGTGCTTTGGAAAATAAGGTCAAATTTAATTTGGGAGCTATTTGTAGGATTAATCAAAAGGATTGATTAAGCATCCACAACTTGAGCAGACTTGAAGAGTTTTGGGATGAACACCACTTCAGAATCAGGCCGTATCAAGCTGTAGCATATATATTGCACCAGACTGGTGCCTTGGTCTTTTGTCATCTTTAATCTGCCTAATCTACCTATTTATTTTTATTCTAAAGAGGACTATTGAAAGACCTGCATGAAGATAACCCCTTACTTTTGGTAGGTCTTGTGAAAGCAGTGCATGTGTTGAATGAGAGCACAAGAAAGGCAGTGGAACTTGGTGTTTACCCATCAAAACAAAGAACAGAAGCAAATCCCAGAGTGGGTTTTTCCAATTAATAGACCTGCTTTTTACAGAAGGTGGAATTCACCAGGCTAGCAAAGGGGGAAATACTCTTGGCAGATCACTGGTGGAATGAGTGAGTGAAGGAGATTGAACTGAGCCTTGAGGATGACACACCTGCACTGATGAGAAATAGGTTAAGTAATGCTCTGCTTTTCAATTAAGTTAGAGCTGTAGGTGCTGCAGCCTGCTCCTTAGGTGAGGGTATAAAATGCCACACTTATTGTGTCATTATTCTTTCAAACATTTGCCTGATGGGCTTGTGAGGCATTTTGCTCTTGCTGCTTGAAATTCCCCCTGGTTTTACCAAAGGAAGCTTCACTGCCTGGCTCTACACCCAGAAATGTCAAATCCTCACTTCTTAGCTTTCCCTCTATTAAAACAGTGCTAAGTGCTAACCTTTTTTGCCTGGTCTTTGCAAAGAGAAACATCATGTCCTACTCACCCTCCTGCTGCCCATCAAAGCTGAGCTGGCTCTGTATGTTCATTGCTAGGGAGCCCTCCAGGTCAGTCTGTCCGAGCGTCTTCCTCCTCCCTGAACTCTCCAGCCACCTGAGGCTATTATCTGAGTCAGTTTTTCTCCACAAAATGAGCCTGTGGCTGCTTGGCTTTATTTCAGAGCCTGGGATATTGCTTTATTAATTAAACAGTAACTCCATTTGCCTTATATTTAGTACTTGTCTAAGTCAATCTCTATCAGTCTTCCAGCATGTTTCTTCCCCCAAACCATCTCCGAACAGTCGCATTTCGCTTTGCTAGTCACAGGGTATCAGGACCTCTTGTCCTGGTACATGGGGAACTCAAACAACAGCAAGTCACCTTACCCACCTTTGCCTGTCTCCCTTTTACACGTGAACAGCCTTTCTTTGGTGTCAAAGGGTTGTCTTGGAGAGGGGGGTTAGATTTGATTCAGCTCTTGATATGACTGTTGATGCTTTTTGCAAGCCATCCCTTCAATTTTCTGAGAGTTTCCACCCAAATGACAATGTGTTTCCATAACAACCTGCATGACACATTACCTACTATACAGAGTATGTGTACCTTCAATATTTCCAGTTCTGTGAAAAGCTGACAATCAGCTTCATAGTCAAGGTGCATTTTCATCCTGCTGATATTTTCACCTATTATGAGCTATAGACTAGATGAATATTATCCTTGAGCCTTTAACTGCTGCCTTCTATTAGCTGGGTAATAACTGCCTGAGTTCAGACAACCCAATGAAGTAAGGAACAAAGAGATGGAAGCATTGCAATGCCTCCTTCATGCATCACCTGATGCTTTTCCAGGTCTGATCGTTGTCTAATGCAGTAACAGGGACACAGTCAGAGCTATTCAGGCTGGAAAGATGGGCCTGGGGGAACCTAATGAGGTTCAGCACTGCCAAGGGTCAGGGGCTGCACTTGGGCCAGAGGAATCCCAGCCATAGATACAGACTGGGAGAAGAGCTTCTGGAGAGCAGCCCTGCTGAGAAGGACTTGGGGATTGTGGTGGGTGAGAGACTGAACATGAGCCAGCAGTGGCTCTGGCAGCTCGCAAGGCCAATGGGATCCTGGGCTCCATCAGCAGAGGGGTGGCAGCAGGGACAGGGAGGGGATTGTCCCTCTCTGCTCTGCCCTGGGGAGGCCCCAGCTGGAGTCCTGTGTCCAGAGCTGGGGCCCCCAATACAAGAAAGATGTGGAACTGTTGGAGAGGGGTCAGAGGAGCCACGAGGATGCTCAGAGGGCTGGAGCAGCTGCCCTACAAAGAGAGGCTGAGGGAGCTGGGCTGGGTCAGCCTGGAGAAGAGAAGGCTGTGGGGGGACCTCATTGCAGCCTGCCAGTCCCTGAAGGGAGCTTATAAGCAGGAGGGGATTCAACTTTTTAAAAGGGCAGATAATGGCAGGACAAGGGGGATGGATTAAAGCTAAAGGAGGGAAGGGTTAGATTAGATCTTAGGGGGAAGTTTTTTCCAGAGAGAGTGGTGAGAGGCTGGAACAGGCTGCCCAGAGAGGGGGTGGATGCCCCATCCCTGGCAGTGTTCAAGGCCAGGTTGGATGGGGCCATGGGCAACCTTGTGTAGCTCCAGGCCTGAGGTTGGTGTCCCTGCCTGTGTCAGGGGGGTTGGAGCTCTGTAATCCTTGGGGTCCCTTCCAACCCATGCCATTCTATGATTCTACTGCACGTGGCTGCTTGTGAAAGTAATTTTTAAGATCTCTTTTGGCATGTCACATGTATAATCTCCTAGCAGAGATTTAGAAGTTTAGGTGTGGGGTTTTTTTTTTGCCTGTACTTGAAATAATTTTCAGTGCTCTTTGCCAAATGTGCTTTGCAGCAATGCAACACACTGAGCTCATTTGGGTAGTTTGATTTTTGGTCTTCCCAAAGTCACTCTGGTGTAGGGGCAGCATGAATGAGGTGGGGAGGGTTGGAAAGAAGTATGTTGGTAGATGAGTTGTACCTTAAGAAGAATAAAGCATGTAGTTCAGTTTATAATATCAATGCAAAAAAAAATTATATGTAAGGCTTCATATGCAGAGCTCTTCTAACCTTTGTGCTTGTACATGTTCACAGTGAATTACTATTATTATTTTATCTAAGGTGGGGAGGGATGCACTTGGGAAGAAACAGCATTTCCCTGGCTCCTGGATCTCTGCAAATAGTCAAGGTGCATTTTCATCCTGCTGATATTTTCACCTATTATGAGCTATAGACTAGATGAATATTATCCTTGAGCCTTTAACTGCTGCCTTCTATTAGCTGGGTAATAACTGCCTGAGTTCAGACAACCCAATGAAGTAAGGAACAAAGAGATGGAAGCATTGCAATGCCTCCTTCATGCATCACCTGATGACAGTGCATGCCATGAGAGGTGCCCCAGAGATGTCTCTTTTGATAGTTACAGTGCTTCCAGTGTTTTCATTTCAGAAGCAGCATTAATATGCAAGGAAAAACATATAGCTGGTTTCACTCATCTCACCTCTGAGCAAGCCCATGATTCTGGATAAAGGTTTTGAACAGAAGAGGTGGTGCCTTGTAAGTTGAAGACAGGATCTAAATGTATCTTCAGGGTCATCTGTGTGCCAGGCTTGTGCCACTTTGGGTTCAGGCAATGGGCTCCTTCTTCCCAGCATGGTGAGCCCACACACTGGACTGTGCAGACATCATGTGTTTTTAGGGTGTTGTTTCTTCTTGCAGACAGATCTGGTGTCATCTGTCTATACTATGGGTCCCATAATTAGGGTGGTTGATGCCTCAAACCTGTCACTGTTGAAAAGGCATTTGGACAATGCTATTTACAACATGCTGGAGCTTTTGGTCAGCCTTGAGGTGGTCAGGCAGTTGGACTAGAACATTGTTGTAGGTCCCTTCCAACTGCAATTTTCCATTCTGTTCTATTCTCATTTGGTGCTAAGATAAATATTTCACATTTTTCCTTCTTTCCAGAGTTCTCCCATCTCTCTGCTTTGAATTAATCATTTTATAGGATAGTTCTAGAAACAAGTCCAAAGAGGTTTGTTACATATTGGTCGATCTATTGATGGAGGAAACAATTCCCTCCCTCAAAACTTGAAGTCCAAGTAGCAATTTCAGTCTTTTGTGAGAGCTGTTCTCTCTTCAGTTTGGAGGGTTTGGTCATTTCATCTCCTATTATTAGTGTAAATTTGATGTTTGCAAAGAAATATGGGGATGTAATTGAAGAGAAGAGCAATGGAAATAATCAACTGCCTAGAGAAACATGGGTGGTGAGGAAAAAAATGTGTGGCTGTTTGTTCTAATATATATGGAAGACTGGTGCACAGGGGAAGGCAATAATTCATTTTCCATGCCCAGGGCACAAGCAGTTATGATTTTAAGCTGCAATTCTGCATCTCTCTGAGCATTCTCCATTGCCTTGTATTTCTTTCAAGTGACTGATTAGTCACCTATTTGCTATTCTCATAAAATGTGCTCCAGTCAGAGCTAGGCAGTGTGATTTCACAAGATGACTCTCCAGACAGTGGTGTTGTGGGGCAGCTCTCTAATCTAAGTGCAAGTATGGAGCCAGGAGTTGGACTTGATGATCCTTACAGGTCCTTTCCAGCTCAGGATATTCTATCATTCTAGGAAAAAATGGGGTGTGAATTGGGCAGAGAGCCTGGCAGCAGAGCTGGGGAAGGACAGTGGATATGGGAATCAGGCAAGAGACTGATACAGGAAAGGGTTGAGTGTGAGCCTGCAAGTGAAATCACCTCTCAGGAGCCTCTTACCAATGAGAGCCTGACTTCAGCACCTTCCTCTTTCCTTCTTCATGATCTCACTGATAACCATCATATGGCCTATAACTCACATGGCATATTTGTGACGTGTGTGCCCCTGTTCTGCAGTCTGTAACAGGTCAGAAAACAGTTGGGCTATCTGCTCTAATAGTAAGTAATACAAATGTTATCTGTGACTGAGGGAAACTTTATACTGCTTTTTAATCTGTTGGACATCCTGCTTGGAAGGAGGAATAATTTTTCAGCTGCAGGAAAACCATGAAAAGGAAATCTTTTGTTGCTGTTTGACTGACTTTCACACTGACAAATGGAAACAATCAATGGAAGTTACCAGCCCAAGAACTTCTATCTTTACTTTTTTCCTATGTGAAAAATTCCCCAGCCTAGAATGAGATCATCTTTATTGGGAGGCTGAACTAGAATTCAGATGTTTGCACTAATAAAGTGGTCTTTGCCCTCAGACCCCATCACATTCACTGTGTGTCATGAATGCATAAGCTGAATATTGTTCTCACTAAGGCATACCTGCTTCATACAACTTCTAAGACTTGTAATCAGAACTCTGTGGATAAGACTGATATCAGTTTAAGTCTCTGTGAACCTTCTGTGAGTGACACAGTTACATGGTGATTCACCTAGTCACATCTGCCATCCCTGCAGTCCTCATTTTGAATTGTTTCTTTTTTTCCAGTTAAAAAGCTGGAATTAATGTTGGTTATGTATTTAATGGTCCTGCTGTGTCTCTTTCACATTCATCTGGTAACACACAGCAAAAAAGGTATGAAGGAAAGGGAACTAAAGTAGTATGATGGCTTCTCTTAGTAATGTCATCCCCTAAAATATAGTCTCTTCCCCTAAAATATAGTATCTTCCCCTGAAATACAGTATCTTCCATAACAATCATTCCATCTGCTGCGGTAGGAAAATACTGTCTTAGGCTGTGTTTCCCTCATAATAATGATACATATGGAGGTAGTGTTTCCTTGGCTGAGGCTTTGGCTCCCATTACATTTCCTCTCCATCCCAGTCCCTGGATCTATCCCCACATGGCTCACATTCCTGCATGTCTGGCACTGGTGTGCGTCTGCTGCTCTCTCGTTTCTCAGCCAAAGGGTTGGGGGAAGGGGGTGTCTGTTCTAAATTATCATTTCTTTATCCTTGATCTAAAAAGGAGGCTGCATTTGTTCAGATGCCAACAGGAACTGAAGACTCTTTTCCAGACAGGGAGGAATACCCAGGCAGACTTGATAACATAAGGAGCTAGGCAGGAGTCTTAGCTCCCTTGTCATGCCGTGGGTTGTTTTTATGACAGAAGTAACTAAAAGCTTGGTGCAGCCTGATAGCCCATAGTCTTCAGGCCTACAGTTCACAGTGCAGTTACGGGTTGGGGAGAAGAGAGCGTAGGTGTAGGGGCCTGAAGAGCAGGCCAGAGGAATGGCAGGGCAGTATTGACTCTGGGCCTGTGCTCTGCAGCTTGGGATTCAATTGGAGAGGCTCACGCTGAGAGCTCAGGCTCCAGTCTCAGCTGAAGTACATCCAAGTTCTGTATCCAGGAACTGGAGAAAGCAAATACACATCCATCATATTCCAGATAATCTTATACACCCAGGTTGCCAGGGTTTTTGCACGTGGCTGATGGAGATTTTGGAGCTTAAACCCAGAAGGATTTTGGGAAAAGAAACAGCTTTGAGAAAATAGTACCTTTGCAACCCTATAACTTCTAGCACGTCTGCCTTACCCCACCTCCTTCTTTTGGAGGGAAAGAGCTCATTTTTCAGTTCAGTTCTGGTGAACTGAAAGCTGGGATGGTTTTAGCCAAAATGAGAACCCTGTAAAAAGAATGACCCACACCAACAATTTTCATGCCTGTTGTTCTGACTCCTGTAGCACACAAAGGAAGTAATTTTGGGAATTCCTTTGCAGGTAGACAGACCTGCCAGAAGCCTAACCCAGAATCTTTGCTAGGCCCGATAAACAACCAATCGCAAATATTGAAAAACCTTGTCTTTTCCTGGTTTGCCTTCTCCTGGTTTGCATTTGCACTTAGTTCATGCTGCTGTGGAAAGCACTAAACTGCTGCAAATGAGGGGATGCTGGTGTTTTCATCCTGGGCAGAAGCAGGGAATAGGAGAAGTGTCACACAGGCCCTACTCCCCGGAGATACGGAAACAGGCCTCATAGCATGAGTAGCCATATGTACTCACACTAGGCACCACCCTCACAGGAAAGAAGGCTCTCCAAATAATGGCTGTGCTGCTTTGCAAAGAAATTTTCATCAGAAATTAGGTTGTACTTTTCAGGCAGAGCTCTAGATACTGAGGAAATGTTTCTCTCATCTTTTAGGAGGTTTTGTGCTTATGAAGCCATGAGAAACATCACTGTGAGACTGTGCACTGCTATTCCCTCCCTGCATGATCCACTTAAAAGCAGTTAGCAATCAAATCCAGTCTTACAGAATGGTAAGAATCGCCACATAGATACTCAAAGAAAGAGAACCTCTGCTTTGCAACCCAGCCTAAAGTAGCCTTAGAGGATCATTGTCCATTTTTAGTATGCTGTTTACTCCTTTCCTGTCAGTGAAATAGTCCTTGGTCGTTTTCTGTTTGAATTCACTGAGTCTAGGTGAGGTTGTACTCTTAATACAGAATGACTAACTTAATTACATTAAAACAAATTTATTTTAAACCAACTTCAATGAAATAAATGCAGAAACAAACCATTCCACCATGGGCACGAGTGACAAAGGGACATGAGTGTAATAATATGTTTGTGATCAGACAACATCTACACAGAGCTGGTATTTCTTATGCTTACTGAGAGCTGTGCATGATGTACCAAAAAAGCCATAACCACCCAAGACATTTAGGGTGTAGATGTATCTTGTTGAGTTTCACCTCTGCTCCATCTAATTTCCCTGTTCTGCAGCCTGGATTGTTTTTCTAAGCAAAAGGAAACGAGTTGCTTGCTAACAATACACTGGTTTAAACAGACCTTCAGGTATAGATTTTCCATAAACCAAGAAACCAGCCCAGCTTATCTGTTGGCTTTTAATTCTGAAATTTATTAGCTCTCCACATCCATTGCAGATACAAGCACAGTCTTAATTGCTCCCTTTTTATTCTCACAGAAAATGCAGTAAATCTTAATGGTTGTGCTTCAAACATTAAGAGGCAACGTAGTAGCTGTAGGAGAAAAGTATTCAAAACACATTAAATTAGTAAGTGCTTAATAATGTTTTCAAGCTGTTCATCAGACTTTTCTGAGTCTGAGTGAATGTTGCAGGAATTCTTAACAGAGACATCCACCCAGAACACTTTTTTCCCCCTCCAACCTTGAGATTTCCTTAAAACACTTTCCTCACTCCTCCACCCCTTCTGAGATTTTCATAACTGTGAAAAAAATATCTTTTTTTTTTTACTTTAATTATAATGCTAGTTGAGAATGTGTTCTGTTATTTTGGCTACATTACCAGCTCACACACTGTTTGTTTATAGCTCTCTGAAAAGCCATTTTAATAAGGTCAGATTTGCAATTTAAATTAACTTTAATATTTCTTGCAAACTCGAGCTCTGTTTATTTATGCAAGGGGTAAACATACTGGAAATTTATTGTTTTAAAAATACATTCCTTTGTTTTATTTTCAAATTGGTACATGTCAGGTAATAAACAGTCTTGACTTTATATATTTTCCTGTGTGAAAAGCAAGAAAACTTGTTTTCTTTTTTTTTTTTGCAGAGGCAGAAGAACATTGGAGAGTGAGAAAGAATGAAATCAGTTATTCAAAATGGAAATTTAATCTGGAGAAACAATTCACAATGAACAATTAATTCTACAAATTAAGAGCTTTTTCTTGCTGCAAGTTTTTTTTTCTAGGGGACCGCTGCTTTAAATGAATTTGACTATTAGGATTTGTTAAATCTTTTGTAAAAACAAATATCTACCCATGAATATCTTATGACTCTTCACTGGGAATTTTTATTCCCATACTAGAAGTGAGTTGTAAAAATTAGATAGTTGGTCATCTATGCCACAATGCCATTTCCTTTTTCTTTTTTAAGTTAGAGGATCTGAACTTTGTTCTCTCATTGGAAAATTTTCTGTCATCCCTATCTATATCAATTCTAGATATCTATATCAATTCTAGATATCTATATCAATTCTAGATACCTATATCAATTCTAGATACCTATATCAATTCTAGATATTTCAAAGCCTGGCATTTTAACAGCTAATGCTATACTCTTCACAGAAGACACTGTGGAGAAGCCTGAGCAGGAAAGAAATCTAGTTTTGTAATTTAATGAGTTTTGAAGTCAAGAGTTTGGTTTTTTTTCCAGGCATTTATGTGAATATACTCTACATAACACCACGTGGCAGCCTACCAACAGGAATGTGAACCTCATCAGATGAATTTCTGCTGAGAAGTTCCTGAAATAGTATGAAATAATTTTCATTTTTCACTACCCTTGTTGAGCAGTTAATATTTGATATTGCTGATTTCTGTGAAACCTGTGTACCTGTCCCAATGTAGGTCATAGAATGGCATGGGTTGGAAGGGACCCCAAGGGTCACAGAGCTCCAACCCCCCTGCCACAGGCAGGGACACCAACCTCAGGCCTGGAGCTACACAAGGTTGCCCAGGGCCCCATCCAACCTGGCCTTGAACACCCCCAGGGACGGGGCATCCACCCCCTCTCTGGGCAGCCTGTCCCAGCCCCTCACCACTCTCTCTGTAAAAAACTTCCCCCTAAGATCTAATCTAACCCTTCCTTCCTTCAGCTTTAATCCATCCCCCTTGTCCTGCCATTCTCTGCCCTTTTAAAAAGTTGCATCCCCAACTGGGGATGGCTCAATTCCTACCACTTTTTGCTCATGGAGTAACTGCATCATCTCACTGGGAACAAGTTACTTTCTTTTCTGAGTGCTAGAAAATGAAACCCATTCTTGGCTGGAAGTGTAGCTTGCATGCAGAGAGACCAAAATCTTCAGTTGCAGCATACTGATATGTCTCACCTGATTTTCACCCATGAAGGGTGGTGTCCCTTCAGGCAACAGCCACTATTGCTGGAAAATAAGTTGTTCATGGATATGCAATATGTTTTGGGCAGATTTGGAGTGGTGGGGTCTTCATACCCTGGCAATGGCTGGCAGGCAGGTAGGTGTGCCATAAGCACTCAGGCTCAGAGGACTCCTGACGTTCCTGTGGCCTGTTGGATCCAGGATAAACCTGTACCTTCTCCAGCCATTTGATTCCCTGCAGAGACAGGTAAGATCCTCCTTCCTTTTCTGCTTTCTGCCCAGTGATCCTCTGAGAGGTTGCAGTTGAGTCAACCTTGACTTGCAGTTGAGTCAAGAGGTTGAGAGAGTTGCAGGGCTCAGGCACCTCTCCATCTTCAGAAGCAGACAGAAGCAAGGCCAGGTAGAGTGTACAGTGTTGTGCCTGTGGACCTTTGCTTGCTGAACTTACCCTACACCCTTTTAGGAAGGAGGACGACTTGCTGCTGACACAGCTGGCTATGAAAGGCCCTGCACTGTGTTCCCTGAATATTTAAAAAATACTGGCATTATGGGGTGGGCTTTTTGTGCCTGCCTGCTTGCTGTCTTTAAACCAGAGATAAACACAAACTCCTTGTGAGGTTAAATGAGGAAGGGTGAGCAGCAGTGTGCACTGGTGGCTAAGAGAGCCAATGGGATCCTGGGATGCATTAGGAAGAGTGTGGCCAGCAGGTCACAGGAGGGGATCCTGCCCCTCTACTCTGCCTTGGTCAGGCCCCACCTGGAGTGTTGTGGCCAGTGCTGGGCTCCCTGGGATAAAAAAGACAGGGATTTCCTGGAGAGAGTCCAGAGAAGGGCTACGGAGATGAGGAAGGGCCTGGAGCATCTCCCCTGTGAGGAAAGGCTGAGTGAGCTCGGACTGTTCAGTCTGGAGAAAAGAAGACTTAGGGGGGACCTAATTAGTGGTTATAAATATCTTAGGCATGGGATGCAGGGGGAATTGGCCAGCCCCTTTTCAGTGTCTGTAGGGACAGGACAAGGGGCAATCGCTACAAGTTAGAGCACAGGAAGTTCCACACCAACCTGGGGCAGAACTTTTCCCCAGCGAGGGTGAGGGAGCCCTGGGACAGGCTGCCCAGGGGGTGTGGAGTCTCCTTCTCTGGAGAGATTCCAGCCCCGTCTGGACGCCGCCCTGTGCAATATGAGCTGGGGAGCTGCTTTGCAGGGGGTTGGACCCCAGGAGCTCTCCAGGGCCCTTCCACCCCCTGGGATTCTGGGATTCTGTGTGCGCAGCACCTTTTTCAGGCAGGAGAGGGGAGGAGAGGACAACTCTTGGGTAGCTCAAAGAAAGAAAACAGGATGCTAACAGCCACGACACAGAGGTTGTGTTCTGGATTTATTTCCCTTAAAGGTTATTCTGTTTTGTTGTTTTTAAGGAGAGAATTTCAACCTGTTGTGAAGAAGTACAGCTTCCAAAATAATTTTTCTCTAGCAGCAGCAGGAAAAAAGCAAGGAAGGCATGGAGTGGGTTTTTTAAGTCAATTGATAGCCTTTGCCCTGCTTTGTCCTAATTTGTCTGGAAATGGCAATGGCAGAGACATGGATGTTGTTGAGGGCAGAGATTTTATCTTGTAGCTATTGAAAGTGAAAGTAGTTTTGGTCCATGAGAAGACTGAGCAGAACATTTTCAGCAACGTACTTTTTGTTAGAGAGCTGAGTGTAAAATTGAAATCCTCATAGAAATGTATATACTTGACTGAATTATGGTCTCAAGATCTCTGATGTGGAAGCTCAGAAAAAAGTGGAACAATGAACTACCAACCCTTGTCAGTGCAGCCAGTAGCTTGGCACTTAAGGCATTGGCCTAAAATGTGAAGTTCTCAGAAATCCATGCAGCTGACCTGTCCCATGCATAGCTGGGTGTCCTGTGGAAGTACACTGCTTTCTATCAAAAATACAGCTGTGAGAAAGCATAAAATACAACCTCCCTTTCCCCCCAATAATTAAAAAACCCACATCTTCTCTTGATGTGCAATAAAAATGGCTTTAAACCCTTGACTTTTTGACAGAGAAGAAGTATTGTTTTTTGATCAATCTTAAATACAAGCTGCCTCCACAGAGTTTCCTTCTGCTGTCACAAGAGAGAAAAATTAGATGGGTAGGAAAGATAAATTTCCAAGCTGACTGTCTGGGAGCCTGACACAAGCTTCTGGGAGAAGAGGATGATTTCTTCCCTGAGGCTTCTGCTCTTGAAGAAATACCACTCTTTTGGTTTTCCTTTGGTGCAGCAGAGCTTGCTGCCATGTGCCTTTGCATCTTCTTAATGGAGCATGGCAATTCTGTTCCTGGCTGAGTCTATTAATATATTTCATAATTATCCATGCCATCTTTCTTCTCTGCTGCTCCCTGCCTGGCTGTACATTACTTAAGGCTACAGCACTGAAGTTTTCACCTGGTGGATTCTGTTTGTTGTCAGTATCGTTCTAGGATTTATGTAATAATTTGTTCAAACTTTGGAGGTTGGAGAGGGAGGTTAATCCCATTTAAAATGTAGCATCTGTCAAAGCATTTAAAATCCAATTTAACAGCTCCTCAACCTGACTATTTCTGTGTACACAACTAGAAAAAAATAGTTATGTTGCACAAGATGTCTTGATGAAACATTACCCACGCTCCCCTCCACCCTTAAGAAGTCAGTGGGAAGTGCTATGTTTGGCCCTGGGATGCTGTTACAGTGTAAACATTATTAAGGGGATAAAATTGATTCAACCATTGTTACTGAAGGGGTTGGGTGGGTTTTTTTTATTTGCAATGTGGAGAAATAGGAAATGATTGAAATTAATCATTGGTCAGATTAGAAATCAAAACAAAACATGGCACAACTTTTTAATCCATGTCCAAATGCTTGGAAGATCGTAGGGTAAATACATCCCTCTGGATCAGCCTGTTTCTGGGAGTGAGATAACCTGTATAAAGAAGTTTTCCAATTCTGGTGTTGGTTTTTTTAATCAAAATTAAATGCTGGCAAGAGGAAAACTGAATCTGATTGGAATTCTCTTCCTTTCAGAAGATTGGCCAGAAAGACTCATGCTGTGGATAGATGGGGACAATGGGTCAGTTTCTTCCTTCAGGATTACTAGTTTAAGACCCACACCTTCAGGAGTTTCCTCTCCATCAGCTCTGCTTTGTGGTAAACAAAACATCAAAATCTGAGTCTGCTGATGACTTTAATCTGAATCTGGGTTTAAAATGAGCTTTGTTTGGGGGGGGTCATGTTTAAAAACCAAAGTGCACAGGAAAAATGTCAAGAGTGTGTGCCTTCCTTAGGGGGACCTAATTAAAGTCTATAATTATCTTAAGTAGGGGATGCAGGGGGAATCAGCCAGCCCCTTTTCAGTGTCTGTGGGGACAGGACAAGGGGCAATGGCTGCAAGTTGGAGCATAGGAAGTTCCACACCAACATGGGGAAGAACTTTTCCCCAGTGAGGGTGACAGAGCAGTGGAACAGGCTGCCCAGGGAGGTGGTGGAGTCTCCTTCTCTGGAGAGATTCAAGACCCGTCTGGACACCTATCTGAGGGATATGTCCTAGGGAGCTGCTTTGGCAGGGGGTTGGACCCGATGATCTCTTGAGGTCCCTTCCAACCCCTGGGATTCTGTGAGTCTGTGATTCCTTGACTCAAAAATATGAACTGTCATCACATGCTAATTGGAATTCTCCATGGCTAAGTGTATTAGGAAGTTCTGCACCAACATGGGGAAGATCTTTTCCCCAGTGAGGGTGAGGGAGCCCTGGGACAGGCTGCCCAGGGGGTGTGGAGTCTCCTTCTCTGGAGAGATTCCAGCCCCGTCTGGACGCCGACCTGTGCAATATGAGCTGGGGAGCTGCTTTGGCAGGGGGGGTTGGACCTGATGATGTCTTGAGGTCCCTTCCAAATGATTCTGTGATTATATCTTTTTTTTTTTTTAAAATAAATTGAGCCCTCAGTGATGGCCACTGTTGAGAGCAAAGTGCCAATCTTAACCAGGAAAGCCATTCACCTGAGGAAATGCTGTGTTTCAATGAAGATAACCCATTTATTCCATTATTGCTTGTATTTTTACATCTCACTTCTCAGGACTGGATGTAGTCTTTTTAAACTATTTGCTGCCTCTTCTCCCTTTGCATGAGTAGATCATTAGTACTAATTCTTCTTTTTCCATAATTCTGCCTTACAAGGTAGGGACATTGAGTGAGATTGATGTGCTGTATAACTGTAGAGTTGTGTTCCAGAAGTAGCATGCAGAAATCTTTGTGCAATGTCCTACCACTGCAAAAAACTCCAACCCAATGACCTGAAAGGCTTTCTGCCTTTTCAGATGTGTAATACAACCATACTTAATAATGCCTAAAGAGAGAACTATCAAGCTGAAGACTGAAAAGAGAGGAAAGAAGTGGTCATGACCTCTGCATTAGGTGTGGAGCAGGAGCAGGGACTGCTATGGTCTATCTTTTGCACTGATCATACACATGCCAAGCTGCTCCAAGCCCTGCTTGCAAGCAGAAGCTATGGGATGCCTTAATCCTTCTCAGGTTGGAGCCTTCTTATCCCTTTTAGGCCAGTGTCCCAGCAACGAGAGGACTCAGCGTAGAGTGAGGACCTTGGCATTGTATTCCTGATTCTTCTATTCACTTGCTGTATCACCTTGAGTCACTTAATCTCTCTGTCTTAAATTGTCTGCAAAATTAAGATAATTTCCCCCAATTTATATGGATGTTGAAGTTTATACCTTCTTTTTGTTAATGATGCTACTGTGTGTTCTGTAAGAACCAGGCTGCTCGTTATTACCCTCTTGGTGGATGTTTCATGAGTCTTCAGTGATTAGTAATTAGTCTTAAACTGGGTGTATTTTGGCCTTCCTTTCCAAGGGCCACACCTTCATTTGCTATTCATCCCCTTGCCATAGCACTGCAGCAGTACCCAAGGATCAATCACTGCAATGTAACATATGCCAGCTCCAGAAGAAGGGAAGCCAAGAGCACTCAGAATAAGTGAGTTTCTTAACATAACACATGGCTGATAAAAAAGGAAAGATAAATGAAGCCCATAATTCCTTCACTGTTTGCACTTTCTGGTAGTGAGGCATATCAAGTTGCTGAGTAGGATTTTAAATGATACACCCTTACTCTTTGTCATAAAAAGAAGAAAAAAATACAAGTTCTATAAAATAAAGTGAAAGCACCCTTTAAAAATGGAGTGTAACCAAGCACTACAATTAAATGAGATCACTTTCCTTTTAGGTTTGTTACTTTCAATCAGACTTTATGTCATGAGAATTGAAATTAAATTAAAAATTTCTCTGGTGCAGCAGAAAATATAAATGTAAAATGCTGTTAATGCTCTGTCACTGCACAGTGGCCATCGTCATGGCTGTCATTGGGGTAGCTACTGGAGTTGCTAAGAAGCTGATTGGGGATTGGACCTGATGATCTCTTGAGGTCCCTTCCAACCCCTAAGATTCTGTGATTAGATGAAGCATTCTTGCCAGAAGGACTATGCACACATTAATGGATTTGTGTCCATTCTGTGGCCAAACAATTTAGAATTCACTGAAGTACTGTGGGGTTGAGAGTCTGAGAGAGCCACACAATGCATTGGTTTCTTGTTTCAAACTGGGTTGGCTATCATGAGCCAGGGTGGAGGGGAAAGCTGTGTTACAGATGGCACAGAAAACTCAGGACAAGTCGGGAAGTGCAAAGAATTAGGATGCAACTGGGCCCAGAGAAAGATGATTGGGGAAAACTGCAAAATGCTATGAGACATTTCCACTGTCCTCTATAAACTCTTCCTGCAAATTCTTTGTCCCTATTATTCTGCTCTGACACAGAATGTATCCCCTGTATTAGTTGAAGAAATATGCTGATGTTTAACTTCATAGAATCATAGAATGGTCTGGGTTGGAAGGGACCCCAAGGGTCACAGAGCTCCAACCCCCCTGACACAGGCAGGGACACCAACCTCAGGCCTGGAGCTACACAAGGTTGCCCAGGGCCCCATCCAACCTGGCCTTGAACACTTCCAGGGACAGGGCATCCACTACTTCTCTGGGCAGCCTGTTCCAGCCCCTCACCACTCTCTCTGTAAAAAACTTCCCCCTAAGATCTAATCTAACCCTTCCTTCCTTTAGCTTTAATCCATCCCCCTTGTCCTGCCATTCTCTGCCCTTTTAAAAAGTTGAATCCCCTCCTGCTTATCAGCTCCCTTCAGGGACTGGCAGGCTGCAATGAGGTCCCCCCACAGCCTTCTCTTCTCCAGGCTGACCCAGCCCAGCTCCCTCAGCCTCTCTTTGTAGGGCAGGTGCTCCAGCCCTCTGATCATCCTCGTGGCTCCTCTGACCCCTCTCCAACAGTTCCACATCTTTCTTGTATTGGGGGCCCCAGCTCTGGACACAGGACTCCAGATGGGGCCTCACGAGGGCAGAGCAGAGAGGGACAATCCCCTCCCTGTCCCTGCTGCCACCCCTCTGCTGATGGAGCCCAGGATCCCATTGGCCTTGCGAGCTGCCAGAGCCACTGCTGGCTCATGTTCAGTCTCTCATCCACCACAATCCCCAAGTCCTTCTCAGCAGGGCTGCTCTCCAGAAGCTCTTCTCCCAGTCTGTATCTATGGCTGGGATTCCTCTGGCCCAAGTGCAGCCCCTGACCCTTGGCAGTGTTGAACCTCATTAGGTTCCCCTGTCCCATCTTTCCAGCCTGTCCAGATCCCTCTGGATGGCTCCTTTCCTTCTAGGGTGCCGACCACCCCACTCAGCTTGGTGTCACCCGCAACTTCAGCGATAAGAGATTTTTGGGTACCTTGTCTGTTTAGCAAATCCACAGCTAATCTGAGAGATTTGCATGGGTTCAGAGTGAAGGAAGTGGCCCTTCTCTGGAACAAATCATACACTTTGTCTAGTAAGCTGCAAACGCCTGGTTGGAGCTGTGGTCTGAGACGTTTCACATAGCAGCTTCTGTTTTAATTTCTGCTTTCATGTCTATAGTGCAATACTTGGAGTATTGAGTTATGACTCTTTAGGCTTAAATTGGGAGAGAGCTATTTTATAAGTTGAAAAAAATTTTAAAACTTAAGGACATCTAGGCCTGTCCACAGACATATCATTCTCTTCAAGAGTTACCCTGTAAGATTTTGTTGATGTATTTTGCAGAACAGATCCTGATAACTCATCATAATGCAGCAGCATAAAAGAGTTTTAATTAAAAATTAGGAGATTTTTAAGGCCAGAAGGGATCATTGTAATATAGGGATGGTCTATAGGAGGCCATCAAATTTTAGCCAGTAATTTCTGTCTCAAGACTGATACTTGCACTTAAACTACAGTGTGCTTTTTCTTTCCCTTTCATACAGGCAGTCTTGATATAAATCAACCAAGTAATGGAGATGCTGATGCATTCTTTGACCACACATTGCTGACAATGAAACTGGACACTTTCTGGACTCCCAGAGCTCAAAGTGCTACAAACACTATGTTCCAGAGCATATGGACACATGGATATTCAGCCATGGTAAGTCAAAAAATGCTGAAAGTCTTACTAAAAAGCTAAACATTCCTCCTGGAACAGATTTCTATCAGGGATCTAGACAATGCAAGAAAAAGAATAAAGCTAGAAGATGCCTTCTTGGCCTTACACTGGAGCTCATGCTACTAATAAATGGTGTTAATAAATTCAGGGTGTGTCCTATCTACCCACAGTTTGTGGAGATGAATCCACCCTTCCCACTTTCCAGGAACCTTCCAAGCAATGCATATCTCCATGGGTAACCATAGTGATGAAATGACTGAAGCAGGAGAGAAGAATTTTCTCCCTTTTCATCCTCATCTCTCATAGAATTTACTCTCTAAATTACTGAATTAGAAGATAACTGTGCTTGAGAGTTACATCAAAGAATGTCAGAGCAGGTCCACTAATGACAATGGCTATCTGGGGGCATATTGTAACCTGGGCATCATGTCAATAATGAGCTAGTTTGAAGTACATTTAACTGACATTTCTGATGACTCTGGTTGGAAATTGATGTCATATAATTGAGCTGAAAGTTGTATTGTTAAAGTCCTTGTACTCCATGAAAGTGAGCAGAAAGTTCATACTGAAAGGTGCTCTGCTAAATGGATTTATAATATATTGTTGTCTTACTGTTCATGTCTTCTGACTATTATATACTGATTTGATTAATGCTGCTTTCCACCTGCTTTTAAATTACAGGGCAATGATGGATCTGTAGGAATAAGAATTGGGTGACTCTTGTGCAAGAACCTCAGAGAAGGAGCACTACAGTTTTATGGATCTCAATCTTGGTAGCTCTTGCTGGCAGGAAGTATTTTTCACCTAAAATATCCTTTGCCAAGTTTCTGTTTATTGCATTGCTTTCAGGGCTGGTCTTCCAAAGTCAGTGAAAAGTATCCTATTATTTACAATGGCTTAAGTCTCAGTTGTGGAATTTGCTGAAGGATTGTCAGGACAAGAAGTATTAAGATTGATTTGTTTGCAAAGCTGTTTGTGAGCTTTTCCTTAGGCTCATCCTCTTGACAAACTCTGGGCCCTGCTCCATTTTGTTGTGCCATGAACTCTGACTCATTCAGCCCATGGAGTGATGTTGAGAACTTTTTAATACTATTTTTTTCCTTGTTTGTCATGTAGCATTATGTGTCATTTTCTGCATAATCTTCAAAACCTGTCCTAGCAATGGAATAACTAATTCTTTTCTTTTTTTCTTTCTTTAATGCAGCTCATTTTTAGATTGACTGTAATTTTCCTGGATTATCATTATTTCTAAATGATTCTCTAATGTGAAGGCTGATTGTGATCTCCTTTTCAGAGATGGAGTGGTTCACAGTGAAGGAGAGGTACAGTGAAATGACAATCCTAGGACCTGCTAATCTGTGTGTGGGATATGAGAAACTCCAGGCCTGTTTTTGCAGGGACAGGAGGTGAGGCCAGTGTGCCTCATCACTTCTCACAGGGTGGGATTGGAAATCTGTGGCACACACAGGGACTCTGCTAGACTAGGCTTGATTTCAACAGCCTTAGCACAGAGATCACCTAACTTGTTTTCCAGCATTCCCTGCCTGACAGCACTTTCTGTCACAAGTTTGACAAAGTTTCTTACACCCCACAGAGATCTTATTCATGCCTAGAATTTCTTTTTGAGAAATTAATGAGATAGATATGGTCCTGTAGAAAAAAACCCCACCACATGAAAGGCAATAGTAATACCAGCAGAAATGCTGAATTCATGTGCAAAAGGCAAAATCAAGGCTAATGTTTGGCATAAGCATAGTAGGAGGGGAACTATGGATGCACTACAATGCTATAACCAAGACCTTCTCATCCTTTCTACTGCTGCAAACCCTACATTTTAGGAGAATGTAGATTCAGCAGCATTTACAATCTGGGTATTGTGGCTTTGGGTGACATTTCCTTAGTGTTAATTCTGTTTCTTCTGGTGGTCAGGTTAGTTGTTACATTTAGCCCAGGCAACTGTGCATGCACTCACTCCCTCATGTGAGCCACTAGGAATGTGAGGGAATGTGTGTTTGCATATGCCTGTCTGTGTAGGTAGAGGTAGGGTGTAGGGGCAGCTGCACTGCCAGTTGACCTCCTCAGTTAAACCTGACATTGGTCAAACCATGCTTGCATTGCTAGTGCCACATGCTTCCTCAAACTAGAAGCTCTATGTGGCTGCTTGGGAATGCAGAACAAGCCAGGAGAACACTCAAGAGTCAGGCACTGTAATGCAGAGGGAGATGTTTTGATCTACACTTCTGCCATGCAGCTCCAGCCACGTGTTTGTTGCCTTTTCCCTTTCTCAGATCGTGCATTTGGGGGTTTGGTCTTAGAAAATACCCTCAAGGACACCATCAGCCAAGTTCCTATGCCTTATCAAAACCAGATGAAGACAAGTCCCAAAGCCACTTACTACTTCCTTTAATTCCTTGGGAAATGTTTTTGATCATTTATTTAAAATGTGCCTGTGAGTCAAATCCAGTGACAGCCCAGGAAGAGAAAAAAGAAGCAGTTGTTTAAACTTCCTTGATAGAGCATTTTGTCCCTGAGCTTGACAGAACCTCCTTCAGGGATAAAAGCTTAGAGGAGGAAAGGATTGGTGTAACACACAGGAACAGTGACTTGAATACACTCTGTGCTTATGCAACATGAATAAAAGACCTCCCTGCTATGAAAACCTCTCAGTGTAAATAAGGAGAGGGGAGTAAGTAGGATGATGCCCTTTGATTATCTCTGTCTGTCTGCTGTGGACAAAATAACATGCTGTTCTCTTGGGGCTTGGCTGGCTTTCTAGGTGGGCTCTTGTCTGCCCATCTCCACAAGCATGGACTGAGGCTCCTGGGACACTGTTAAACCAGTGGAAATGAAGGGCTTCATTACAAAGAGTGTGAGCTTACTGGAGACTGCAATTCCCTTTCTTGCTGTGACTTGCAGTGCTGTGAGAGCAGATTCAGCATCGATGGGGCTGCAGAGAAGGGTTTTGACTAGGTTTTACCTTGACCCTCTTTGACTCTCTAAAGAACATAAGAGGACAAGTTCTTACAGGGTCCTGGAGGCTTAGACCATCAGGATCATAAAATATGCCTTAGGCTCAAGTCAGACATGCAAAGTCATAGTTTCTGCCCAGCAGAAAAACTTTTGGCTGTTGTTTAATTATATAACAGGTTAAAAATGTACCTGGCTGCTTCACAAAGGGTATGTAAGCAGAACAAAAATCCTGCTTTGGTTTATGATCAAATAACACACAGTTTGAGCTATTGCAGCTTGGATATGTCAGGGTTTAGTGACACAATATTCCCCATATTTAAATACAGCCAAATGGCTGGAAGTTGGATCATGGATTCCTTCATCCCAAAAAAGTGCTGAATGAAGGTTTCATCTCAAGCTGTGTGGTCAGAGGATGCAGCAGCCCCACAGAAATATACCCTGCACCTCCCTCAGTCCTTGTTTTTGTGTGTTTACCTCCTTGATGCCTCGACCAGGCACCTCCCATTATAGGGCATCACAGACTGATGGCTGACCCTTGAACTAGATTGCAGATATACATTTCTGGCATGACACATCCCATGAGGTCCTCTGGCCCCTGAGGCAGGTTGAGTGCTAGGCACTCATTCCAATTTCCCAGCCAAACTTTTCAATTTTGCAGAAACAGTGTTTTCTATTGAAAGAATCATTTTGACAGCAGTGCCCCAAAGAGCCTCACCAGTCAGCTTTATGTGCAGGAAAATGAAGTTAATAACAGGGCAAAGCTCATCTAGCAAACAGGAGAAAGAAATGTAAGCAGTGTGGCTCAGGACGTGCTGCCAAGTACTGATGGTTTGGGGATAAGAAACAAATAATAATAATAATCTGTTAGCCACAAGTGGAATAGATAGAACACTCTGTTTCTGTAAGGATGTCTCCCAGAGTTGAGACATAAAGCAGAGAAACCTTACAAGTGTCTGTCAAATCAGCTAACAGCAATAAGATGTATGCCCTGATAGCAGCAGCAGACTGTCAGCTGTGTGACAGGCTCTGAATAAATTGCTATTTTCTAAAGATTTCTTCAAGAACAGGGACATAAAAGCAAAAGAGAAGAATACAAACAAAAATCCTCCACACAGTCTCCTTATCACCTGTGCCTGATTTTTAAGGGAGAAATACTGCCTCTGAATAAATGGGCTTCTGTGTCTGATCTTTCACAGAGTCTCTGAATTTATCATCAGGTCTTTGCAAGCTGACCAAGCTGAACATCAAAGGCTAGACACTGGTCTTCACCCTAGGACAGGTGTCATTTCTTCTGGGTCACCCACAGCATGGGGGAAGGAACAAACTCGTCACAGACTGAGCCCTGGAAGGAGTAGAAAAGTGACCTAATTTGTGCAGAATTTCTTTTTCACTGGACCTCTGAGGGGGTTGAAAGGATGCATAAATTACAAAGCTGTTGGCTCCCACATGAGCAAATACTGGAAAACCAGCACCATGTGTGATCCTAACTTATGTTCTCCCTGCTGCATTTCTATAACCAGGCTCTGGCTTAGCCTTTCCAGCTTACCTCTTCTACCTCCTCACGCAGTGGCTCTCCTCTCCTGCTGCTGCACCTTCCTCAGAGATGTTTCTCAGGCCCAGGCTTCAAACTCCTTGTGCAGTTTCTTCCTTGTCTAGCAGCTCCTTGTCTTGCAGCCATCGAGCAGCCAATGCATGCCTGAGAACCTGGTCAAACCTCTCTCTTCCATTTCTTGTCATCACTCATGCTGATCTCCTTACATCACCTTTTCCAGGCTCGTCCCTCTCATGCACTTCCCAGTCTCCTTGTCCTCCTCTACTCCACCTGCTGACTCCTGCACTGGATGTTGAGCAGTGACATGCAACGACCAGGAGCTTGCAACACTGGTCATGGAGAATGAGATCCAGAGCAGAGGACCATCTGCCACCTCTCCCAAGATGGTTTTCCTCCACTGCTGATTTTTCTTCCAATGTTGGTCGTGTGCAGATATAGAGCTATCCCTGAGCAATTAATTTTGGTGTTGGATGCAGTTTAATCACTTCAGCAGAGCTTTCTTCCCAACTTTGTTAGCCTGTCAGTCTAGACAGACTGCCAGAAGTGTGGGGCAGTAGCTCAAGTGTCCCTACAAAGGGTTCAGTTTGTTCAGGCATCACCAAGTCTTTGCCTTCTGATCTGGAAAAGCTGTTTTCTTTCCACAACAGCTGAAAAGGGAATTCACAGTGAGCATAACACTGGAAAGTCTCCCTGGTTTAGTCTCTGATGTCCCATCTGTGTTATCCCAGGGCAAATTTACCTCATTTTCAGGCTGCAGAATTGTCAGGAGGACAAGAAATCCCTCTGCTTCTTGGGCCTTTGTCTCCAAAGCTTATTGTGTTAAGCAGAAGGCATGTTTTGCTCTGCAGCTCTAAGTGCTGCCTATGCTGGCTCAAATAAATTTAAAGGAATACCTTAAAAATCGGAGGATGGTCCTTGTCTGCTCCTGCAGTGAGCCGAGCAGGGCGAGGAGTCCCTCCGGGACATCCCGGATGGCGCCAAGGGAGTCCAGGTCCTTACTGGATCCTGCAGCCGAACAGAGAGGGTCCCATCTGGGGTGCCAAACTGATGCCTCAGAAAGCTGGAATCAAAACTCAATAGCCTTTTGGTGCCTCTGAAGCAGGGATCCTTTATTGCAGCCCTGGGCACACAGGGGATCCATCACTCCTCCCAATGTGTGCCCCCATTAAAGCCAAAGTTCTCCTATTGATACAGATTAATTATACAGATTCATTATAATGTCTAAGCAAAGGCAGGGTTATGCAAATTATTCCCAGGAAGT
>VZTU01020628.1:0-10349 GCA_013400835.1 Zapornia atra | reverse complement strand
AAATTCAAAACTAATCTATTCCTAAAAACACACCAATTCTTACTTCTTTATCTTCAAGGCTGTTCCTGTTGCATTGTTATGGTTAAGTTTTGCTCTGCTCTCACAAGCAGCTCACACAGTTACAGCTTTCTCTTAAACTAGCCTATTCTTAAAACTATGAACATTCTTATATTAAAGCTGTATTAATTGTCTCTTAAGCTGCACCTATACCAATCCACTCAGCATGATCACTGCTCACTGAATCAGTACAACTTTCTCAATGGCTGGGTTAATCTTTTGGCTTTTGAATCAGCATGGGGCAGGAGCTGAGTGATGATGCCACAGCAATAATAACCATGGCTGTGTTATGTTCCTTGGTATCTAGCCACCAAACTGCTGAGTGCTAGGGCAGCAAATCACTGCCTCACTGGTGCCTCAGTTTCTCCCACTCTGCTCTGGGGATAGATATGTTTACAGATAGCTGTACTACTCCCTGGGAAACCCTACAGCTGAGAACTGCTGCCATGGGCAGGTATGTAAAAATCCTCCCATAACTCACAACAAAGAGGGAATGTAGAGGTGTTTGTGTGATCATCTGTGTTTGGTTGGAAGTAGGATCTCTAATAAAGTAAGAGACAGCAGTATCTGGTTCTCTTACCAGTGCTGTGGTACAGTCTGTCCTCATTCTGGCTAATGCCTGTGGAAGTTGTGCACCTGCTGTGAGCATAGAGAAAGCACCAGAAACCTGTCCAGTTGGGTGAGATGTGGTTTAGAAAGTAGGTGTATGGTGTGAACTTGTCTTTTGTTCCTAATAGTTTTCAGGTCAAGAACCACCTGTGACTCCAGTTAGAATGACAAAAGAGGGGGGAAAAAGAAGGGAAACAGGAATGGAGACTGTAGGAACTCTTAAAAGTAGTTACCTGACATCCCCTTAATGGTATATGTGCTACCAAGTTATGTCTTGTATATACTGTCCCAATGTTTTAGGTTTAATTACAATATTGAAAGTTGCTTTATTTTTCCTTGGCTCAAAGCTACTAGAACTCCTGATGTGAGTGTGAGATCATGGAGCTGTACCTTTGGCTTTTGTGTGCTGAAAACAGAAAAGGATTTGCAAAGACAAAACCCATCAGTTACAACTTTATTGCTGTTATTAGCCAATAGTGCAGTTGGGTTCAGGGTATCTGATGATACTGTGGCATAAGTCTTTTCACTCTGACTTCTGTTAGGGTTGCTGCCCAGCCTTAATTTGTAAAATGCTTTTCACAACTCATGTGCTTCCTAAGGTTCTGTCCAAATTTGGGTTTTCAGTGGGTTTTTTAGGTGCTGCTGTTTAATCACTTATTTTATAAGGAGAATCCTGACAGGCTGCCCTAAACAGTGCTCAGTGGCAAGACTCCTAGTGATTTCAACTTGCAGCAGAATTTAGCTTAATGAATTCAATAACTTTTAGCATGTCTCAGATGTCTGCTAGTGCTGTTATTAATCAGCCTGCTGCCAGCTGCTTGGACAATAGCTCCTTGTTCTTCACAGCCTGTTGCTTAATCAAGAAAGTATTGTTGCCTGAGAACTTGGCAAAGGGCTTTAAGCCAGATTCAGATTTCATTTACTTCTGTGTGAACTTGGAGGAATGGTGTGGACACTGGGGGTGTTATTCTGGGTTTGCCTCTGTCTGAATGGGATCAGTACATGGCTCTTTAATTCTTAAATCTTTCTCAAGAGGTTTGTCACATTCACAGGGAGCTTTTACAGCAAAGCTCTTTAGTAGAGCAAAAACTCTTTGCTCTGGGCGTGCATGTGGATGTGCATGTGCTTCTGCATGTTGCACAGAGCATTAAACCTCACCTTTTTCATTTGCTTGATCCCAACACAATACTTAATTACCTTGGAAAATGATTGATGGTTGTGTTCAAGCCAATAGGCAGGTGGAATGTGTGTTACAATTTGCCATTCTTCAATTTATCTCCTGTTAACAGCTGATTGCTGCCTCGCACAGGGGACTGTGAAAAGCTTTACCAAAGGAAATATTTGGATACATACAGATTTAAATCACAATTGTGTGATGGAAAGGTCTTTTATTTGGTTCAGCTTTTTGGGGGTTTTTTTTTAAAATATTTTTTCCTCCATATGGTTTGATTGTGTTTGCCTTGGCCAAATTGAGAAGGACCTTTCAGAGAGCTGACAAGTGGATGGGAAAGGGCTATGAAAGTGCAACCAAGAGAAGGGGTGAATTAAGCCTGTACAAACATTTTAACAGACTGTGGTGAAAACAAACAAAACAAACCTTGTTTATTCCTTCATGCTGGTGAGGAGACATTGCAGGTCAGATAATATTAAAAAATAAAGTTCATTATGCATACAGGAATATGTTATTTCAAGCTCTAATATCCAGCTCAACTCTCTGTTAAATTTTGATTGTAAGCCTGGGATTTTAAAGTGGTCAATGTCACCAACTCACTCTGTTCTTAACAGGAGGAGGAAGAGAGGAGTTAGTAGGACTCCATCTCCTTGGACTGCCAAACTTTGTACAGTCCCCTTCTTATTTTACTCTCTAGCTATGTGTTTTTTGACTGGTCTGTACTCTTTTTCAAGTCTTCTTCTAGAGCCTGTGACTTCTCCTACAAGGATCCTTTTATCATACAGGAAAAAGAAAGGAAGTGCATAGAAGAATCATAGAATCATAGAATCGTAGGGGTTGGAAGGGACCTCAAGAGATCATGGGGTCCAACCCCCCTGCCAAAGCAGCTCCCTAGGACATATCACTCAGATAGGCATCCAGATGGGGCTTGAATCTCTCCAGAGAAGGAGACTCCACCACCTCCCTGGGCAGCCTATTCCACTGCTCTGTCAAATAAGAAATTTTACTCATCAAATCAGAAATTTTACTCATCAGAAAAATTGGATGCACTGAAGTTGATGCTTCTGGACCTATCAGAACATCCTTAACTGCTCAGACCATGTCTGGTAATAGGATTTAGCTCTGGTTTTACCAAGCAAGAGTGCAGTCAGGGCTGGGTGATAACACGATATCTTTCTGCTGAGGTAAAGCCTTGACACTACTTTGGCTTCCCCACAAATAGACCTGGATCTTTCTGTCTGCTTCTCAGGTATGTGTTACTTTGTTTGAAGGGTCAGAAGATGAGGGCAGACAGCTAATATTTTGCTTTAAGTGGTTTGCTGTGTTTCAAAACAATCAGTTCTCCAAATTCTCAAGGAATAACGTAGAATCTCCTTCATCATTTCTCTCCTTTGAGCAGTTGGTCTGAAATTATAGTGGTTCACAGAAAAAAAAGAACTAGAGGTGACAGGGAGAATGGCTGAAGTGATCCAGAGGTAACACTTTAAGCTTTATCCCCAGTTCATACTACTATAAATGGATCATTCAGGCAAAGGAATCAAAGATGTTCAAAATCCTGGACGTACCCCATCAGCTCCAGAGGTGGAGAGCCACACCTGCCCAGTGGGCCAGCTACACTTGAACACACTGTGGATGAAGCAAGTAAGAAAACTCCAGGGCTATCACTTCCACATCACCTAGAATTACTTCATACTCCAACAACATTAGAATCCAGTATTTTTACCAACAGTGGTGCATGCTATACTTCAGCCACTGGACTGAATCCTGTAAAAGTTCCACAGGAGAAAATCTCATTAAAATTAATTGCAGTCTTTTTTGGTATAAGCATATTTACTACTCTCTTGTGGTTGACATTTTTTTTTGGGGTTTTTTTAAGGATTTCAATTAGGTTTTCTCATTCTTACTGTAGTTCAGTTTCCAAAACCTTTTGCATGGAGGTGGGGAGTTACATGAGTGTTTCAAATAAGCTTTGCACACCAACAGAATGATGCAGAATTAAACAACACAAACGTTTGTGGGCTTAGCAGCTAGCCTAATTCACATGCTTCTTCACCAGGCTGGTGGTGTCTACTGTTCCAATCTTTCATTTTCAGTTAGAGACACTTTAGGTGCTTTGTTTCCCCATGCTACTTTTGCTTGGTTCTTTTGGGGTGCCTGGGAGAGTTTCAAGGTTGATCATGTGCCTCTTATACACTTGGAATATGGCTAAGTGAGAATAATCTTTATTTTGGAAAATGTCAATTAGCTGTACTGAAATGGCTCTAGAGGGAAGGATGTTTTCATGAATTTATTGTCCTTTCCCCCCCAAAAAAATAAGCTCTGAAATAGTCCTGGACTCTCATTTTTTTAATGAAGAATTTCAGATGCTATGGGTCAGACTGACATTTGCTTGAAGTTTTCAGTTAATGTAAAAAATGGTAAATCTTAAAAATTCTAGATTGAGTAAAAGCCTTAAATAATTTTTTTTTTATTGAGTTTATCCAATTTAACAGCTTTATCACATCACCTGCCTGCAAAATTTCTGTGGCTTTTCCAATTTTGGAGTATCATAGAATCATAGAATCGTAGGGGTTGGAAGGGACCTCAAGAGATCATCGGGTCCAACCCCCTGCCCAAGCAGNCCCTTGTCCTGTCCCCACAGACACTGAAAAGGGGCTGGCCAATTCCCCCTGCATCCCCTGCTTAAGATAATTATAGACTTTAATTAGGTCCCCCCTTAGTCTTCTCTTCTCAAGGCTGAAGAGTCCCAACTTACTCAGCCTGTCCTCACAGGGGAGATGCTCCAGGCCCCTAATCATCTTCGTAGCCCTTCTCTGGACTCTCTCCAGGAGATCCCTGTCCTTTTTAAACCAAGGAGCCCAGCACTGGACCCAACACTCCAGGTGGGGCCTGACCAGGGCAGAGTAGAGGGGGAGGATCCCCTCCTTTGACCTGCTGGCCACACTCCTCCTGATGCCCCCAGGATCCCATTGTCTCTCTGAGCCCCCAGGGCACACTGCTGGCTCATGGCCACCCTGTCATCTACCAGGACCCCCAGGTCCTTCTCCACTGAGCTCCTCTCCAGCAGGTCACCCCCAGCCTGTACTGATTCCAGCAGTTATTCCTCCCCAGGTACAAGACTTTCCACTTGCTTTTGTTGAACTTCAACCGGTTTCTCCCTGCCCAGCTCTCCAGCCTGTGCCCAGCTTTCCAGCCTGTAAGTAATAAAATAGAAGGTATTTTTATTGCTATGCATTTTAGAAACATTAAAACTGAAGTCTGCCTAATTCCTCACAGAACTAGTGCTCTCTCTGACTGCACAGAAGTGCAATGACAGGTTCCTATTGCTTCAGTCTTTAAGCTGAATTTTTGTTTTAGGAATGACAGAAGTCACAACCACTTGGCTTGCTTTCTCTCAGATGCATCATGTTGTACTTTTTTTTCCTACCTAGGTAATTAATAGCCAGTGTACCCCAGTGAATTTAATTACTGCCAACGACTTTGAGGCTGAAGAGTTTGTATCTCCTGCAGAACAGCCATTATAGGACTCAGTTCTGAAAACCAAGTGACTTCAGGATAAGAAGGTGGGTGGGAAACACATTTTCCAACAGATACCAGCTGAAATATTTAAGTGGAACACGTACAAGGTCTCCTGAGAGATGTTTATATTATAGCTTATAGGAGGAAAAGCAATAAAGGCATCACTTAGCAGTGTTGAAACAATCTATCACAGAACAGACACCAGGGTGTTGGCATACAAGCAGATATCTGTTTCCCACATCTCCTTGTAGAATTCCCAGGATCCTCTTGCTCTATGCTATTGATTCCTGTGCTGTTTCCTTGATAGATACAGGCATCTCATGATACTCTATCATTGCATGTTTATAACCCTGCCATTTCAGCATGGCAGAGAGTTATATTAATGATAAGGTTGAAAGGATAGGTAAATGTTTAATTCTCTTGAATGGAATCCAGCCTGTGTTTGGTAAAATGATGCTCCCTTGATCTATGCCATTTCATCACAGTAGAGAGATATTTCCTAACTTTAATAGGCATTGGCTGAATTTCTTCAATTTGTCCCTCCAGACAATAGAAAACTGGTTTTTTTAGACTCTGCATGAGTATCAACATGGAATTTAACAATACTGTGCTTATTTCAACTTGCTATTTACCTCTTTTCCTAATCATTCACATCTATGTTCTTCACCAGCTCATTAGGCTAGCAACAAGAATGCAAAGCAGGTGTGGTAACTTGCATTTCTATTTTGTTGCTGTAAAAGGTGCAATGGCTCTTTATTCTTTCCCAAGGCTATGACTGCAAATATGACAAAGATTTTCAGTCTGTGTTCTGCTGACATTTAAGGCTGGTGAGAAAGTGGTCAAACACCTGCCCATGTAGACACTGCACTGCTCAGCTTCTGCAGAGTTGATTCTGAGTTTGGGTTGTTTTTTTCTGGGGGATGAAAGAGTTGAAAACACATTTCTTTACAAACATCTCAGTTAAACAGAACTTAAAACCTGGTATATGCTACCAAAAATATTTTCCCTTCTTTCTTTCTTTTCAGAGATCTGATTAATAGGGGATGTAAAAGCATTTGCTACTTTTCACAAGCTTATATGGTGTTTTCTTGGTTTTGCTGTTAAAGATATCAAAGCAAACCAGATCCAAAAGGCTCCACACTGTACTATACTTAAGTACTAAACTTCAACAAGAACAATCCAGGTTATCCATTTGGTAAAAAACCCAAATCAACCCAGTAAAGAGGGTGAAGCACTGGAATAGATCACCTAAAGATGTGGTGTTCACATCCTTGGAGGCCTTGATTAGGCAAACATCTGTCACTAATGATGCAAGTATACATGAGAGGGAGAATAGATGATCTTTTGAGGGGCCATGTAGTCACATTCCCCAGTGATCTATGGCAAATATTTCTGTTCCTAGCTGTTAAGCACCTCAGGATGCAAACTGCAAAGCACAGTGCACTGGGTGCAAAGTCACCTAAAATAATTGAGGGAGTGTTGTGTTCTAAAACCCAGGTGATTAATATATTATTAGAAGCAATTTAGGTCTGTAAGACAAAATTATCTTTTTCAAATGTCTGCTTCAGCTGCAGCCTATCTGTAGAGGAGCTGACCTAAGCCTGTGATATTAACAGTCCCTCCAGCACCTCAGCTGTGACTGCTGTGTGTGCTCCAACACTTCCCTGTGCTGGTGGAGTGGGGCAGCGTGGTGTCAGCCTGCCCCCAGACTCTGCTGTGTACCGCATGCAGGGTGCTCCCCCTTACCGTGCATGAGTGGTACCCTCATGCTGTGCTTACCAGCTCTGGCTCAGCACAAGGTATGCTGCATCTATCTAAAACCCAGCCAAAGAAGTGTTGTTTCCCAGTTAAGAGAAAGAAAGTATTTATAGCAAAAAAGAGTGGTGGGTCAAGCCATTGTCAGGCAAAGTGTGAAAGGATTTGGTGCTCTGGATGTTTTTCTGGTGAAGAACACAAAGCCATGGTGTTTGTGTGTCAGAGGGATACCAGAGATACAGGATTTGCTAGTGGCAGATCTAATGCTGCTCCCTCTGGGCAACGGGCTGAAGGATCTGGCCATACTTGACACCTGCTTCATGCTTCCTGCTGGGAGGGTTTGTGTGGAGGTGTGGCAGGACTCAGAGAGGATGATGGAGGGAGGGCAGCATGGGTAGCATGGATTGCCAGTGCTGGGGAGATGGGATTGTACTCTGGCAGAGGACTGTGAAAGGGAGATGTACTAGCAGAGGGAGAAATGGACATCCTCCAGAACTCTGTGCTGCAGGCTTTGACATGGGGTGCTCTTCTCATACCTCCCTAAATTAACAGAGTAGGAGCACAGAGATGTTTATATTTTTTTTCTTCCCCCAACTGGAAGTTCTTCACAGAACTAATACAATTTGTATACTTCTTAAAGGACCAGAGGGACCTCCACCTAACCAGACAGGCACCTAATAACACTGGTACAGTACAACTGCAGGGATGTATTTTCAGCTATCTGTCTCCAACACTGAGAGCTGTGACAATCTGGATCTTACCTGGAAAACATTCCTGCAGGACCAATGGCTGGGCTGTTTGCTAGTGCTGAGCTCCACATTGCTGCTGGTAAACTACTGCCAGCTCCTGAACTAAGTCAAGGTGCTGCACTGTGGCCATAGTGCAATGACTAGCATCAAGACATATGCTACAAACTATGTCTCTCACCAAATGAGAACAGCATTGACTCCTAGGTGGAAAACAACCAATAAGACATCCATTAAATACCTGCATGCCTCTCTAAGGCATTCAATTGTATGTTATTAAACTTACTGAAGTTGTTAGAGCAAATACTATGTACTTGGACAAGAGGAAGAACCATATGCTGTTTCCTACTCTGTTGAGAAAATCAAGTAATAATTTAAAATTTTCAGCTTAAAATCTCTTTGACTTGGCAGGAGTTGAGGAAATGATAGATATCAGAAGTTTATTTTGGGAAAACTGCTCTCAGCTCCTGCAAACACACACTGTTAGCACCTAAAGACACCTAGAGTCCTTTACTTGCTTCTTAGCTATATAAGCTTACACAGTCCATAATATACTTAAGATACCTTATTTTATCTGTCAGATGGTAAATTTAATTTTAAAATTAACATAATGCAGAAGCATCAAATCTTGACCTCTGTCTCAAAATGCATGATGTCAAAAATCTGATTGTGTGTCTTTTGAGGACATTGGCTGCTTAAACATCTTTATTACCTTGTCTGTACATACTTAAAACTAACATATTAACACATGACTCATTTTAGTGTTTTATTAGCCCATTAATAAAACTATAAGCCCTCTCTTATGTTAAAGTCCCACATTTATGTCTGTTATATAAACCCACAGAATTCTTAACAGGGTTGGCCATTCAAGAGCTAATTGGGCTTTTAATTGCAGCAGGATTGGGATTTACATAACAGAGCTTCATAGCTGGGATTTATCTCCCATTTTAGACTGCTCTATGCAGCCAGGTGCCCATCTGGCATTTCTAAACATATTTATTGTCTGTATCCATCAGGTTTGCAAAGGCTTCTAAAATTGGTGGTCTTCTTTCACAGCTCCGCTCACCTCATGCTCACACCTGTATGTTTAAATATTAAGCCTTGCCCAAGCCTCCCTGCAAGACATCTCTCATGACAAATTCGTATCAGCTACTGAGCTCTTATGTTCACCTGTGTGTGGACAGTGCCCAGTTCATGCTGGCATGTTTGAGTCAAAAACCCAGAGAGGGAACGAGGCTTCAGCCTGGAGAACAAAGTGCCAGTCTCAGGTGCACAACTGTCCTGTACCCTAGCCATTGGTACAGGGGAAGAATAACAGGAGATGGGGACTTCAAAGGCCTTTTACATTGCAGAGTCATCTCTCTCAAGGCAATCAAAGAAACAAGGATTTTGTTCACAAGGCCAATGGGATCCTGGGCTCCATCAGCAGAGGGGTGGCAGCAGGGACAGGGAGGGGATTGTCCCTCTCTGCTCTGCCCTCAGGAGGCCCCAGCTGGAGTCCTGTGTCCAGAGCTGGGGCCCCCAATACAAGAAAGATGTGGAACTGTTGGAGAGGGGTCAGAGGAGCCACGAGGATGCTCAGAGGGCTGGAGCACCTGCCCTACAAAGAGAGGCTGAGGGAGCTGGGCTGGTTCAGCCTGGAGAAGAGAAGGCTGTGGGGGGACCTCATTGCAGCCTGCCAGTCCCTGAAGGGAGCTTATAAGCAGGAGGGGATTCAACTTTTTAAAAGAGCAGATAACAGCAGGACAAGGGGGATGGATTAAAGCTAAAGGAAGGAAGGTTTAGATTAGGTATTAGGGGAAGGTTTTTTACAGAGAGAGTGGTGAGGGGCTGGAACAGGCTGCCCAGAGAGGGGGTGGGTGCCCCATCCCTGGGGGTGTTCAAGGCCAGGTTGGATGGGGCCCTGGGCAACCTTGTGTAACTCCAGGCCTGAGGTTGGTGTCCCTGCCTGTGTCAGGGGGGTTGGAGCTCTGTGATCCTTGGGGTCCCTTCCAACCCAGACCATTCTATGATTCTATGATTCACTTGCTGCTGGTATCTGCCCACTGACTAGCTTCAGGGAGTTAATGTCCTCCAGAAATCTCTGAGATGTTTGTACATGCTTAGAAGATGCTGAGTGTTCATTAAGTTCTCCATGGACATCAGGATGTGAAGCCAGATCATCAAATGCCTGCCAACATCCAGCTGGTAATATCAGGTCCAGATTTCCTACAGTGTTGTCAACATCCATCAGTGGGCTGGTGTCACAAACATGCATGATACTCTTAGGCTCATTTAGAGTCAAAATGCTCTTGACTGTTCTTTTGACACTGGGACCAGGATATAAATCACACTGTGGTTTTCTTTTGTCCTTTATTTTTAACTGAAAATTGGGGCTTTATCACAGCCTCTGATTCCTTTTGCATCCTATAGAGCCTTTGTTGGCTAGGAAGAGAGACAAGTCTGGAGAGCAATACATGCCATCTGCCTTAGGTAAGAAACCTAACAGGTAA
>VZTU01020625.1:75960-90064 GCA_013400835.1 Zapornia atra | reverse complement strand
AATTCTTTCCCCTCCAACCTTCCTTCCTGAGCAGATCTGCCCAGCTGAGTGAGGCACCTTTCCCAGCTGCCTTCATGCTGAGGAGAAGAAAAGTTATCAGATGTCAGCAGACAGCCTGTGGTACTTCACCTGCACTTCTACAGCTTTACCCAGCTTAATGGGAAAGAAAAGCATTCAGAGATGACTCAATGGTTCTTGGTGGTACTCCAGAACCTGCAAAGTCTAATGCAAATTAAAAGCGACTTTACATCCTTAAGCAGTAGGACAGAGTGTTCTGATGCTGAGAGGATGAGAACATCTCTCTGATGCAGAAAGGCTGAGGGACTCAGGGCTGCTCAGCCCAGAGAAGAGAAGCCTGAGGGGGATCTTCTCAGTGCTGAGAAACCCTTGAGGGGTGGGCTCAGGAGGATGGGTCAGTCTGTGTTCAGGGGGACCCAGGGACAGGACAAGGGGCTGTGGGCACAAACTGGAGCAGAGGAAGTTCCCCCTGACCCTGAGGAGGAACTTCTCTGCTGGGGGGGGGTCAGAGCCCTGGGCCAGGCTGCCCAGAGAGGCTGGGGAGTCTCCATCTCTGGAGACGTTCCAACCCCATGATGCTGGACACTGTCCTGTGCAGCCTGCTCGAGGGGCCCTGCTCTGGGGGCAGGAGGGGGGGTGGACAGGGTGATCTCCAGAGATCCCTACCAACCCCCATCAACCTGTGGCTCTGTGAGGATGGTTATGTCTTACACTCATACATACAGACAATCATGTAAAGGACCAAGCTCCTTTGGTGCTACAGAACTCATTACTGAGTGAAACAAAGACTGGGGTGGCACAGTGAGGGATGCAGCATCTGGCCAAGGAGACGTGCTGCTGAGGAGTAACAGCATTTCTTGTCAGCAAACAGGCTCAGTGGCATGAAGACCTGCACATGTGGTCCATGTCAGTGCTGTCAATGCCTTGGAACAACAGTGCATGGAGAAGCACCTGACCTCACAGCAGCCTCACACCTTCCCCTTCCAGCACACAAACCTCAGCCAGGCACCAGCTGCCAGTACCACACTCCTCTCTACCAGCCCTTCTGTGGGCAGCCTTTGGTTCTTTAAACTTGTAACTGCTTTAAAGAAATAGGCAAAGCCCATTTATAGAGTCACCACAGCCCCCCCAAACCCCACCTGCCCTTCACAGCAGCACAGACACATCCTGACGCTACCCAGCCCCATGCATCAAGGATAATTAGCTGGCATTCCAAAAAGAAACAGGTGCTCTTCAATGCATTCCTCCCTGGCCTCCCACGCTGTGGAATCTGGGGTAAAGTTAAGATTTATGATGTGCTCAGGAATTATTTCACTCTATTAACTACCAATACACAGCGACCTCATTGGAGACTGCATCATTGCACTCCAGCATCTGCGCTGCACAAGGTACTCCAGGCCCTTAGAGAGGGAAATAATTGAGAGGAAATGACTCGGTTTTTATCTTAGCAGCTTTTTAAAATCCTTTTTTAATGTGTATCTGGGCATTCCTGGGACACCAGGGTGCTAAAGGAGGCAAGTTTTGTTCCTGTAAGCCACTCACCAGCAGCACGGCAGGATGATGTATCACACAGGGGGGGTTTGGATGGGTGCTTAGCAACATGGCCAAAGCTAGCTGTGTCATCATTATGGTACTTTCTAGAATTACCAGGTAAGTTAACAAGGCAGGAAACTGAGTGTTCAGTACAGATGCCACATTGGGAAATGACTTACCCAGCTCTTTGATGAGGGTAGGTCTCACGTCAGCCAGGATGCAGCGTGAGTCTAGAGTGCCACGCAGAGCAAAGGTGGGTCCTCTGGCTTGAGGCACATTCAGGTTGTGGAAGACACTAGAAAACTTGCAGATAATTGTAAAGAAAAATCAGGAAGTGGTAAGATTTTCTTCTCCTGCTTTTCCCCTTTGATGCTCTAATCCCTGGTTAGCATGCAGTAAGCATTTAAACCAAAAGCACTAAATAACTAATCTCTGGTTAGTATACAGGACACACTTAAAACAAAGAAACTGAAACAAGACCCACAGAATATCTAACAGACCCCTGAGAAACCCCCCCACCAGAAAGAGTAAAGGACAGTAAGGCAGAGAGGTAAGAGAAGAGGGAAGAGGGAAGGCCACATGAGGGAGGGAGCAGGAGGAAGCAACTGATCCAGTTTCCTTTGTGGTAGTTTTAGAAAGGGAAAAAAAAACCCCCCTGTGCTGTATGAAGGATCAACCAGACTATCAGCCCTTCTGATCAACCCACCCTTCAGAGAGACTAGGGAAAAAAATCACCCCATTAGCCATTCACTCTGTGCTCTGCAGGCACCCTCATTACAGCCACTGCTCCCTCTCCCCACCTCTCACCAGCACCGAGGGCTGAGTCTCCTCCTCACATGCAGCAGAAACCAGCCCCCCAGAACCCAGTGCATGGGGTGTGCTTTACCCTAGCCCAGGGTGGCCCCCACAGCCCTCAGCAGCACACGTACGCCAGCCCAGCTCTCTCCCTTCAGGAGTAATAATTTAACTCCTGTAAAGTTCATCAAACTTAATTGTAGGAGGGAAAAAGGGGCACCCACATCACCCAAACGTTGGCTTCCTGAGTGATAATTTGCAGCTGCTCATTAAAGTCCCAGCTGTCTGCATCCTAATGCACCCCCTGCCAACTAACTCGGTGCCACGGGGCTTTTTCCATACAGCTTCTCAGGACCCTTCTCCTCTTTCTGTTCCTGCTTCCCTCCTGTTTCCCTTGGCTCCCAGACCATTCCCTCTGCTGTGCAGCACTTCACAGGCCCCTGAAGAGTGCCAGAGCTCAGGCTGACCGGAGGATTCATCACCATCACAGGGCTTCGCCTCGCTGACGCAGCGCCGTGACGTCCCTCTTGCCCAGGAGCTCCTCACCTCTCACCAAGCCCAGCAGGTTTTCCCCTGAACTTACATTTCCATCGGCTCTTTGCTGGGTGTTTCAGAGCAGAATGGATGCAGAGGAGCCAACCCCCTTTCTGAGAAGCCCTCAGACCCTCCTGCCCAGTCCTAGGACAAGCTTCAGCTACGCCCTCCTCACCCACCCCTTCTGAGCAGCCCCAGCGGGAAGGGTGCAGATGTCAGTACAGGTGAAGACAGCTATGTTTCTCGTTTCTCCACCTTTCTCCATCCAAGGAAGTAAAATGCCTCGTTCCTGAAGCCCCTGGAGATCTTCAGAAGCCTCCAAGGGAGACACAGAGAGCAGCAATAAACAGAGCAGGAGCCATGTACCCCAGAGCCCCAATCGCCCTGCTACGTGACTTTTCCATCGCCCGTATCCAACACTCAGCTCCTGCCCTTATCTGCTCCAAGCCTTGTGCCAGCAATGAAGTGGGGATGGGCACGGATCTCAGGAACTGCAGCAGCTGCCTGTGGGACTCCTCCCCAGCTCAGATGCTGTGTGATCCCTCACCAGCAGTTAAAGCCAATTAAGGGACAGCAGAGCACCGAGGTATTTTCATGTTTTCTTCAGGTTGGAGGGCTTAGTCCCTCTGAGCAGAAATGAAGGATAAATACAACTGGAATTAAATCTCTCAGACTATTAGACAAATGAGATTTCTTTCTCTGCTGGCAGCTTCTCTGGCCTTCCATCAGGTGCTGTCAAACACGGCGGCACACCTCGCATGCCTGATGAACGAACCTGAAGCAAGGGAGAGGGAAGGCTGGGCAGGGAGGCTGGTAAGGTCTACTTTGAGATATTCCTAGGACTTCTGGACCCCACCATGAAGTCTGATCACATGTTTTCCACCCAAATGAGAAATTAAGCATTCATCAGTGTTAGGAACCAGCGCTACCCCAGATAATCTATTTTGTTCACACAAGACATCTTTCTTCTAAATAAGAGACTGTTCATCACTCTACCTTTAAAATCAGATCTGCCTCTCCCCATACTGGAGGAGGAAGACAGATTGCTCATAATGGTGTCTTGTATCCTATTACAAAAGCCCCAGGAGATGTGCAGTGAGCAGAGCTGTGTGTAACCAAAGAACACGCCGAGTAGGTTAATGAAGTTGAAAGGAATTATAGAGAGACGTCATGATTTATAAAGTGATATGAGTGTAAGGCTAAAGAAGAAAGTTAAGGCATGAAATGAAGACAGATCTAGTTAGGATAAGTTTAATTTAATTTGCCCGTCTTCTAATGATTTGGAATAGCTGAAGAGTCTTTGATATGGACGGCATAGCCCTCCATCTGAGAGCGAAGGAGGGGAAGGAAGTGCAAAATGGAAAGGGAGAGCTGGAAGCCAAAGACACTGGGGTCAGGCACTCAGTGAGAAGAGACCACCTGCCCCGTAGGGAACACCCAGTTCAACCAGTGTACCAGTTACAAGCACGGAGCAAGGCTGGCACTCCCATCCCTGGACACCTTTATCCACTCATGCATCACAGCTACAGAACTCGTGGTCCTTCAGAAGGCAGAGGTAAAGCTGCTGTCCCCAGTACCCATCCCAGCCTCAGACTCCATCACCCTACATTTATCCTATCATAGAGTGGCATGGGTTGAAAGGGACCCCAAGGGTCACAGAGCTCCAACCCCCCTGCCACAGGCAGGGCCACCAACCTCCAGGCCTGGAGCTACACAAGGTTGCCCAGGGCCCCATCCAACCTGGCCTTGAACACCCCCAGGGATGGGGCACCCACCCCCTCTCTGGGCAGCCCCTTCCAGCCCCTCACCACTCTCTCTGCAAAGAACTTCCCCCCAATCTCTCCTCTAACCCTTCCCTCCTCCAGCTTCACTCCATCCCCCTTGTCCTGCCAGTCTCTGCCCTTTAACAAGCTGATTCCCCTCCTGTGTCTCTGCTCCCTCATGGCAGGCTGCAATGAGGTCCCCCCACAGCCTTCTCTTCTCCAGGCTGACCCAGCCCAGCTCCCTCAGCCTCTCTCCATAGGGGAGCTGCTCCAGCCCTCTGAGCATCTCCCTGGCTTCTGCAGTGACTCCTGAGCCTGAGGAGGTTCCTTTCTCTCAATACACTATCTGCTGCTTATTCCCTGGTGCAACCACAGACCCACAGCAACACAAACAGGCCCAGAACTGCTGCATCTCCAGAGTGATTTGCCTGATATTATTTCCCCCCTCTCCTTTAACCACCTTGATGCCTGGGTAGGCTGGCAGAGGTCCCCTCTGCTCCTCCAGGCAGGTCCCACACATCCTGCTGTGTGCTGAGCCCCTCAGCCCGCTCGAGGCTCCAGCCAGATGTGTGACATTCATCAGCTGATTGTTCTTAACCTGGTTACACTGTATCTTTGCACAATGCTGCTCCAGCTCTAAATCCACAGTCTAATCAGGTATTACAACATACAGTTAATTATCCTACTTGTGTACTCTGCTATAATCCTCTGAAGTGAGCAGGGTACCACGTTCCCAGGGGACAGGAGACCGCTGCTCCCTCAGTCACTTCACTGCCCAGCCCAGAGCAGGCAAACACCCTCTTTGATGCTTCTGGCAACAAGCATCTGGGGTTACATGCCCCCAGCAACCCTGTCTGTGGGCAAATACAGGGGCAAAAACCACACATGGGCCTCCCCAGTCTACCCCTGGAACCAAAAGGGGCTGCGTGCCAGCTCCTGGGAAAACACGATGGGCTCTGGGGACAGAGGCAAAGCCCAGGAGGAAAAGCCACCAGCCAGAGCCCAGAGGAGAGCCACACAAACCAGCAGGCTGGGAGCTGGAAAGGGAGAGAGCACAGCAAAAGGTCTCCTTTAAAAGGACAATCAAGAGATAGCCGTTTGTCAACAGATGCACTTACTGTTGTCCAGAGGGGATTTATCACTGCTGAGGGACAAGGGGATGCTGAGGATGCTGAAGGACCTGAGAGACATCGTGAGGCTGCTCTCACCAGTCCTTCCAGCCTCACAGGGACTGGGGGCAGACCACAGCAGGAGAAAGGCAGGCATTGCTTCATCTCCAGAAGGACAAACCCCACCTGGGCCTCGGGGGAAGGTGTGGATCTTCAGCTGGCATCTGTGGGAGGCAAGAAGGGAGCTGGGATCACCTTACCATGGGCTAACTGTGCCCAACACCAGGCAAGCACTGTGAGGAGCAGGGTGCAACCTGTGGGCAAGGGGAAAGCAAGGGGTGTCACTCACTTCAGCTTCATCAGCACTTCCAAAGCAGGCTGGAGAATGGAGAAGAAGGAGGGATCAAACAGCTGCCTGGCCAAAGCCTCCCTGTAACAGAGTCCTGTTCAACTGGGAGAACCCCTCAGGTACTTGGAGACCCCCTCAGGTACTTGGAGAACCCCTCAGGTACTTGGAGAACCCCTCAGGTACTGGGAGAACCCCTCAGGTACTGGGAGACGTGTGGCTGCCCAGCTGCTGCCAGGGTCAGGCTGTGGGCATCGCTCCTTCCCTGCTTTGAGCTGGAGTTTGGCCTCATGAGGGAAATCTTGAGGCAGGTGGGGGAGTTCAGTCCAGCACCTCTGGGTCTGGATGGTTACTCCTCAGCACAGCGTTGCACAGCTGAACACGAGTTCCTAGGGCCACAGTCTTAAGCAATAAGTTATTGGAAGCAAATAAACCTCTAAAGCTCTTCCCACACCTCTTTCCAGGGCAGCCAGACACAGTGGAAAGGCCAAATTCAATTCGTAGCATCACAACTTGAAATACAGAGAGACATTTCCAGGGCAGTCACAACGTGGGGATGGATTTTATCATCTTGATTCCTCACAGCACAGGGTAAAGTCAAAATATATTTAAATTAAAAAATAACTACTGGGACAATAATTTTTTTTTTTTTTACTGTAGACATCACACAAAGGTCATTTCTGGAAGCAGATTGCTTGGTCAGGAGGGGATCCTCCCCCTCTGCTCTGCCCTGGGCAGGCCCCACCTGGAGTGTTGTGTCCAGTGCTGGGCTCCCTGGGATCAAACAGCCAGGGATCTCCTGGAGAGAGTCCAGAGGAGCTACGGGGATGCTGAAGGGCCTGGAGCATCTCCCCTGTGAGGACAGGCTGAGTGAGCTGGGGCTGTTCAGCCTGGAGAAAAGAGACTGAGAGGGGATCTGATCAATGGGGATCAGTAGCTGAAGGGTGGGACACAGGGGGACATGGGCAGCCTCTGCTCAGTGTCTGTGGGGACAGGACAAGGGGCGATGGGCTCAAGTTGGAGCACAGGGAGTTCCCCCCAATGTGGGGAAGAACTTCTTCCCAGTGAGGGTGAGGGAGCCCTGGGACAGGCTGCCCAGGGGGTGTGGAGTCTCCTTCTCTGGAGAGATTCCAGCCCCGTCTGGACACCGCCCTGTGTGCCCTGTCCTAGGGACCCTGCTTTGGCAGGGGGTGGGACCCCATGGGCTCTGGAGGGCCCTTCCCACCCCTACAGCTCTGTGATGCTGTGATTTGTCAGCATGTGCTTTAAATGTGTCTCATTTCCTTACCTGTGGGTGTGACCAGACTTCCCTCACCCCAGAGGCTGGTAGCTGACCCTCCAGCTGCCACCCATCTCCAGTCCCACCCATCTCCAGTCCCACCCATCTCCAGTCCCACCCATCTCCAGTCCCACCCATCTCCAGTCCCACCCAAGGGCTTTAAGGAAACGACACTCTCAAGACTGAGTGTACAGAGAAGTCCTCCTCCTCTTCCCCCACGTTGTTGGGAAACCCAGAGCTGTGTGAGCACCCACCACACAGGCTCCTCTCAGGACAAGGATCTGCAGCACCCAGATGAGCCTTCCAGGAGTCATTAGTGCAGCTTAATGAGGGCTGCCACACCAGCCACAGGGTGCAGGGTGGGCACTGCTCAATTATCAACACGTTTACAAGGGGGTTGCAAATAGTGATCTAATTACTGCAATTATGTGTTTTCCAACTGCCTGAGAGTGCTCAGCTCCACTCCAGGCCCGGAGGGAAGATGTGATGCTGCTGGCTGCATCCTCTGCACCCTGAGTGTGGGTTCGGTGACAGGACCCACAGTGACACCCCAGTGACCACCAGTAAGGCCTCCCTGATGGACAGCAGGTGCCATGTGCTGGTTGGAGCTCGCCCCAACACCCAGGACAGCACACAGCTCCATGGTGTATTGGGGAGCAGGTCTGTGCTCACACCCAGCCCTGGTGAAACAGCACAAGGCCTCCGTTTCCCAGGCTGAAGCTTATTGCTGTTGACTATTGATTTTATGCCAGGATCCAGCAGGATTCAATCTGAACTGATAGCCTAGCCCTTCATCCCAGCCTTCCATTAGTAATGAGCATCATGTCTCAGCTGCCTGCTCCTGGCACTCCAACACCAGTTGCTTCCAAGGCACTGATACACAGATACCTGGGCAGCTGAATGTGGAAAGGGAAATATCCCACTGCAGTGGCTCCACTATGAAACCTCTGCTGTGCCCAGCCTGCTGCAGGATGGAGAAACCCTGGGACCACAGACTCACCAGGTTGGAAAAGCCCTTTAAGCCCATCAAGTCCAACCGTCCCTGTCCTGTGCTGACCCAGATCCCTGAGCACCTCATCTCCCCTCTGGTAAACACCCCCAGGGCTGGGGACTCAGCCCCCTCCCTGGGCAGCCTGTGCCACAGCCCCACAGCTCTGCCAGGGAAGAACTTTGCCCTCCCAGCTGAGCTGACCCTGAATCTAACACTGCTGTAAGCAGCCCAATCATGTCTTGTAATCTAGAGAAAGCCAATCAATCAAAAACCAGTAGAAATTGAGATGAGGACCGTTTGGAAGCCTCACCATCAATGTTCAGCAGCATAAGAGACCTCCTGGGCTGCAGGACCTTGAAAGATTTGGAAGATGAGGTGACACTGGCCTGCTGAGGATGAAAGGATATCCTCTCCCTTAACTCATCACTGTCCAGCCTTCTCAAATCAGAGACAGAACGAGGTAGAGTGCAGCTCAGAAGGATGGAGGGACTCGCTGTACCAAATTATTCCTGTGGCCCTGTAAAATCCTGTAGTGAAGACAAGTGTCTTTATCTTTGTAGACCACAAGAGACACAAAGAAACCCTCAGGTCTAAAAATGATATTTGCTTCTCACCACTAAGATCAGTCCAGGCTGACAACTTGATTTTGTCACATCCCCTTCTGGATGACTAAAGGGCCAGAAATCTTATTACAGAGATAATGACCAGGATTTTGCAAAGCTCCTGGGAAGGAAAAGGCTGGTTGATGCTGTAACTTAAAACATTGTTCATAAGAGAGAGGGGGGAAAGACCTTTTGTGACATAACAATACATCCTAATTACAGCTTATCCTTTTGAGGGAAGTAAGTAAATAAAAAGTTGGATGTAATAAACAACTTCTGCTTCTCAGAACACATAATCAACTTGAGAAAAGCGAGTGAGGACAAGTCCAGGGGTTGCTTATGTTTTCCTGGGAAGCTGCTGCAGGAAGGATGCAGGAGCCTGGTCTGGCAGGGTGGGATGCATACCCTCACCTCCCTGTGCTTCCACATCCCCCTGTGCTTCCACATCCCCCTGTGCTTCCACATCCCCCTGTGCTTCCACATCCCCCTGTGCTTCCACTCTGGGGGGAAAAAAAGATTAATTTATTGAAAACCCCAGGACTTTCCATAGCACTTCTAGAAGGCAGGGTTCCAAACCAGGGGGGACAGTGCCCTTCAGATCAGAACCCCCTTGGCCACACTTCCAGCAGCACCCCGCGATGCTCAGCCCTGCTCCCAGCCACTTCAGCCTCTCCAGCCTGTTCTGTGCAATGCAGAGCTCCCTGATGACACCCCAAACCCAACCATCTACATCTCCTGTGCTTGCTGGGAGCCTTTCACAGGGCAAAGGGGAGCTGATCTAGAGGAGGACCGGGAGGTACGACCTACTCACACACTCCCATGGCGTCTGATAAAGTCCCTCCCCAGCCAGAGGCTGCAGAGGAAACACAGTTACTGCTGGGTGAGTGATAAGGCCTTGTCATGGATTAAAACAAGCTAAGAGATAGGAAAGAGAATGGAAATAAATGGCCAGTTCTCAGCATGGAGAAAGGTTAATAGCACAGTGCCCGGGCATCAGGCCTGGGGCCCCTGCTCCTCAGTATCTTCATTAGCAGGACACAGAGGCAGCGACCAGCCAGGGCAGGAGCACCCAGAAGAGCTTTAGGGAGGCTGGGAAGGAGCCACCAGTGGTGCAGAACTGCCCACTGAGCACCCCAGGATCTGCTCCCCAGCGTGGGGAAAGGGCATGGGGACCCCGGAGCGCCTGGCACGGCCCAGCAGCTGTACAGGCCAGGAAAGGCAGCTGGCAGCCCTCCAGGAAAGCACCTACCTCTGCCTGAGCTCAAGGGTTCAGCAGGGACAGGGAGGGGATTGTCCCTCTCTGCTCTGCCCTGGGGAGGCCCCAGCTGGAGTCCTGTGTCCAGAGCTGGGACCCCAACACAAGAAAGATGTGGGGCTGTTGGAGAGGGGTCAGAGGAGCCACGGAGATGCTCAGAGGGCTGGAGCAGCTGCCCTACAAAGAGAGGCTGAGGGAGCTGGGCTGGGTCAGCCTGGAGAAGAGAAGGCTGCGGGGGGGACCTCATTGCAGCCTGCCAGTCCCTGAAGGGAGCAGAGACACAGGAGGGGAATCAGCTTGTGAAAGGGCAGAGACTGGCAGGACAAGGGGGATGGGGTGAAGCTGGAGGAGGGAAGGGTTAGATTAGATATTAGGGGGAAGTTCTTTGCAGAGAGAGTGGTGAGGGGCTGGAACAGGCTGCCCAGAGAGGGGGTGGGTGCCCCATCCCTGGGGGTGTTCAAGGCCAGGTTGGATGGGGCCCTGGGCAACCTTGTGTAGCTCCAGGCCTGGAGGTTGGTGGCCCTGCCTGTGGCAGGGGGTTGGAGCTCTGTGACCCTTGGGGTCCCTTCCAGGCCAGCCCAGTCTGGGACTCTATGATCTGCTGAGATCCTGGAATGATCTAAGTGGACAGTATGAAAGGAAAAAAAACCCAAACCCATATAACCCATCCCCCCCATTCTATTACCATTAACATTTTTTTCCCCAATAGGATGACAAAAAATCCAGCAGAAACAACACTGCCTGGAAATATCACTAAACCCTCAGAGCAGTCCATCATCTCTTTGACCTTTTGGCCCGTTTGGTGCCCTGTGGTCCCCACAAGCATCTCCCAGCTGTCACATCCAAAGGTTGCCCTTGGAAATCACCTGTGCTTCCAGCTCGTGGCACTGCCCCTTTATTTCATCAGAGCAGTGCTGCTAATGAGGATAAAAGACAGAACGTTATTCACAGGCAGAGAAAGCACAAGGAACAGCTGATAAAACCCTGTAGTTCCATCTGAGGTTGATTGCTGCTCCCCAAGCCTTAGACCAGGGGAGAAGCCACCTCCCAGGTGGGAACAAGAATATCCCAAGGGAGTAATGTTACCAAATCACTGGGAATTGCTGCAGGAATGGGCACAGGGGAGGCAATTTGCAGCAGGAGCATCTTCAGGTGTTGGGGCAGAGGACATCACTCCATCCTCCATAAATCTTCAGTCCTAGGAAAGAACCAGCACAAAAGGCATGCACGGGTGAGGCCAGAACCATGAGCCACTGACACCCCAGGGTGGCCAGTCGCTTCAGATGCTCCTGTACTCACCTCCAAAATACTATTGGAGTAGCTCAGTGCACACAGGAGGGGAAAACACCTGATCACCACAGGCAGAAGAGAGCCCACTGTGGATCTGGTTAGGAGGAAGGTGCCTGAAGGGAGGAGTCAGTGACCCTGTTACACGCAGGAGTCAGAAGGATGGAGCTCTGTGCTTTGCAGAGGTGGCCAAGCAGGTTGGGGATACGCTGGTACTGGAGGTCAAATAGCCACATCTGAGCTTTATCCTTGCAGGAACACCTCCCCCCCATTTCCACAGCACTCTGGCTGGGATCACCCCACCCCCCTGTCCATCCCCACACCCCAAAGCGACAACAAACCACAACAACCCTGGAGCCCCTCGCAGCCAGCTGAGCCCCCAGGCAGCACAGGATTTCAAGCAGAGATGCCCAAGATCCAATGAAGATGCCTCAAGAACTCCAGATCTGCAGCTCCTAAGTGGCTTCAGCCTGCCCACAACACAGCCCTGGCTGGGGCTGGCCCAGCATCAGCCCTACCACCGCTCCCTCGCTCTGCCCGCGCGGTGCCACGGAGCCTTATCAGCACTGAGACAGGGACAGAGACCTTTCCATCATTAACACCACATCCTCTATCCCCCCCAGAAGCACAGGTAGGGGTGGGTTTAGTACAGAGACAAGGTAAGTCCTGTGAGCTGGCCCTGCCAGCCCCTCACTACACAGCACACAGGCATGCAGCTGAAGCAGGGAGCGGTGGCAGTTGAGGGCAGAGAGGGTGAATGTCAGCTCAGACAGATGAGTCCTTCCTCTGGTTGTTCTGATCTTTTCAAAGGCCACTGACAGGCCCTGAGCAGCATAAGAAAGTCACACTCACCTGAAAATTAGGGGAAATGCTGCTCAACGTGAGGGGCCTGTGTACCTACCTGAGGGCTCATCCCATGCAAGGCACACTTGGAAAGGCACACCTTGATTTGGGCAGCTTAGGAGAGGTGTCCTCCTTCTGGACCACTTCCAGAAGTGCATGGGAAGTTTGACATCCTGCTGGCACCCTGTTTTATTTAGCAGACAGAGCATCATACCACAGATGATTCTGTTGTTTTCAACTCATTCTGCATTACTCCACCAGCCTGAATCCATCAACCAAAGCCTTCTGAAGCCTGTCTCGGGCTGTTGGGGAGCAGAGGGATTACAGGCAGCGATCATTTCTCCCTTGAAGGAGATGACCAGCCCATTTCATGGGCTGATTGGAAAGTCAAGAGCTTTCCACCTGTTCCAGCCCTTACTGCCACAACACAATTCAACCAGCATCCTACACTGCTCCTCAGCGAAGCACACGAGGGTGGGAAAGAGCTTTGATTCCAAACATGGCTCATTTCTTCCATCTCTAAACAATTAGGAAGCACACACCTATCTGCTTAAACGTTAAGAACATTAAAAGTGTGCCCTCATGCATAGGGGTGTGAAAGATTTCATCATCCTCCTGGTTTTCCACTAAAGGGGCTATAACAAAGCAATCCCAGTGAATTCATTGGGAACTACCCAGCTGAGCACAAAACTACACTGGCATGCATAGATATTTGCAGACCCAGGTCACTAACCACAGACTCACCAGGTTGGAAAAGCCCTTTAAGCTCCTGGAGTCCAACCATCCCTGTCCTGTGCTGACCCAGAGCCCTGAGCACCTCATCTCCCCTCTGTTAAACACCCCCAGGGCTGGGGACTCAGCCCCCTCCCTGGGCAGCCTGTGCCACAGCCCCACAACTCTGCCAGGGAAGAACTTTGCCCTCCCAGCTGAGCTGACCCTGCCCTGGGGCAGCTTGAGCCCAGTGCCCCTTGTCCCATCTCCTGTCCCCTGGCTGAAGAGCCCCTCCCCCCCCTCTCTGCACCCTCCTGGCAGGACAGGGGAGGTGGGGAGAAGGTCTCCCCTCAGCCTCCTCTTCTCCAGGCTGAACCCCCCCAGCTCCCTCAGCTGCTCCTCAGAGGATTTGCCCTGCAGCCCCTCCCCAGCCTGGGTAACGAGGCTGTTCGCTGCGTGATGCTGCTGCGATTTCACCTCCCCAGAGCGGCTCCCTCGGCCGCTGCCCGGGGCTGCCTGCGCGTGCGGCACCCTGACACCGCTCAGCCTCGGGGACAGCGACAGAGCCCCCAGCCTCATGGAGAAAGACCAGCACCCGGTGAGGACGGCACCCCCAGCGAACCTGTGGCATCCAGTAGCGACCAGCTGGGGCTCTGCAGAGCTTCCCCACGGCAGCCACAGGTGGTTTGTGGAAACCCGGGGGATGAGGGACCGAAATCATGCTGGATAACTGTGGTGGTTTTGGCCCTAACCAAAGGCCAAATCCCCACCAAGCCGCTCGCTCACTCCCCCCTTCAGCCGAAAAGGGGAGAAAATAGATATTGGGAGGCTTAGGACTTGAGATAAGGCCAGAGAGATCACTCTGCAGTGAGTGCAATGGGCAAAACAGACGCAGCACAGAATAAAGGAAAGAAAAGGTGATTTATTACTAACTACAACTACTACACCCAGTGAACCGGAACGAGATAAGAAGCGGCCAGGTCTTCAAGCACCTTCCCCCCACCCCTCCCTTCTTAGCAAACTTAAAACTCATCCCGA